>JAJMBF010000014.1:0-317449 GCA_030565165.1 Nematodospora valgi
ACTGAAACTGATATCAGACCTTTCTGAGTAATTCGATGAAAGCTTGTTTTCTTAAATAGAAATTACAATATATGCTCTTTGTTTTAATATTTGAAACGTTCTACTGACTATTTTTTATTTATTTCACCACTTTGATGCAAATGAAAATAGTATAGGTATGTTGTGATAAGACATAATAATTTTATTAAATACACCTATGAATTCCTTTCGATTCTTTCGTGTTGTAGTTTCGTGGGTGATTGTTTTCTACAAATGATGGATCTCGACTACTTTAAATTTTTGAAAATTTTAATGGACAAGTAATAGATGACAAATTAAGTATCCAACGGTTTATTAAAAATTTTCATCTGAATACAATGATTTTCTGTTCAGCATCCCAATGGTATGCAATTGGATATCCCGTTGGCCGTATCGAGATTATTCATGAAGAGTGAAGAGAACATGGACGACGAAGAATCGATTAAGCTTTTGGATATCGTGAGAAGTAAGATAATCTTTAAATTTTACTGAAAATATTTCGCAACAATACTGGAGATTCAAATCAAAGTTTACTGAGACTTTTAATGGAGCAACAACTACTCTGAATACTAATCATAATTAGTAGCATATATTAGAAAAAGATAAAAGATTGAACTATGAGCTTTTTCTTCTATAATTGTACATAATTCCCTGGAAATACCCCAGTTTGACCATTATATTTTCCAGTCCACCAACCATTTGCATCTTCAGTTCTTTCTAAAATTTCAATAACAGCACCAGCAGGGAATGTCAAATCACCTTGTGCCTGCGCAGTATAGTCGTATAAAGCTGTACAAGTTTGAGGGGCACTGACAGGAGTTTGTGGTGCATATGCAGGTGGTGCAGCATTTTGTTGATATCCGGCAGCCGCGGAATGTTGTTGTTGATATCCAGTCGATGCAGGCGACTGATATCCAGTCGAAACTGATGATTGATATCCAGTCGAAACTGATGATTGATAGGTAACTGGAGAAACTGGGTTTTTATAGTCACCATAAGGTTGATTATATTGACCCAGAGAATATGTAGGCAACTCAGCTGAATTCTGAGGTGGTGGGCTACTCATTGCAGCATGACGCCTTTTTGTGACTTCTAATTTGGATTTAGCATGGCCGACCTTGAAATGTGTAATACCAAGCGCATCTGTTTGCTCCTCTATATTACCTTTTTTGAAATTATAAGCCTCAACAATATCAGTAGTTAAATCAAAATATGGAATTTTTAATTCTTCCATGCGATTGTATAAAGTGTAGAAAATATTAAGTTGCATATAATAAAAACTAACAAATAAAGGTTTAATAAATTCAGATTGCATTTGAAATAAAATTGGTAACTCATTTTTTAATAAATCATTATAATAATCGTACTCTTGTTGAGCAACTTCAACATCTGCTTCTGCACTATACATTTTTTCTTCTTCTTTATCTGTCCTTTCTTTCTTTTGTTCATACTTGTTATAATTTCTCTTATGGCGATCTAAATCTAATTGTTTATGATCTCTTTTAGTTGCCATTTTTCTAATTGCCAGAATCACTTTCAAAAGTTCCTGAGCTGGATCAACTATTCTTTTCTCAATTAATTCCAAATCTGGTTTCAAAGTGTCTTTCAATTCTTTGACAACTTCTCTATATTGTTCGGCTGCTTCTATACCTTGCGGATTATCTTCAAGGATGGTTGCATTTGGATCGGATAATCTCCCGCTAATTGGTTTATAAATTTCCTCGATAGCCTCGGAGAACTCTATTTGATTATCCAACATACCATTAACAGCTGAGAAGTATCTCTTGGATTCATCACTCAACTTCTTTGTTTCAATCTCAATTTCTTTGAATCTTCTCTCGGCATCTTGATAAACGGGATCCTGGGTTATTTCCCCCATGTTCATCTTTTGACGAAACGTCTGGGGCGCCCTCACAATTGATTTTTTGATACCCTTGAATGACATAGTGTGGTGGTTTATCGGGCGAACAGGGGCTAATTCAAAGGATTGAGGGTTTTTTTGTTGTCTTGCGCTGAGAGATTTGAGTGATCACCATCGTCGTGTGTGAATGTTCAAATCTAGTCTCCATTCTTTTTGCAAGTAACCGCCATGACATTTATCAATAAGAGTACCACTTACTATATGAAACATGCAGTTATTAGAGTTTTATCAATCTTATTCATTCCAATAATAATTTTTGAAACATTTTTTTATAGGTTCAACGAATATTCTAAAGTTGATTTTCATGAGAAACAACGTTTTAAGTATGGCTTCAATAGTGTTCCATACAGCCTCATAATGGATAGAGCTTATTATCTTGCAGATAGATATGTAATACACGCTCCATTCTGTATCCTCAATAAGTTAAAATTAAGGAGAATTAGATACACTCATAAAGGGATTCCATTGAGTAGAAATCAAGGATACAATGATTATTTGATAAAGAAGGAAAGTCTTAAAGCTCCCTCGGCCGTTAAAGTATCATTCAAATTGCCACCTAACTGCAACAAAGTAAAATTGAATGTTCAGCAATTTACACGATCAACAAATGATCCTGAATACATTCAAAAAGTCGCAGAAGCTATCAAAGAAGTATTCCCTGCAGATTATGATGATGGCTCCTTAGCTCCAATAATTCTAAGGTTGGCCTGGCATAGTTGTGCTACGTATGATGCCACTACTGGTATAGGGGGATCGAATGGTGCTACAATGAGATTTATACCTGAAATCACCGACGCGGGTAATACAGGACTAGATATTGCAAGATCAGCTTTGGAGCCAGTTAAACAAAAATTTCCCATGATTACATATTCGGACTTATGGACATTAGCAGGCAAATTAGCAATTGAATCGATGGGTGGTCCAGAAATCAAATGGCTCCCAGGTAGATTTGATTGTAAGGATACAAGGTATGTACCACCACCAGGTAAATTACCGTTTGCTGATAAAGATGCAAATCATATTAGAACTACATTTACAAGGTTGGGGTTCAACGATCAAGAAACAGTAGTACTAGTTGGTGCGCACGGTTTAGGGAGATGTCATAAGAGATTTAGCGGATGGGAGGGTAAGTGGACCTATAACCCGATACAATTTTCAAATGAATTTTTCAAAGTATTAATGTATGAGAATTGGCATGAAGGAAAAGTACCAGAAACAAATAGAATTCAGTATTACAATCAAGATAACACTTTAATGATGTTGAATACAGACATGGAACTAATTAGAGACAAATTGTATTTAAAATGGGTCAGGATATATGCCAATGATGAAAGTAGATATTTTAGTGATTTTGCAACCGTTTTCAGTAAACTATTGGAGTTGGGAATAAGACGAGATGCCATGGGAAAAATAATTCAAAAAGAAATATAAATCTTGTAGAAGATTAATAACCATATCACGTGCTGCTCGCATTATGATATATATAGCAAAAGTATAGTGTATTATACGATGTATTTTGTGCGTCTCTGATCTCACCTTACCACCTCAACCGGGAAAAAGAAACTTGCTAAAAACCGAACGATATTTACCAACTGGCTTTCACTTCCCCTACTTCAAGAAACTCAAAGATGACCATACCAGTTCCGCAGGATTTTGATGTATTCCCTCTCTCAGGGTTCTTGCCATCGAGTTTGCCGTTAGTGAGGTTACCGCAGGATTATTATCAACCATGGGAGAACATAATTAATAACTTACCATCGTTAATATTAACAAAACGTATCAGATATATGATAGATAAGTTACCAACATTAGAAATAGACCAACTTACAAATGAAGAGGAATATCGAAGAGCTTATCAAATACTAGGATTTTTAGGTCATGCATATATATGGGGTACCGATACACCGGTGAATAAGCTACCAAAGCAAGTTGCTCAGCCATGGATTGCAGTATCCAAAATACTTAAATTACCACCTATTGCGACGTATGCAAGTGTTTGCCTTTGGAACTTCAAGCAAATTATACCAAATGATGATATATGGGATTTAGATAATTTGACTACGATAAATACATTTACGGGATCCATGGATGAGAGTTGGTTTTACCTAGTTAGTGTTTATTTTGAACATAAAGGGGCATCGGCTATCACATATGGTTTAGATGCTTTGAGGTATGCGAAAAACAAAGATATCGCAGGATTAACAAAGAGTCTTCAGCAATTAGCAGAGGCAATTGATATATTAGGGTCAGTTTTGTTGAGAATGGAAGAAATGTGTGATCCACATATATTTTATTTCAGAATTAGACCATATCTCGCAGGATGGAAAAACATGGCTGACATTGGATTAGATAAGGGGGTTTACTATGGTGATGAAAGTTCCCCTAGATCATATTCTGGTGGTTCCAATGCTCAAAGTTCGTTGATTCAATTTTTAGACATTTTACTCGGAGTTAAACATTATTCTACTGGGGAAAGACCATTACCATTCAAAGATACAGCAGAAACTGAAAATGGATTTATGAATGAAATGAGGGAGTATATGCCAGGACGCCACAGAGAGTTTTTGAATAAAATACAGGAGTTGACTAATATCCATGAAGTAGTATTGTTAAATCAAAATGCTGAGTTGATATTGGCATATGATGCATGTCTTGCAATGTTGAAGCTGTTCAGAGATAAACACATACAAATTGTTACTAGATATATTGTTTTACAGGCAAAGAAGATGAATAAAATGGGTTCATCGTCAACTTTGAGGTCAGGTCTTGCAAGAAAGAAAAAGAGTGGGGAAGAAAAGGGAACAGGTGGTACATCATTATTACCTTTTCTTAAACAATGTAGAGATGAAACAGGTGATCCAGCGGCAGGTAATTGGGGTAAAAGGATTCTCAGTGATGGTGTGATGAGATTAACATATTCAAAACCGAACGGTATCAATGAAGATGAGTAACAGTAGATGATGATGTATACAATTTTTTTCTTGCGAGTGTATATGAATAAACGAAAAATGAATTGTCAAAAGGACATTTTTCAAAAATTTTTCTCTATATGTATAAGAGACTACTATCATCAACAATGACAAAGAAAGTTAAAGCTCAAGAATTCTTATTGAAGACTCCTAAAGGTACCAAGGATTGGGCCGATAAAGACATGGTCATTAGAGAGGCAATCTTTGGATCATTAACAACATTATTCAAAAAACATGGTGGTGTCACAATTGATACTCCGGTGTTTGAATTAAGGGAAATTTTAACTGGGAAATACGGTGAAGATTCGAAATTAATTTACAATTTGGAAGATCAAGGTGGTGAGTTGACCTCATTAAGGTATGACTTGACTGTCCCATTTGCCAGATTTGTCGCCTGTAACAGTGTCAGTAGTATCAAGAGGTACCACATTGCAAAAGTGTATAGAAGAGATCAACCAGCAATGACTAAAGGTAGAATGAGAGAATTTTATCAATGTGATTTTGATATTGCAGGAAGCTGCGATACAATGGTTCCAGATTCTGAAATTCTTAATATATTGTGTGAAGGTTTGAATGGATTAGGTATTCAAGATTTTAAAGTGAAATTGAATCATAGAAAAATTTTGGATGGTATATTTCAAGCATGTGGTGTTAAGGAGGAAGATGTTAGAAAAATCTCTTCTGCTGTTGATAAGTTAGATAAGGCACCTTGGGAAGCTGTTAAGAAGGAAATGGTCGTTGATAAAGGTCAACCTGAAGAAGTTGCAGACAAAATCTGGGAGTTTGTTCAACATAATGGATCAATACGTGAAGTGTTAGAGGTTTTAAAGAAAAACGAATTACTTTCGTCAAACGAATCAGCTCAAAAAGGTATCCAGGAAATGGAAATTTTGGCAGATTATGCTGAGGCTTTTGATATCAGCAAGCATTTAAGTTTTGATTTGTCATTAGCTAGAGGGTTAGATTATTATACTGGATTAATTTATGAAGCTGTTACTGCTGCTTCAGCACCACCTGAAAATGCTGGCGAATTAAAAAAGGTTAAAAGCTCTGATGATGAAGATGCCTCTTCGTATGTGGGAGTTGGATCAATTGCTGCTGGTGGTCGTTATGACAATTTAGTTGGTATGTTCTCCAACAATAAATCCATTCCTTGTGTTGGTATTTCATTCGGTATTGAAAGATTGTTCTCAATTATCAAGAGTAGAGCTGACATGGAAAAAATTAATCCTAATCATACTGATGTATTTGTCATGGCATTTGGTGGTGGTGAAGGTTGGAATGGTTTCTTAAAGGAAAGAATGCAAGTAACTAACCAATTATGGAAAGCGGGAATAAATGCCGAATACTTATATAAAGCTAAAGCCAACATTCGTAAACAATTTGATGCTGCTGAAAAATCTGGAGCTAAAGTTGCAGTAATTCTTGGTAAAGAAGAATATCCAGCTGGCCAATTAAAACTTAAACCTTTAGGTCAAGGTGAGGAGAATGAAGGCGAATTAATTAAAATCGAAGACTTAGTTGAGAAAGTACAAAGTCAACTCGATAATGGCATAGATAATGTTACACGTTTAATAAAAGATTTATAGAAATTGTGTCTAGTTTTGGTCTAATTGATCTATTCTATGTCCGTATTTTTCTTTCCCCTCACGTTTAACTCTATTCCATAATGTGTTAATGTCACTGAAAATGAACCACCAAATAACTCCACACCATGAAGTAACCTTAGGCAATGGATCGTAAAATTCGGCAGCTATTCTTCTCAACTCTGGCAATTTGCTCCACGCGATATAAGGAAAATCGTGATGCTCATTATGATAACCAACATTCCACGTTAAAACATTGAGGGATCCATAATAAGAATATGTCTCTGCTGGTAAAAACTCTTTTGAAATATTCGTACCTTTGATCATTTCGTACCTTGGGGCATTATTTTCATTTAAAACATAATGTTCAGCAATGAAATGTCCAGCACATGGATGTAATGACCCAGCTAAAAATGAACTCATGATGAAATATCCAAAAGCTTTCCATCCAAGATACTTTACTATAATATAATCAAAGATAATTTGCCATAACACATTGAATAAGTGGATATATGTAAATTTAATCTGAGTAATAAACATTGGCCTCAAAGCATAAAAAAAGATCTGACAAGTAGCAAAGAACACCTTACCCAAAACATTAGATAAAATGATTGCTTCGAATCTTGTCGGTAAGTCGGTATCTAAATACTTATCTCCCAAGAATTTATGATGTAGTTGATGATATGGTTGGAATGATGCAGAATAAGGAATACCAATAGGAATGTTTGTGAAGATGGCAAACAATTTATTGTGCAATGGCTTTTTGAACAATAAATTATGGGAAAGTTCATGGATTGCGAGAAAAATAGCTTGATTTGAAGTTGCACCAATAACATATGCCAAAATCATATATTTCCATGATAAAACAGGTGTATGTCTGAGATAAATTGCAATACTGCATTGTAGGAGTACTATTCCAATCACGTACCATTTAGTTTTGGGTTCATATCCTGTTAATTTAGTAACTTCTGGATATTTTTCTAGTATTGCTTTTCGTCTGGCAACATGTGGTTCCTCTTCTCTTGTCCAATAGAATTCGTTCAACACATTTATAGAAGTATTTGCTGGGGGTGTAACAAATGAGAATGTCTTCGGAGAGTTTCTATGTTTGATTTGGGCATCCATGATGGTCTAGAGGAAAAGTTGTGAAAACTAAGCGTGCTTTTAAATCGGCTCATTAATTCCTTACTCTCCTTTCAAAGTTAATAAGGTAAAGAAAAAAAATTCTGCATTCGTGTATATGGGCTATTTATTGAGGAAGATATTGAGGATAATACTCATATGAAGATGGTGATTGCATTTGACTTGGAACCTGATTAGAATGCATCCGATGTGGTGGTAACTGGCTGGGCGAATAATAGTTAGGTGGCATTTGACAGGAGGGTGTTATTTGACTAGACTGCATTTGACTTATTGATGGCATTCGCGGATACTGATATGCTTGTTGGGCATATTGTGGAAACTGTTGTTGTTGGTATGATTGTACAGGATTGAGAAAACTTGGAGGTAGCTGTTGCTCCTTTGGCTGTTGCCATATATTTTTCACTGGTGGAACGTCCTCAACTAATGCCTCTACCATATTTTGTAGCCCCTGTTCCGGCGAGTCAACATCCATTGTACTCTTGAGTTCTTTTGCATGCTTCGTAATAAAGGATTCGATTTCCTCAAGTGAACTTAGAACTTTCACCTTGGGTGAGGGCGGTAGCTTCTCTGGAGACTTGGATTCTTCCTCTTCCGGGGATTTGGACCTCCTTTTCTCGAATTCCTCAGGACGCTTTTGCTTTTTCAATTTGTCGCTATTACCTCTCTCTTTCCTCATGGTAAATTTATTGCCATCAAATATAACTTCAAATTCAGCACCATCTTTAAGTAATTTTTTACCCAATACGAGAATGGCTTCAACTCGTAAATCATTCTCATACTCTTCTATGTATTTGTCCCACTTCTTTTTCAGCTTCAATAACTCTTTTTTTTCTTTACACAAAAATGATGGTACTTCTTTGACCAATTCTGAGTAATCACCAGTCAAAAAATCAATATTATTAACTTGAAATATTCTGTCGTCATTGAAATCTTTAAACTGATACTTGATCAACAGGCAGTCCCGAAAGTGAACATCCTCCCAAAAATAATATTCTCTGCGAGGACGACGTTCTGGTATCCCGTCTTTGATTAACTTATTCAATATAGTCATTGTATGAGTAACACAAAACTTTCTTGAAAGAAATATTTTAAGTAATTCCTTATTCTCTCTTAACCAATTGAATAAAAATCTGAGAATAACAAGTCCGTTTAATGAATTCTTCAAACACTCCAAAATTTTTTCAATAAACCTAAAAGTAAATCTTAGAAATTTCTCATGTTCCTTTAACAATTTAGCGAAGCTTGATAACAATGCAAGCTGTTTCAAAATTATATCTTCTGGTAATTGTTGAAAGTTAGCACTCAAGCATTTGAATAAGTCACTTTCAATTTTGGAAAATGACAACTTTTTGACCACGTTTGGCCCGTTTTTATATCTCTCGGGCAAATAGAAATACCCAACTAAACATACTAAGTATATATTCAATGTATCAATTTTAGTAAAATTCCTTTCAGAGTTTTCATTCGCAATATCAACCAAAGCAGTGGTGAACCAATGTTTCTTCAAAATGGTTATTAAATTTGACAACCCTAATTTATAATCAGGAATCCTAGTAAATTGTGAACGAAGAAACCAATATATAGCAGTAAATTTATCATCAACTAAGTTATGTATCACTCCAATGTGGTTGTAGGGTTCATTCAAAGCAGGCAATAATAAAATGCAAAATTGATAATACTGAATTGACTTCGAATATACTGGGAAAATATATTTATTCTTTTCTTTGATAGACATTGATCTAAATTTGAAAAACTCTCTATTAGAAGAACATGGAATCACAAAATTCGTTTCAATAAATGATTGATGTCTGCAAATGTCACCTAAAGATAGACAACATCTATGTACTAAGTATAAGATGTTTGCTTGAAAATTGCTATCTGAACATTCAATAGCTGTCTTTGGCACTCTGAATGCAAAATAATTCAAAAATTTATTTGGTAAATATGAATTCTTATAATGTGTGGCAAAATATTTCAATAACCCAGAATAAAATTGATATATTTGCTTAATAAACTTGATGAAATTATCATTAATCTTTCTCATTTCTACAGGTTTCACTTTAAAATTTCCTGGTTTTCCTTCTTGCTGACATTTCTTGAAATCACCATTAATATCTTGGAAAAATAATGCATGTTGATGTTGAAAGAATTTTATTATTGGATAATGAAATTCTGTCCAAAGAATTTCAAAGAAATTGATGGTATGAAATGGATTTTCTATATTTTTGAAGTACTCATTCAAATCGCTGATAATCCATGACTGAAACTTCGATTGTAATAAAGTATTGAATCCTATGAGTAATGATTGATCAATGAATTTCTTCTTCAAGAAATCGTTAAGTTGATTTTTATATAGGTTGATTTCATCTGTATGTGCCATGTTTTAAAATGTGGCTGTTGTAGTATATTTATCTTAATTTGGTTAAAGTGATAAGAATCATAACGTTTAATACATCAATAACTGGATCTTTGATGAAAGCCAATATGACGAAAATAAGAGGGAAACTTCTGGTTGTAGGTGTAAAAAAAATTTTTATGGTTTCTTTCAACGAGAGGATCAAATATTTGACAACCATATTCACCATCAGTAGACCAACTTAACAATCCGTTCAACTGTATATCAAGAGAATAGCGATCACTTGGTTGGGTAGCATTCAAATTTTGAGATTTGAAGTGTTCTGTACTGTACTCCATCATGTTAACGTGAACTGTACTATGTGAATATAGTAAACAGTTCAAAAATACATCCATTCTTGCCTTCCACACTCATCGATAGTTATGTAAATTAATGGTCAGAAAGCCTAAAGCTTAAAAAGGATTCCAATGAATGTAATTACATGTAGTTAATCTAATTTTGAAAACAATTCTCTCTAAAACTTTATTGATCTTGATGGCAAAAAAAATGAATAAATAGTTGCCATTTGTACGTCTGTCAAATTCACCATAACTATTATCAATAATGGAAGAAGAATCAGAAGTGCAGGTCTATGTTTATGATCTATCTCATGGTTTAGCTGGGATGTATTCTCCTATGATATTAGGGATTACGATAGAAGCTATATATCATACATCGGTGGTGATACGAAACAAAGAATATTATTTAGATCAAGGTATCAGAGTAAATTCACCTCCTGGACATACAAAATATGGACAACCTATAAAAATATTAAATATAGGTAAAACGTTTGTAGATGATGACTTATTGAATGATTTTATTGAAGATCTTAAGAACCATGAAGAAATGAAGTATCATGCAATGAACTATGATTTGTTCAAAAACAACTGTAATCACTTTACTGATGTAGTTATAGAGTTCTTATGTGGTAAAAACTTGGATGATGAAATATTGAAGTTACCAGATGTTGTGTTGAACACATCCAGTGGGCAAGTGTTACAACAAATGATCAATGGTATACCATAATGCTATTGTGGATATGGTTTGTTATCTTTTAAGTTTTACGAATTGGTGTGTGATTTTTATTGTTGTATAGTAACTAACTACATATGCTCTAGACTATAAATATTTTAGACAACCAAACCATTCATTACACATTTTCTATCCCCTTTTCACTTCTTCTTTTTCCTCATCTTCTTCTAGTTCCTTTCTTTCTTTCATCGATTCACTTTGGATAGATCCAATAGATATATCCCTTTTATGTGTCAATCATGGACAATTCTTTAGTTAATGTATGTTGCAAAATATATAGTGTTTTACAACCAAAAATATGATCTGTACTAACACATACCTCAGTCAATAAACCAACTCAATTTATCAATTGACACATCAATCCTGTCTAAAGATTCTACTAACACCAATTTCTTAGATGATTTAGATTATAGTGGACAACAACAACAGCAGCAGCAGCAGCAGCCACAACAACAGCCAGACTATACTTCAAATAAATTCTGGTCGTCAACGCCAAATACAACTACTTCATTTACTCAACAGCAGTTCAGTAAAGTTTCATCGTTTCAGCCTTTGGGCAAAGAGACATATAATTCAATAGATACTTCATACAGTAAAGATGACAGAAATACATTTCTCAGATCTGATGAAACAGTGAACAATTCTAGCAGCACTAATAAGTACCTAAAAAACACATTAATGAATGCCCCGAGCTATATACCACCACAATACAACAACAAATACTATCATAGTACGAAAGATTCTTATGAAACATTACAAGAAGATCATAATAAATTAAAAGGTGAACTAATATTAAAAAATCAAATGATAAAAAACTTAACGGATCAAGTGAATATGATCAACAAAATCAGAAATGTACCAAACATTGACAGTAATACATTCAAGATTCCCAAAAATCACTATCAGCTATTTCAAGATCTATCCAAAACTCTACAAGACAAATTAATTGAGTTAGAAGAGACAAACCAAAGGTTAGAAGCTGTTTTGGTCGCGAACAGTTTATCGAACACTGGTGGGACCTATGACGTGGAAGAGATAAGTCATAAATTAATTAATAAATTGTCACAATTGCTGCAAGAAAATGAAAATTTGCTCAAAATTGTTAGTTTTGGTAATAAAACAAGTTTACTCATCGAAATTGGCCTATTGAAGCATGAAATTCAGCAATTGAAAGATCAACAAAAACAAGGAGCAGAGGAGAAAGCGCATGTTGAATGACTGGGAAAAGAGGCTTTATATACGAAGTGACAAATTTTTGGGGAGTTACTAGTTGATATCAATTCTGAAATATCGGGCTATTACATATTTGAATTTAATTTTTGCATTCGTTTCATTTCAATTTATCCCTCTTTTCACCCGTTGCTCGTCTACATTTATTTTTAGTTTTGCATTTTGACTGATTAGATTTGGCGTTGCTCTGTTGCAACATTGATTCAAGGCGTGGGATGAGATGTGATACGTGGCAGTGTATAATGTTTCAAAGGTAAAATTCTTCAAATTACTCATGGCTGGAACTAAACTAGCACCACCCTTTCGGAAAAAAGAGATTACATTACATCACATTGTAGCGAATCACTTGATCATTCATACTTTTCATTTTATGGTCAACTGTTTTTTTTATACTTATAGTTGCATACTTGATGATTACAGCAACTCTTGGTTGTATACACTTGCATTTAACTTTAATTAGCATATAACATATACATATTGTATTGATATTAATGATGACATATTCCCAGGATTGAAGAATAGTATTTAATAAGCATGTGAGGTATGTGATCACCAAACTTCTCCTTATACTTTACGGAAAGGGTTGAACACTATCATTTCTTGGAAACTCTTGATGTTGACGTATCATTTGTTGTTCTTTTGGTCTAGAAATGAAACTAGTTCCATGGGCAATATGTTGACACAAAATCACTATGTTACTTTTTTTGCTTTGTTCTTCTTTTCTTCGGACTGATCATATACCGAGTGTTTCATTTGTATAATGTACTATCTTTTACTTTAGTTGTTGATCCGGAATTATGGGAATCGTTGGATCAACTACTTCATTTCATAAAATTGCCACTACATTTTCTTCTTCTCTTTGTCTAGCACTTGAACAAAACTGTCTTCATACCAGAGAGGTTTTATTTGAACAATGACATCACCCAATACTCAACCTCCTCATGGTACTATCCCCTTTCATTTTACAAAGCAAAAAGTTTTACCTACAGTAGATCCAAAATCACCTTTTTACAACAACTTACCGTCTTATGATTCAAAACCAATAGATCAACTAATAGATTTCTTCAAATACTGGAAATATTTCATAAAAGCCTTGATTTATTATTTTAAAGAACTGGTATTGGTTAAAGAATTGAAAGCCAATTTGAATTATCAACTAATCAGTGCCGTTCAATTCCCTGGTTGTAAAGATTTGCCACATAAGATATTACATGACATTCAGTTGAATACTAAAAACGGTGCTTTGAGCCCCAAGAATACAACACCAACTAAAGAGTTGAAAAAGACTTTATCAAATACAAGTTTATCCTCATTGAATAATACCGTAGCCCCTACTACTTCCAATGCATCTGTGGCTACATCACCACCAATGGAGAAACGACCTGGTCTATTCAAGACTAAATCAAGTTCAAACACTTCTTTTCTCAAGAATGCTGCTAGTAATTTTCACAAGAGAAACTCTTCATTGACTTCCATTAGACCTTCACATCACCCACAACAATTGCCACAGCCACTTCAACAGTTAAACGCCTCTTCGACTACTCCAGCTCAGCCGATGCCCATTTTATCAAAACATGAACCAATATTCACCAATGATGTTAGGATACCACCAAATTTCTTTCCAGATAATTCATTGTTTACAAATTTTCCAGCTTTGTTACTTAGTTCTCATCAAACTGCATTTACTGATAGCTACAAACTTTGTAAGGATTTAAATAACAAATTGATTCCACGTTTAGAAACACTACTAAGACAAATTTCTAATAAGATTAAAGAAATAAAGAGCTCATTAAAAAATGATTCGTTCGCCAATTCTGAATTACTGAAGGAAATTTCGAAAACTGGTCAAGTTTTGAATAGATACATGTCATCAGTCGAACTTTATTGTGCCGAAACCCCAGTTATCAAGGGGCTTGGCACACTTGACGAAGAAGAAGAAGAATATGCTGCGGTAGATGATCCATTATTAATCAAACTACAAGTGGATCATAGATTAAAAAGTCAACTAATGTTGGAAAACTACATGTTTGCTTCATATGTTAATTTACAAAGTATTTCCAAAGATCTATTTACCTATTTGCTAAAAGAAATTAATTGGGTTATTGATAAATTTGGTAAACTAGATTTTAACAGTGAGTTTTATCAATTTTTGAAAACTAAACTTAGTTCATCATCTAGTGCTGATTGGGAATATTTCATATCCCATAATCCAAATTTCATAAATATATATAAATCAACTGAACTCAATCCAAAAAGAGAAACAAGGTCTTGTAAATCAATTGTTATACCCTATGCAAATTCAGTTCAAAATAAATGTATCAGATTTGGAATGATGTATAAGAAATCTAAACTATTAAAAAGTTATACTAGATATTATTATGTTTTATCAAGTAATTATCTTCATGAATTCAAGTTTGATGAAGAAATTAATGTAACAAGCAAAAGATCAAAGGATAAAATAGGAGGAGTTATTGGTCATGAAGACGAACCTGTAAAGTCTTATAATTTAAATGATTATTCTGTAGTATCCAAAGATGAATCGTCATTCAAAGTTACTTTGGTAAAAAGATCCACGAAATCAAAGAAAACATTTAAATGTGCAAATGAGAATGATTATCGTCATTGGTTTGAAGATTTATCGGAACTATTGAAATTCGGACCTGATCATTATGCAAGATATACTTTCATTCAGAAGAAAGTTGACCATCATCTTCTTAAGAAAGCTTCAACAGTACCTGAAAAAGTTAACGGCTTTAAATTAGAATTGAGTAATGCTCTGACCCCTTCATTGTCAGGAATGTTCACACCAAAGATTAGATCTCCACATCATTCATCAACTGAAAACAATCCATTTGAAGAAATATTTTCAGAAATTCCAAGTAGTCTGCATCCTCATTCACAAGCCTCCACACCCTCCAGCACCACTCCTAAGCTTCTTACACCAAATGATTCATTAGTTAATCTTGCAAATCCTCAACAAGATGATTATTTGAATTTACGAGAAGCATTTTTGAAGCAACAGCAGGAAATAATGGATTTAAAATTGAAAGAGTCTCAGAATGTGGAATTAATTCAAAAGAGGTTGGAAAATTTACAAAATCAACAATCACCACTTCCCCAACTTTCTTCATCAATACTGCTGTTAAAAGGTTCATCTGATTCTTTGAGCTCATTTGTCATACTGCTGAACCAAGTATCAACTGCACAAAATGTAATCAATAATCATTTGAAAGAACATCCTGATAAGCCAGTTATTTTCAGTCTCGATGAAGAGTTGCGTGGCGTTGAAAGTAGCACTGTTAATAGTTCAACTACTAGTATACCTACAGTTTATGTTAGTTCTGATCATTGATAGTTTTCTGTCCATAGAGTGAATAAATTACCACAACCTTCGTTCAATTATTGTTGCATCGAATGTGGTCTTTATTTAGAATGGAGAATACATACCATCGACTATTACAAACATGCCCCTACACTACCTCATTGAAAATTGTCGATATTTCTGATACATTAATTAATTAAACAAAGATTTCCCAAGCAATATATATATAATTCTATGAAACCTTTTTTCGACTTTAAGCTCCAATGAATATACTTTTCGTCCCACTAACATCTCTAATCAATTTATTCGATTTGTCAACAGTTGTAGGCGTGATGTTGACATTATAAAAATTATTGAACTTCCATATGGTAAATTGTACTAAACTTTCAAAAGCAACAAGATCATGTCTGTACAAGTTAGCAGCATCTATGTTTAAAGGTGAATCGGGTTCTGGATGATCTAATAACATTAATATTGCAATTACCAAGTTCTCTAAATTCCATGCAGGGGACCAACTGTCTCTCTTCAAAATATCAAGGCATATTTCGCCAGTTTTCATATTGATATTCGGGTGTATTATTGGAGTTACTAGTCTTATGACAGGTGGCTCCAATGGGTAATTTGGAGACACGTTGATACTTAGTTTCCATTGGCCCCCATGATAGTATGAAGAGTCTTTTCGAGTCGGTTTTGCTATCGTTGCTTCCCATTGGAAAATATTGGAATCAGGATTCAAGGGTTTCAAAGATATTATTTGATCATTTGATAATTGTGGGGGAGTTTTTTGATATTGACTAAATTCCTTGAATAAACGTCTTTCAGCCATGATTGCATGAATAGAGATGCTTGATTATTTGTTTGAGTGGCTGCTTGAGTACTTGTTGCACAGTCGTAGGAGAAAAAGTTAGTAACCAAATACGTGAATTACTTTAATTCTCTGGGGATACAATATGTGCTATATATATGGCTGAATATGTATAGCAGTGGATATCTTGTGAAATAATACTGCTCCTCCCCTCTTCTTGTGTGTTCCTCTTCGTTCTTCCTTCCTGTCTGTCTTTCCCCCCACACAAATCACAAATGACGCCCAGCGGTCGCAGACACCGCACTGCAAGGTGGACGATATAGAACGGATAGTTCAGTTCGGTACTACACAAAATGACAAATATTTTGTTTGACCGAGGATCTTTTATCAGCAGAAACTAACTTGTATTCATCGATCTACTTTCGGTAATTACTCTTCTGTTCTTCATTCAGGTGCACCAATCGTTTAATCAAGTTCAGGTCATCTAACATCTATATATACAATAGCTTCGAATCCTCATTCCCTCTATCACTCCATCTCTCTCTTATTCTATAACTCATTTCTCTTATTCAACGTGTCTTGTTTTTCCGGATCTCTGAATCTGGTTGCTTACATCGTCTCTCTTCGCATGTTGCTCCTGTTGTCAAGTTGCTACGGTGTTAATGCGAAAAGATGACGTTTAGGCAGAACAACTAAACACCACCAGCAATCATTCGAACGTGATAAACTACAGAAGTTAATCTTGCAAAGCTTTGGCAAACCCGTTTCAACGTCAGAAATGTGTTGTTTACGAGAGTTTACCCAGTTTTTGGCAGACTCACAGGAGCAAACTGCGTGCAGTATTCCCATGTGATCCTGTGATTTCAGTAGATGGTCAGTGTCTCAAACATTCGTGTCACATTGTGCCATGTTGAGCCACTTGACGGGGTCTGACAAATTTGGCAGTTTTAATTGGCACAAACCACCGCGCCGTCGGACAAAAACAGGTCGAGAATTGTGTTGGAACAAACGAAATCCAATTCGCCTAAATCGGTTGAAAGAAAATGTTTGATCGCAGGTAGCCTAGAAAAAAAATCTTGACTCATAAGGATCATTTTTTACAACCAGCTTTCATCTACTTTCAACAGTCGTTAAAATGAGTTTTCTTAAAGCTTCTAGGTCATTCAGAACTTTTGCAACAGCTTCTGTCAAATATGAGAAAAAATTAAATAAATTTTCAAGCATTGTAACTTCGGATCCTTCTCAGGGTGCGTCTCAAGCTATGCTTTATGCAACAGGGTTTAGCGATGAGGATTTCAACCGTGCTCAAATTGGTGTAGGATCTGTGTGGTGGTCAGGTAACCCGTGTAATATGCATTTGATGGAGCTAAACAACAAGTGTACTGATTCCGTCAACAAGGCGGGGTTGAAAGCCATGCAATTCAATTCTATCGGTGTTTCTGATGGTATCACTAACGGTACAGAAGGTATGAAATATTCTTTGCAATCAAGAGAAATCATTGCCGATTCTTTTGAAACCATGATTATGGCTCAATTATATGATGGTAATATTGCTATTCCATCTTGTGATAAAAATATGCCTGGAGTATTAATGGCTATGGGCAGACACAACAGACCTTCGATTATGGTTTATGGTGGTACCATTATGCCAGGTTCACCAACTTGTGGTACAAACAATTCTGCCGTTGCAGATAAAATTGACATTATTAGTGCGTTCCAGTCCTATGGTCAGTATTTATCGAGAACAATCACATCTGAGGAAAGAATAGATATTGTGAAACATGCATGTCCTGGTCCTGGTGCTTGTGGTGGTATGTATACAGCAAACACCATGGCTTCTGCCGCTGAAGTAATGGGTATGACATTACCATTTTCGTCTTCAGCTCCTGCTGTATCAAAAGAAAAAGCCCATGAATGTTCTACTGTAGGTGATGCAATTAAGAATTTGTTGATCTTAGATTTGAAGCCAAGAGAAATTTTGACCAAAAAATCTTTTGAAAATGCTATTGCTTATATCATTGCAACTGGTGGATCAACAAATGCTGTTTTACATCTTATTGCTATTGCTTCATCTTTCGATATTGGGGTAACTGTAGATGATTTTCAAAGAATTTCTGATAATGTACCATTATTAGCAGATTTCAAACCATCTGGTAAGCACGTTATGGCTGATTTACAAGCCAATGGTGGTACTCCAGCTATTATGAAATTCTTGTTGAGAGAAGGTATGATAGATGGATCTCAATTAACTGTTACTGGTAAAACTATCAAAGAAAATTTAGAAAAATGCAAAGATTTACCTCAAGGTCAAGATATTGTCAGACCAGTTTCAAATCCATTAAAGTCGTCTGGCCATTTACAGATCTTGAAAGGAACCTTAGCTCCAGGTTCAGCCGTTGCTAAAATCACCGGTAAAGAAGGTACATATTTCAAAGGTGAGGCCAGAGTTTTCGATGATGAGCATGCATTTATTACTTCATTAGAAAACGGTGAAATAAAAAAAGGTGAAAAAACTGTGTGTGTTATCAGATATGAAGGTCCAAAAGGTGGTCCAGGTATGCCTGAAATGTTGAAACCTTCATCTGCCTTAATGGGATATGGTTTAGGTAATGATGTTGCATTATTAACTGATGGTAGATTTTCTGGTGGTTCCCATGGTTTTCTCATTGGACACATTGTACCTGAAGCTGCTGAAGGTGGTCCAATTGCATTAGTTGAAGACGGAGATATCATTGTAATAGATGCTGAAAATAACAAGATTGATTTATTAGTATCAGAGGAAATTTTGACTGAAAGAAAAAAGAGCTGGACACCTCCTGAACCAAGGTATAAAAGAGGAACATTACACAAATATGCAAAATTAGTAAGTGATGCTTCAAAGGGTTGTGTTACTGATTTGTAAGAGAGGTTAATCTTGTATTATGAAAATACTTCTTGTCATTTGAAAGACATTTTACGATTCAATTCATTTGTTATATATGTTACTATTTATATAATTTTTTAGCATTAATATCCAAGAAAGGATTCACAGAGGACAACGATTTGTAAAATACACCATATCCATGTGACTGAATTAAGATGTCTATTACTATATCCTCTTATCTCGTTCTAACTATATAATCTTCTCCCGATTTCGTAATATACCTTACCCATGGATATGATTGGTATTGTAACTTAGGTTCATTGATTCTTAAATATCTTACTTGAATACCACTCGTTGTGAAGTACGGTATTGAAAATTGAACTTTTATTGGTTTTTTACTCAATATTGATTCTGGGTCATTTACTGCAGGTAAACCTAATTCGGCTCTCATTGAAAATTGCTTACCACCAGGGAATGTTTTTAACTTCCATACGAGACATGATTTTTCAGGAATCCACTTTACGGTACCATACTCCGGTTCAAATTTAGGTGAGTCTGCATCTTCGGGAATTGGTATAATCACTTCAACTTTGTTTGCAGTTGATTTTTTCTTAATTTGTGCTTTAACGGTACATAAAATTTCAATACGGGAATGTTTGTGTATTTTGGTCTTACAATTGACCAAAATCAAAGGTTTCATAAGAAATTGTGCCGATGATAATCTATATGACATTAAAGTGAATTCTCCGTCTGGCGGAATGAATGTTATTATTCTTTCGTTTTCGAATTTAGATAAACGAACACATTGATGAAATTTGATGTCCTCCATTTCAATATTTTTGTTATTGGTTCCACTTTCTTCATTGTTTGTGAAAATCCCTTTATCATTCAATCCTAATCTTAAATCTGGCATACCACTCAAGTGAGATTTAATTTTAATTTCTCCCAATATTTCACTGTTCAAAACTTGTCCATTTGCCGTGATTAACATGTTTATACTTTCAACAACATCCAAAAATGCTTCATTCTTTTTATAAAATATACCATCTTTTCTCCAACTGACTGCATTTGTGACTGCGTTTGGTGGAGCAACTAAATGAGTTGGGGTACTTCTGATTAATGAGTAATAATCTTGTGTGATATACTCCTTCAAAATCTTCGTGTCTGTGGTTTGTGGTATACCGAAATCCATCATTTCATCCAATAGTTCGTAGATGATTACAAAATTATCTCTGATGCTTTCCTCTTCCAAAGACTTAAAATACTGGGACATAACTTCAACTAATTTCGATAAGAATATAATTATGGTCATGATGTTTTCGTTTTTGCGAGTTAATGCACATATGTACAAATTATTGTGGTTTATGAAAATATAATTCACTCCCTGATCATTGATGAATGGATTGTATTCACCCTCGTCTATGGTATTTTCTAACTCTAACAACAATAGAGGGAATTTCTCAATTGTGCTTGTAGGTATATCTCCCTTATAATCCCTGGATAACAATGGCTTTCCTTTGATATCCAAGAAATGGATTTGTGATGCCATGGTGGATTGGGATGGACGATGGCTGGATAGTATCTAGTGGGAAGTTGGTTGATCCAATATGGTTCTGAAAATATTTTGTTGATTGTTTGTTAATCTGTTTTAGATAGTACGTGTAAAAGTCACTAGTTAAAATATGGGAGAAAATTTTGTTAGTGAACGCAATCCACCAAGTGGCATCCATACATCAAGTCTACGTATGTGGGAAGGTCCTCCGATGTCAATTACCTTGTCATAGCACCCGGCTGCCTGATAATATTGGGAATTTGTAGAATACAGCAGCTAAAATTGGTCAACTATGTGTTGATCTTGCCACACAGTATTGTACAATTGTAAAGTAGCAGCAGAGCACTCATCTATGCTTTCGAGTATCTCAGATTAGCGTTGGTGCAATCGTATGTACGGCGTCTTACTCTCTGTTTGATACAAGAGTTTGCTGAGTTGAAGCTACTTTCAAATCCTGTGGTGGTCAGGTGAGACATTAGAGATCAGTGTCTTTGGAACAACATAAAAGTGCAGATAAAATATTAATGAATTTAAACAGTTTTTGTAACAAATACTTGCAAAATTGAGCCCCCAAGTCAAAACCCTAGACTCAGCATCACACAAGGAAAAATCAAAATTGTTCAGCTACAAGTTGAATGTGTCTCCTTCGATAGTCCATGGTACATGATAACATTCAGTGTAGACGAGACATCCATTCTATAGAATATTCATATATATAACAATCGGAAGTTGGTAGCTCCTGTTATATGATAGCGGGATTTTGATCCTCAAATTCAAACACGAGATTCTCAAGTTGTTTGCTATTGTACACGAAAAGTAGAACCATTATGTGTTACATCTTGAGTGGAGAAGGCTCAAATGAGTTAAACAAAAAGATGAGGTAGACCAATATGTGGACGTCAGTGTGTTGCGATAGGAAACTCTGAGTGTCAGTCCTCCTCTATATCGGGATCTAGAGCAGCGGAGTGATTGAGTATAAATGAACAACGTGAAGTCCTTGGTTTTGAAGTAACACAAACGCACGTAAACCCCTTCGTAGTAACTCGTACTAAACCACATTGCAATACAAGATTTGAGGTTAGAAAAACACAACAAACGGAGTACTTTGATTTTATTTCTTCTTCCTCTTGGAAACATACACTAAGTTCTTTCTACTCACTTATTCACTCGTTATGTTGCTCAAATCATTTGCAGCTTGCTTATCCATTACAACTTCAGTATCAGCTGCTCTTGCATCTATTGAAGTTAAGGGTAATGCCTTTTGGGATTCTAAATCAGGTGAAAGGTTTTTTATCAGAGGTGTTGATTATCAGCCTGGTGGTTCTTCTGAATTAGAAGACCCGTTGGCTGATACAAACGTCTGTGAACGTGATATCGAATATTTTAAAGAATTAGGCATCAACACAGTTAGGGTTTACTCTATCGATAATACAAAAAATCATGATGAATGTATGAACAAATTAGGCGAAGCAGGTATTTATGTGATTCTTGACGTTAATACTCCACATTCCTCGATCACGAGATCACATGCCAAGTGCTCTTACAATTCCGATTATTTACAAGAAGTTTTTGCTTCTATTGTTGAGTTTGCTCAATACAATAACACTTTGGGTTTTTTTGCTGGCAATGAAGTTATCAATGATGGTCCTTCATTAGAAGCTGCTCCATATGTAAAAGCTGTTGTTAGGGATATGAAAACATTCATCAAAAACAGAGGATTTAGAGCTGTGCCTGTAGGTTATTCAGCCGCTAGTGTTGTTGAGTATAGACTAGCATCTGGTTTGTATTTCAATTGTGGTGACGATGAATTAGCAAGAATTGATATGTACGGTATCAATGATTATTCGTGGTGTGGTGATGCAAGTATGACTACATCCCAATATTCTCAAGAAATGAAAGATTTTGCGAATTATACTGTTCCATTGTTTTTTTCAGAATTTGGCTGTAATGAAAAACTACCAAGACCTTTCTCTGAGGTTGAAGTTATTTACTCAAACCAAATGTCATCAGTTTTCTCTGGTGGTTTAGTATATGAATATTCAGAAGAAGCTTCAAAGTATGGCTTGGTTGAGACACATGGTGATAAAGTTACCCCCAACCAAGATTTCAATAACTTGAAAGAACAATTGAATAAAACAAAAAATCCAAGCGGTGATGGTGGATACTTGAAATCCGGCGGTGCTAACAATTGTCCTTCCCCATCAAACGATTGGAATGTTACCAATGACATTCCAGATACCCCAAGCGGAGCTTTGAAATATTTGAAAGGTGTTGTGGAACCAACAGGTCATGGCTTTGATGCTTATGTTCAAAGTAATTGTAATGGAAATAATAACGTTGACGATTCTGGTAATTATACAAGCACCATTAAAGCTGAAATTCATACTACTCAAGCTGGAAGTCTGGCTTCTGCTAGTTCATCAGGAACTTTAGATTCCTCCAAAAAAAATGAAGGTGCTGTTGCTATTTCTGGTATGGTGGGTTTATTAGCTTTAGTTGCCGGTTTTGCTTTAATTTAATAGTGATTGCTTTTTATTCTGTGAACTATTCGTTGTGACTTATTTTTATTTTCAATACATATGTTCTGTACTCAAATACATGGAGCATCTTGTTATATCGAATCAATTGAAATGAATTGTTTCTATTTTAGACTTAGGGTCGAATCCTGAGATACTGAGAGAAGAAGAATATTCCCTTGACAGATCTGTCTATATAGTTTCTTCTAGGATAGTTTCTGATGCATACAAGAGGAATTCTTACAGTTTCATTATGCAATTCATTTATATTAATCATCTATACTACTCAACTTTTTTGCTTTATACCATACATCATTTCTTCTTTGTTAATTAAATGACCAATTGAATCAACTTCCTCCAATAATTTATCAATATCGTAACACCAATCATTCAATAATGCATTGATATGATTATCACTAGTTCTTGGATCACTTCCTTCAACATGTTTGGTTTTGTCAAATTTTACAGTACCTTGGGGACGATTAATCTTGGCGACTATCATTCCTTTGTTTACCAACTCACTCACGTATTGTTCTGATTCATCAATAGACAATTGTAATAGATAAGCCAATCTATCCAATTTGATAAATTGATAGAATTCATTTATAATACGAAGATTATGTTCAATGATTCTATTTTGTAAATTCTTATAATTCTTTTCATCGGCAAAAATTTTTGAAGATGTGAATGCATCTTTGTAAATTGATTCAATGTTTGACCAGTGGATTAATTCATTTGTTGTGAAAATATCTAAAAGTTTAAAGATTTTAGCATCAACGTTTTTAATAAAGGCTGAATTTGATTTAATTTTATTTATTAAATCCTTCTGATGTGGATCATAAGTCGATAAGATAATGTAGTAAATAACCAGTACAAAATATTCGTTATATTCTTTAGATTCTTTAATTAATGGAATTTCAATTAATAATAATAAATTCTTGACTATTGAAAGATAATCATAATCAAAAATGTTAATATCAATGAGGCATTTCAAGTAGGTAGTTTTAAATTCATCAGCTTTGTCAAAATTCTTCAATGATTTCAATAAAATTTTTCTACTCAAAATTTTAGCTTGATTGTAATCACCCTTTTGTAAAGTTAATTTAACTTGCTCCAAAATATATTCAATCTTATCACTGAAAGGCATTAATGAATATGTTTCTACTTGTAAATCACACAATATTTCAACTGCTTTGTCCAAATCATTCAACTTATCTAAATAAATTTTAGCCAATTGCCTTGACACAATAGCTCTTTCAACTTCAACAAAAATCTTCTTATCAGTCACAGTTCTGATAGTTTCAATCAATTTCATTTTTATGTCCAATTCATTTTTATTATCTTCATTCAATTGTTTTAGGTTTTCAATAACATCTTGTATCATTGTTTGAATCGATGACTTCAATTGACCATGTTTTTTTGATACTATTGTAATCAAATCATTCAAATATTCCCAATCATTATTATCGACTAAAACTGAAACCAACTTATTAAGGACTCTTTTTGATGATATCAAATCTGAGGATTGACGAGTTTGTTTTTCTAAAACAAGATATTTATCTACTTGTTGTTCGTACTCAGGGATTTTTTCAATTAATGGAAATTGTTCATCCAAAGTAGCTGAAAAATCTTTTTCAGCTTTGAGGGGATCTTCTCTTGACATCACTGAAGTTGGATTGATGATGATGATAGTTGGTTTGATGTAAAACTCCAGTGGCAATTACAGCGTTGGAAAAAATGTATGTTAAATCTAGTTTCGTGCACAACCGCTCAAGTCAACCATAGTACCAACAGCACTTAAGAATCAAGCATTCCAGCATATGCCACCAAGTTTGAATACTTAGATTGCATTAGCTAGTAAATGATATAAACGATAGATAACCCAATTATCTAAGGAAAGGCACGTGTTTACCAATTGAAGAAAACGTTTGGGAAGCTACGAGAATGTCATTTGAGTATATGTTATTTTCAATCAGAAAACTATTGAACAATCATTTGAATCTAATGCAAACGAATGATGATCGTACTTTCTAACATGTGACTTTCAAAGGTATTGTTGAGACTGGCAATGTAGAAGTACGAACAAGGGGTTCAAAAATGAAAAAGGAAAGTGAGTGCTTTGACCGAAAAGGTGGATTTCTTAGCGATCCAGCTCTGAAGGTTAGTGCCATAATGCTAATTAGTGATATATTGACCCTTTAAATCACGAATTTATATCTACTTGCACCCTAGAGAGCGTTCATATAGATGAACACATGAACTAAAAAGGTTGCAACAATCTTCTCTATTTTCTATTTTGTGAGAGCAAAAAAATCTAAACCATCTTGATATAATCTATCTTTCCATTCTATAAATGTCAACAATAAAACAAGAGAAAGAGAGTCTTTCTACGATAAATAGGACAATACAGAAGCATTTGAATATTCTAGATGATGAGGAATTAACCTTACTATCCCATTTTTTGATTAATTTATATAATCAATCAATAGCTACCAACTCTTCAAATGCTAGTTTCAAACAAATTGTGAAAGATAATGGAGGAGGAGAAGATTTCTCGCAAGAGTTCATCAATGAGGTATTTGATGTGATAAGTAGGACAAGAATACCGAAAGGACCAAAGTTTAAACAAGAGTATGAACCCAAAATCAGAGAAGAACGATCTGAAATTATAATAGATGAATCATTGATGAGAGAAGAACCACAAGTGAAGCAGGCAACATGGGCCAAACAAGAAATAAATAACGATATCAACAAAGAAGAAATCGAGCCACTACGAATTGGACGTATCTATCGAGGATATGTCACGAATACAACTCCGTATGGGGCATTCGTAAGATTTAATAAAACATCCGGACTATGCCATATCTCACAAATCTCCTTCGATGGTTCAAGAACTTCATCCTCAAATGTTTTGAAAATAGATCAACAAGTCTATATAAAGGTTACAGATATTCAAACACAAGGAAGGAAGCAAAAAATATCATTGTCAATGAGAGGAATTGATCAAAATACTGGTGTGGATAAATCTGAAGAAAGAGGTCGACCCAGGGAAAAAACGAACAAAATAAAAAGGAAGTTGACGTCACCAGAAAGATGGGAAATACGACAATTGATTGCATCTGGTGTTGTTTCTGCTGATGACTATCCTGATTTGAATGATGAAGAGGAAGAGGAGAAAATGATTCACGAGTCTGAGATTGAAACTGAAATTGAATTAAATAAAGTTAAACCCAGTTTTTTGAAAGGCACAAAGCTAAATAATGATGGCTCCAAATTGGATCCGATTTTGAATCTTGAAGGACCAATGTGTAAATCCGTCAGTGGTGGATCAAAGTTTGCTAAAGAATTCAAAGAAGAGAAATTGAAACAATTGAAATTGAAAGACAAAGAAGCAAGAAATAAGGATTTGGTTGATCCATTATTTCAAAAAAATGAAGAAGATCCTACAGCAGACATCATATCAGAATGGAAGAAAACTACAAAAAATGTATCATACGGAAAACGTACAAGTCTTCCGATTGATGAACAAAGAAGATTACTACCTGTGTATGCAATGAGATCAGAATTGGTTGAAAGTATAAGAAATAATCGGTTTATTGTAATTGTGGGTGAAACAGGTTCCGGTAAAACTACACAAATTGTACAATACATTTATGAAGAAGGTCTAAATAAGATAAACGGCGAATCCAAAATTATTGGATGTACACAACCAAGAAGAGTTGCAGCTATTTCTGTTGCAAAAAGAGTTGCAGAAGAAGTAGGATGTTCAGTGGGTAAAGAGGTCGGATACACTGTTCGATTTGATGACACAACTAGTTCCAAAACAATGATTAAATATATGACTGATGGTATGTTGGAAAGAGAAGCATTAACCGATCCATACATGAGTAGATACTCCTTAATTATGTTAGATGAAGCACATGAAAGAACCATTGCAACAGATGTCTTATTTGCATTATTGAAAAAAGCAGCTATAAAAAACCCCGAGTTGAAAGTTATTATTACATCAGCTACATTAGATTCGAACAAATTCTCGAAATATTTCAACGATTGTCCCATCATGAAAATACCTGGAAGAACATTCCCTGTAGAGGTGTTATATACCAGAGAACCCGAGTTAGATTATCTAGCAGCGGCGTTAGATTCAGTTATGCAAATACATATATCAGAACCAGCTGGTGATATTTTGGTATTTTTGACTGGTCAGGAAGAAATTGATACAAGCTGCGAAGTGTTGTTTGAAAGAATGAAAATATTAGGTGATAGTGTCCCCGAGCTAATCATTCTCCCAGTATATTCAGCGTTACCATCAGAGATGCAAACCAAGATATTCGAACCAACACCACCGGGATCAAGAAAAGTTATTTTAGCTACCAATATCGCAGAAACGTCGATTACAATAGATGGAATATATTATGTTGTTGATCCAGGATTTGTCAAAATTAATGCGTATGACCCGAAATCAGGTATGGATTCATTAAAAATTAATCCCATAAGTCAAGCGCAAGCTAATCAAAGAAGTGGAAGAGCTGGAAGAACAGGTCCGGGGAAATGTTATCGATTATATACGGAACAAGCATATCATAAGGAGATGCTTCCCAATACTATACCAGAAATCCAGAGACAAAATTTGTCTCATACTATTTTAATGTTGAAAGCCATGGGTATTGATGACTTGATTAATTTTGAGTTCATGGATCCACCCTCAACTAACACAATGCTTACTGCATTAGAAGATTTATATATATTAGATGCATTGGACGATAATGGAAGTTTAACCACACTAGGGAGGAAAATGGCTGATTTTCCGATGGAACCCGCATTAGCTAAAACATTGATCAAGTCTGTCGAATATGAATGTTCAGAAGAAATCTTGAGTATAGTAGCAATGTTGTCAATACATACCATATTTTACCGTCCTAAAGATAAACAAGCATTAGCGGATCAAAGAAAAGCAAGGTTTCATCATCCTTTAGGAGATCATTTAACTTTATTGAATGTATATCAACTGTGGTGTTTGAACAATTTTGATAAAACATGGTGTCAAGATAATTTCATACAAGAACGAAGTATGCGAAGAGCAATGGAGGTAAGAAAACAATTGAAAACAATCATGAACAAATTTAAATATGATACACGATCGTGCGGAGCCAATATAGACAAAGTAAGAAAGGTATTATGTTGTGGGTATTTCAAAAACTCTGCAAAGAGGGAAGCAAGCGAAGGAGATTACAAGACACTATCAGAAGATTCAACAGTCCATTTACACCCATCATCAAGTCAGTTTGCTAGGAATCCAGAGTATGTAATATATCATACACTACTACTCACAACAAGAGAATACATGCATTGTGTTACCGTGATCGAACCAAAATGGTTGTACGAATTAGCACCAAAGTATTTCAAATTAGGTGATCCAAAGAAGTTGAGTGAATCAAAGAAGCTGCAAAAAGTTGTTCCTTTGTTCTCCAACAGCAACAAGAACAACACCGCTAAAAACGACAAGAACAACTGGAGACTAAGTACCGGAAAAAGAAGGGGTTAGAGACAGACTTTCATAAATAGCACCACACCACCTAGAAAATAAATACGAAGATATGCAAGTAATTTGACGAACAGGACGATTGGCTTCCGAAAGTATGGATCAATGATAGTGAACAGTAGTGACCAGTGGATGACCTGAATACAGGCATAACCGGGTCATTTCTTTTAGTAGTGAGATTGCTTCTGCAGGTACTATTTTTCTTCCACTACAGAGTCGACTAATGACGTCGCTAGGAAGTGGGGATTGGCACTCCCCTCCATTATTAGTCCCGTGCGAATTAGTGCACCTAATCGGCTACAGCAAAATTTGCTACCGCGAGGAATTAGTGAAAAGTTAAAATTCCAATAACAGCAATTTTCTCTCTCGGGTAATTTTTTGGCAACATCTTTTACCAAGAGATATTCCCCATTACCATTCACTATTCACTGCCACCACATTGTGTTGAACATCCTTCTGTAATAAGTTCTTCGTGTGTCATACATTCATTTATCTTGTTCATATAATTTTCATCCATAATCCTTTCATATACCGAGCCATGAGATCAGTCAAATACACTCGTGATGCAATACAAGATAGATTAAGTTTGTATCTGTCAGCCTCTTCAATATCAGTCACCGGCGTCAAACCTTTGCGAAGGAAGTATCCTTCGTCACAACCCATCCAAGATACTGATAATTCAGACAATACAACGAGTATCCTTCAATGTGTGCCATTGAAAACTGATGGTGCAGGCGAATTCCTAGATTCAAAAACCAATAGAAAAGTGCTTCTTAAAGGTATAAATGTTGATTCCCAAATGAAAATACCCACAAAACCTTATATGCCAACTTATGAAGGTGACTGCACTGATCCAGACAATATATTTTTTGATGGGGATAATGTTTCATTTGTTGGTAGACCGTTCCCTTTGGAAGAAGCAAGAATTCATTTCCAGAGAATTAAGAGCTGGGGCTATAATACAATCAGATATATAATTACCTGGGAAGCAGTGGAACACGCTGGACCCAGTAAATACGATCAAGAGTTTGTTGATTATACTCTTGAAATATTGAAGATCATTGGAGAAGTCGGTGGATTGTACGTATTTCTCGAATTTCATCAAGATGTTTGGTCAAGATTCTCTGGAGGAAGTGGTTCACCAATGTGGACTTTCTATGCTGCAGGGCTTGAACCCAAAAGATTTGCAATTACCGAGGCAGCTACATTACATAACGAACCAAGATTTCATGATTCGACAGATACTTATCACAAGATGTTATGGACTTCGAATTATAGAAGATTAGCATCGATGGTTATGTTTACATTGTTTTATGCGGGTAAAAATTATTTCCCAAATCTAATAATGAATGGTGAAAATATCCAAGATTATTTACAAAATCATTTCTTAGGGGCAACTAAATTCTTATGGAAGCAAGTCTGTGAAAAATTACCAGATTTAATGGCGAATGGTACAATATTAGGGTTTGAATCAATGAACGAACCAAATTGCGGCTTGGTGGGTCATCCTCATTTGAATGTTATACCTGATAATCAACAATTGAGAGTTGGTACAACTCCAACAGCATTTCAAGCTATGAAATTAGGTATGGGGTTTACATGTGAAATTGACGAGTATAGGATAACTATTACAGGCCCAAGAAAGTATGGAAGCAAAATAGTGGACCCTAAAGGCGCAAGAGCATGGATTTCCCCGGAAGAAGCCAAATCTATTGATGCACATTATGGTTTCAATCGAGCAGATACTTGGAAATTAGGTACATGCATTTTTGCAAATGAACAGATTTGGAAATGGAATGAAAAGTTGGATTTTGCAATTTTGGAAACACTTACTCAAGAGCAAAGATTAGAAATTTCTGAAAAATGTGAAATGATTGAACCACGATTTTTCTGCAAAGTCAATCCAAAGCATAATTTAAGTACACCTACAGGGTTGATACCTGAAGAGATCGATGTTGAGTATTTCATTAACAACTTTTTTGTTAATCATTACATAAAATTTAAAAATACGATCAGAAACGTCAATCCAGATGCATTCGTCTTACTACTGACACCAGTGTTAGAAGTCCCCCCTGACTTGAAAGGAGATCCAAGAAATGTAGTAGACGACAAGACAGTATACTGCCCTCATTATTATGATGGTTTATCATTAATGTTCAAAAGCTGGAATGCCAAATACAATGTTGACACGTTAGGTATTATGAGAGGACGTTATATAAATCCAGTACTAGGTATCGTGTTTGGAGAAAGAGCAATTCGAAACTGTATTAAAAAACAATTTCTTGAAATGAGAAAAGAATGCTGCATTAAGTTGGGGCCTCTTCCAATTATAATGTCAGAAACAGGTATGCCCTTTGATATGGATGATAAAAGAGCGTATAGGAACGGAAAATACATTTCACAAACTGCAGCATTGGATGCAATTTGTAATGCTCTTGAAGGCGCAAATATGTCTCATACATTTTGGTGTTATAATAGTCAAAATTCCCATAAATGGGGGGATAATTGGAATAACGAAGATTTTTCATTTTGGTCCCCTGAAGATCGTAATTTGCAATTTGTAGAAGAATACGAAGAAGTTCATTATTCAGCAAGAAGATATGGTTCCAGAAGAATGAGAAAATCAACTAGTATGCTAAGAAAAGCTGCAGCTGCTACAAGAATGGGAATAAGTTCATCGAAAAGTAGTAATATATCCACAACATCTGAATCTTCAGCAACTTCAGATAGAGAAGATTATGAGTCTGATAATTCATCACAATCGTCTTTAATATCATCAAATAGTCTGAATCTTTTTTACCGACAGTACAGAAAATGTCATCCATCTCCCGATGGTGTAAGAGCTGTAAGTGCAATTGTAAGGCCATATTTAATGGCATCCAGGGGAACGCTCGTGGCAACTGAATTTGACGTGAAACTAGTTAAATTTACTTTGCAGTTATCAATAGACAAATCAGATCTAGCAATTAGGACGATACCAACTACGATCTTTGTACCAAAATGGCATTATCCATTTTTGGATTATGGCGATATATATTTGACATCAGGGTATGTCAAATACAATGAACAATTAGAATATATCGAATGGTTCCATTGCCCAGATCCTGGTATTGTACTAGAAAATGAAAAGGAAAATGTCAGTACAGGTACTGTCACAGAAACTATTATAATCAAAAACAATAGTGGGCCATCAAAAGAAGCTATACCTCTAGAAGATAAAGGTTTAGAATTGGGATGTCCAGTTACATGAATAATACACATTAATCTTAAAAACTATATGGATCTTCATCTCTACTTCTTTTCTCATTAACGTCTTTTAGTTCTTCTTTGATCAAGTTACACACAAACTTACTAAAATATTCAATGTATGGCTTTAAACTTGTCTTATCCCAGTCTTGAATTTTGTTTTCATCATCTAAAGGTTCACTACTTTCTCGGTTTACATGTTTAATATCCCATACTTCTAACTCATTCTGTAACTTATGTAAATTGGGTGCATTCATTGGATTGAAACCGTATGAATCATCCTCTGAATTTTCTGATATGTTCTTTATTGGGTCAAATGGAACACACACATTCCCTGTACCTGGATGGATACAAAAAGGTGATTTCAATAAATGGATTACTTGTCTAGAAACTTCAATATCTAATCTTGGATACATGTAATAAATAATTATATCTTTTTTTGCGTCATTCAAATATACAACCTGTGAATTAGATTTAAGCACTTTTGATGCCATAACATTGATATCTTCCCATTTATCTTTTGATGTAGAATATTTAGTTTCATTTTTCCATTTATTTCTTAACTCAACCTGTAATTGTTTAATGGGTATAAATGATAATAAATCTTCAATTTGCTTCCAAGATTTCAGGTCCATTGACATACCAGGCTCAGTATTCCATGGATCTTGGTCTTGCAAAATTATACTCGTAAATTCCTTTTTCAAAATATCAAAACTTCTTTCAACATGAGGATGGAAAGGTTTTTTAATATTCAAACTTTTGACACTCTTGATATGTTTTGCACTTAATACATCCAAATATTCGATTATACTTCGCCTTGTAGCCTCGTCCATTTCTCTTACACGCTTATCACTTATCCAACAATGCGCTCCTCTTCTACCAGAAAACACCCAAATTAAATGTTTAAATCCAAAATCGTCTCTCAAAGCAGAATCGAGAATTTTACTACCGACTTGGATAAATTTCCAACACTTACAGCAAATATCGGTCCCTTGACAACAAGTTCTAATGTCATCATAATCAGTCAAATCAATATCAAAAACCAACTCTTTACTCAATGGTTTCAAAGCCTGCTTTGGTAAATTCTTACGATCTTTTGGATTTACTTTATATACTGCTCCAATCTCAAAACGTGTAGGGTTGGCACTGATAACTGATTTTTTGAATTCTTCTAATGTTCCATAAGAGTTGTAACGTTGATATGCACCTGATCTATATTCATACGCGAACTCTCTCATTGTGAAATCTTTAGTTGGCTTGGGAGAATGACTTAACCATTGGAAAACATATCGGAATGGTAAAAGGCGTTGATAATAGAATATCATATCTGATTCGGACGGTTTTGTTGATTGTTTATTTATGGATTCATCTTCACGTGAGTTTGTTATCACATTTTCAGGTGCTGGTGCCATTGTGAATGCTTGTTTCTTGATTGGATGGATGAACGGTTGGTTGGTTGTGAATGAAAAATCAGACAGAGAAAAATAGACGCGTTTAAGATAAAAAATATTGATTCATTTTGCAATCATATTATCGATCTTTCTTTAAAAAACTACAAACCGAAATGTTATTTATACAGATTACAAATGTTAGGCTTATTCTGTTTGGAACACTAATGAAACACCCTCATCACCGGCAGTCACCAACTTTTTACCATTGTCTAAAATGGCGAAATCTAGCACACCCATATTATGACCAACACCCACAAATAATTCTTCACCAGTTCTTGCATCCCATTTGTAAATTTTACCATTCATGCTACCACCAACAAGAATAGGGGTTTCGCAAATGAATTGTAATTTAGTTATAGCATCGTCCACTTTCAAATTCTTTCTCAACCTCCATTGTTGAGTGTCAAATAATAATACATCACCTGAGACCAACCCCACAGCCAATAAATTAATATTCTTATTTTGACACCAACTTAATGCTTCGATAGATAACTCAGCGACATCTTCAACACTTTCCAATGTTTTCAAAGAAGATACAATTTTACCACTACCATTGTTTATAATTGACAATTGACCATCTCTACCACCTATCGCGACTAAATTTCCATAGGCTTCAACTGTAACCCAAGGACTCTCCACGCCTTTGAAGTTATCATGTGGTTGTAATTTGTAATTTACTGCACCAGTAAAACAATTCCAATTCACAACTGTACCATCTTCACTAATTGAAACCAAGGTTAAGTCATTTTCGTCTTTGCCGGGTATGAAAACTGCACCGTTACACTCCAAAGTATGCGAGAATCCAGACATGATTTGTGTCAACAGCTTTGAGCTTTCATCAATTCGATACACCCATATAGATCCATCATTTGCTCCAAAAGCAAAATATGGTAGGCGAGGATGTACTGTAACAAAGGAAATTTCTTCGACTTCATCTAACTCAGCAAACTTAGTCCACTTCTCACTACCTTTACTTCCTTTGTAAACTTGCAAAAATCCATCCATATCAGCTGTTACAACGTATTTCCCATCAGACGTGAAACCGCCTGATATTATAGATTCTTTATGACCTGAAATTTCGCCAACAAATTTTGGAGGTTGACTATGAGTGGTCCATAGATATGCAATATTATCACCCCCTCCAGATAACACCATTGGTAGCTTCGGATGTGCAAAAATTGTGAATATGGAATCTGCGTGCTGATCAAAATACGTCCATGAATTGTTTGACATATCGATTTCTAAAGTTTCACGACCTTCAACAACTTCATCTAAGTCCATCTCTTCGTTTTCATTGTCATCTTCTATCGGTGGCTGCTGGTTATTATCATCATCTGCAACTTCTTCTTCTACCTCGTTGACATTTATGTATTCTTCTTGTTCTTCGTGTTCATTGTTATCGCCATGATGGCAGTATTCATTAGAATCGTCCGCGTGCTTTTGCAGTTCGTGGTGCGGCATGTTGAATAAAGTTGTATGAAATTTAAAATAAACTAGGTTGTTGCCACTCTTCTCCACGTAGATGTATAAGCTGATTCAGTGTAATACCAATATAATTGACCAGAAGGGAGTACAGTGTACAGAGAGTAAGATGCTGAGATGAGGAAGAGATTGCAGAAGAAAGCAAAAATTGATTACTAAAGATCACCAATTGTATGCAGGTACACAATAATTTTAGTATTGCTTATTTTCTCCCTGGCAATTACTACGAAGCTTGATGGAATACGGGACGAAGAACTACGTATCTCAGGTGGTGGTACGAAGGATGGATTGAGCAAGTTGATTTTCTGAACCTCACGTTGCACGGAGAGATCCGGTGGAATTGACGAGAGCAGCAGGACTGCTCTAGGACAGTGGGAGGTGTTCTCCCTTTCTATCGTTAAACTGATGAAGTGGCAGTTACAAAACGAGAAAGAATTAACTAATAAATTGGAGGAGTTTCACTAATTACGGCTCACCAATAGACTATCCCACGGCTTGCAATAACCCACCACCATTACCATCAGCACCATCACTTTGACCACCAGTACTACCGCCACAGATCACAGTATTCTAATACCTGTACTACTCTTAAACAGAGTTTCCTCAAACTATCTATTTTTTGGTGTTTTTATTAGTATTATACATCACAGCATCTACATCTTTTAGCTTACTCATACCAAACCCCCATGTCTGATTGGATATCTACCTTCCCCGGCTACAAACAAGTGTTGACGACTAGTAAACAAATGTTTGGTAGAATAATTCTGACGGGCCCCGTTCCACAGCATGTTGGTATCATTATGGATGGAAATAGAAGGTACGCCAAAACCCATAAAATAGAAATAAAAGAGGGCCACAGTTTAGGATTTGATACCATGGCCAGTATATTAGAGTTGCTATACGAATCTGGTGTCAAGAGTGCTACTGTTTATGCATTTTCCATAGAAAATTTCAAAAGATCATCTTTCGAGGTCAAGTGGTTAATGGACTTGGCAAAATCAAAATTCACTCAAATTAATCAAAATGGTTTACTCTGCGAAGAATATGGTGTAAAAATCAAAATTCTAGGTAATATCAAGTTGTTGCCTCCTGATGTGATCAAAATTTTAGAAGAAACCGAGGATATAACTAGAGATAACACAAGAGCTGTATTGAATGTATGTTTTCCGTATACATCAAGAGACGAAATAACCAATGCAATTAAAGGCGTGGTTGAGGAATCTACAAGATCAAAATCAGACACTTTGCTGGAAATAAGTGAGTATACAATTAATAGACATCTCTACACACATGAAGTACCACCATTAGATTTGTTGGTTAGAACTTCGGGAACTTATAGGCTTTCTGATTTTTTATTATGGCAATCAGTATCTCCAGATTGTGCATTAGTATTTGTTGATAAGTTGTGGCCAGCCTTCAGACCTTGGGATATGCTCAAAATATTAGTTAATTGGAGTTTCAATAAATATTGGTATGGTAATCCAAATGGCTACGGTGTAAGTAACAAACTAATCAGACCCTCGGCCGACGATGAAGTTGCAAACGAAGGCGAGCTGATCAAATCATTCGGAAGGAAAGCGAGTGGGTTTGAAAGATATTCCGAGGAGGAAGAAGAAGACGAAGAAGAAGACGAAGAAGAGGATCAATCTGATGTAAATAGCAATTTGGGTATAGAGGAAGATACAGTTACCTCAGAGGAAGAAACAGGACTATCCAAAACACAAAACTAATACACATAGTTTCAATTCATATCTTTCATGACAACGTCATCTCTTCGTTTGGCAACCAGAATTTGTAGAACTGGGTAAGCTTTCCTATTGAAACCTACACCAAAAGTCCGCTGTATCTGTTTGTACGGTACCACTAGATCAAACACACTCTAAGGAAGCGAAGTATCTCTAATTTAGTAAAAGCCACCGTGTGGGATTCGATTGTATTTCACTTGAATTGTTGGAGATGAACAAAGTGTACCCTCTGAGAATTGACTCATCTTTTCTCGCTTGTGTGTCAATCGGTGAAACGTTTTCACTAATTTTTTTTCGTCTACAAAGCTACAAAGTCTTAGCCACCCCAGAATATCTAGACACATACCACTTTTTTCAGGTTTTTAACTTTCACTTTCCTTTTCATTACCTTTCACTTCTTCCTTTCGTTCATCGATATCATCAAGTAATGGACTTAGTCAACCACTTGCCAGATCGTTTATTATTTGCCGTTCCTAAAAAGGGTAGATTATATGAAAAATGTTGTGATTTATTAAGTGGTGCAGATATTCAATTCAGAAGAAGTAACAGGTTGGATATTGCACTTTCTACGAACCTACCAATTGCCTTGATCTTCTTGCCTGCTGCTGATATTCCTGTTTTTGTTGGTGAAGGGAATTGTGATCTAGGTATAACTGGTTTAGATCAAATCAAGGAAGCCGATCAATTCGATAATATTGAAGATTTATTGGATTTACAATTTGGTACATGCAAATTGCAAATTCAAGTTCCCGCGAATGGCGAGTATCAAAAACCTGAGCAATTAGTCGGTAAGAAAATTGTGTCATCTTTCACTAAATTGGCAGGCGATTATTTTAATGATTTATCCAGTAATAAAAAAACGAATATCAGATATGTCGGTGGTTCGGTTGAAGCTTCTTGTGCCTTAGGCGTTGCCGATGCCATTGTTGATTTGGTAGAAAGTGGTGAAACCATGAAAGCTGCAGGTTTGAAAGAAATTGGAACCATATTAACAACTTCTGCTCATTTAATTTCTTCAAAGAACCCAAGATTTCCAAATATGGTTGAGAAGGTTTCTCAAAGAATTCAAGGTATATTAGCTGCACAAGAATACGTCTTGTGTAACTATAATGCCCCTAAATCTATCAAATCGAAATGTTTAGCTATAACTCCTGGGAAAAGAGCTGCCACTGTATCTACATTAGATAAACATTCTGAAGATGAAGAGGATTGGTTTGCTATCTCTTCAATGGTCCAAAGAAAAAGAATTGGTGATGTAATGGATGAGTTAAAAAAAGCCGGAGCTTCAGACATCTTGGTATTAGAAATCTCTAACTGCAGAGTATAGAAGCATAGAATATATGTACCAATATAGAAGATTTTCTATACAACTTGTCTTATACCATCTTTATCAACGACTTTTACATACACACCTTTAAAGTCAATTGGCATTCTTGTTTGTAATTCTTTTATACACATCTCCATCAATTTCATGCCATCTTCTACAGTCATGTCTTTTCTATAATGTTTGTCTAGCAATGAGGTTGTATAGAAAGCAGCATAGCCATGTGCACCATAAGGCAATTCGACCTGAGTTCCCAAATAATCTATTAAATTTAATGAAGGTTTGTTGGTCTTTATATCATATCCACCAATCAAACAGTTTACTTGGTATGGTTTACGGCTTCTAATTGATGTAGCCAATTGATTTCTTACAAATGACGCTGTTGCTTTGGGCGATAACTCAATATCGTCTTCACGCATTGAGTGCAATTGAATATTTGCCTGAACATATTCTGCGAAATTTACTGTATCACCTGCTTCACCTGTAAATGCAATTAAATTATGAGCATTAAGATGTCTTGTTTTATCATCTGTATCTTTTAAAATTGAAATACCTCTTGTAACTGCCTTCGATGTTGCTATAATTGTAGCATCTGATACTTTAATTCCTAAAATAATATCCATTGGTATGTGTAATTGTATGAGTTGTAGTGAATTGGTTTTAAATAATGGTTGGTAGTTTTGCCTTCGATTAATTTTTCGTTGTAAAATCTACCACTTTGAATGTTTGTGTGCTATTTACTAATGTGCATTTCATTTCAATACTTATTATCTATACAAACCCTACTTAGCTAATTCTTTGATCTTTTTCTCAATTATTGACGTTATCAACTTATTCAAAGCACTATCTTGATTTTCAATTTGATTGTTTAAGTTAATTTCAAGTTGTTTTTCGATCAATTTCCCTGTTAAATCAACTTCAATATTAACACTAGTACCGACATCTTTCTTTGACAAAATAACTTTTTCTTGACTATAGCTAATCAACATTATTGAAAATTGTCCCTTCGATTGGTCAACGTTGGTAACAGTTAAAGAAGTGCCATCAATGGCAATAAAACCTTTATAAACAATATAAGTGATAAACTCTTTATCTCTTAATTCAAAAGAATAAGTAATCGCATTCCCGTCACTTTCCTTCTTGACAATGTTGGCAATAGTATCCACATGTCCCTGGACAACATGACCACCTAATCTAACGTCGCTTGTGACGGCTCTTTCCAAGTTAACCTTTGAACCTTGTTGCAAATCTCCTAAATTACTTTTACGAATGGTCTCAGGAGCAACTCCGACTTTGAAATAAGTTTTTAATTCATCAAACTCAGTAACTGTTAAACACACACCATTAGTCGCTATTGAATCACCCAAATGAACATCTGTTAAGATTGAAGAACAATCCCCAATTGTGATCGAAATCCCATTGCCTCCTGATGATGATTCATCTGTTGGTTCGTATTCCAACACTGTTCCTATAGTTTCAATTAATCCAGTAAACATGACGAGATATCTACCAAATTTAGTTTTTGCGGATGGAGTTTTGGCTCCAATTAGTATTAGTAATCTTTATATCAATTAGAAAATTTCCGGTACTGACTCAGTAAGATGCCGTGCAGAGTATTGAGATCAAAAATCTCTGAACGACACACGAATCGCTTCACTTGAAACTTATATTCAGTCCATTATCTGTTTCGCCTTTTACAGGTAAGCTAGCATGATCAGTGCTTGCAGAATGAAATCTGGGCAATATTATTGTGTTTGATTGTAATTAGATATGTGTTGAAAATTATTGTTCAATGATTCATTTCAGAGTATAATAATTTCTTTATTCACTGAATACCCAGAGATATTATTCAGGATAAGCTCTTTTGATTTAGTTATGACATGCAATGTCATGAACCATTGGAGAGAGTTTCTTACTAACCTGAATAATGAAACAAAACAAGAACATTAGCTCAATTGAGGTATTCATGACTATGATACTTTCAGGCACCAAAATTCATGTATTACCTTTTAATTTAAGCTGCTCGCGCCTCAAATAAGAGCCATAAATTTGAAGAGCAAGCGTATAGCTACATATATGGGAAATCAAATATTTTGAGTCTCTTTGAAGCAAAACAAGAGGAAACTTTCCGTGAACCTCTCTCACCAATTTTAAGCTAATTGAATACTCAACTTTGGACATAAGTTAGATAGCTACTCGAATCAACAAATATTGTGTAATCATCGATCTCTTGAGTAATTTAACAAGTTTGAACCAACAAGTCTTTAAAGGGGTTTCAATATATAACGGGTGCTTCCAAATCTATTCACTCACATATCGATTAAGCACTTGCTAATCATGAATAGCTTGAAACTTACTTGACTTGACTTACAAAGCTCCCTAAACTGTTCTATAATGTACATTTTGCAAATAGATAGATTTCAGGGCTGCTGTAATGGGCAGCATCAATGTATGTGTGCTTGGGCTCACATGGGATATAGTATGTGTGCTTGGGCTCACATGGGATATAGCTTGGATTATCAATTATTTTTCCCTAAGAAAAATAGTTTTCAACAACAACGACGACTATCTTTACCACACTTCAGCCATGCCATTCAGATTTCCAGTTAAGTTTGAAATACCTAAGCATGTCCATGTTAATGCAAGGGTAATTAGAGATCAATTCAAGAGATTGCAGTTCGCAGAACATGAAGTTACTAGAAATGCATTAAGATATATTGCCAGAAATGAAGCATTACCATCTAGAGCCAGAGTTGAGGCCCAATTACAATTGGCTTCTATGCCCAAATATACCTCGTTTAATCAAATTAGAGATAGATGTGTCGCTACTGGAAATTCAAAATCGGTAATTCGTGATTTCAAGTTGAATAGAACTGCTTTCAGAAATAGAGCTAGAGCTGGCCAAATTCCCGGCGTGAAAGTTGCTTCTTGGTAAAAGATATGTACTTCGATGAATTTGATACGTTACATGTAAATAGAGTTAATATAAATGGAATATTCGTTCATCCAAAGACAGCGTAAGTTCCAATGCTACTGTACTTTTTTAAAGTAAATTTTCCTCTTTAACTTTATAAATGAATTCTGTATATCCAATTCACTCTTGGATGATTATCATTAAATAGATTTGTGTTATTCCCTGTTTAGATGTTGGCAATTCATCAATCATGATGCAAGTCAATGGCATTCCCTAGTGTATTTGTATATTTGCGATAAATCGCTAGCATTAAGTTTACCCTCGTGTAATAGTTGGTGATGATTTGTACACATCGGTATTTGTTTACGTTTAGCAGCTCCCATTCATTTTTCAAACGTAGTATTTCCTGTTCTCATCATTTGCCGAACATTTGTAACTTTTCTAAGATGATGTATTTGTATGTTTGCAGTAGAACCACAAACAACACATTTCTTACCTATGATTGACTCTGTATGATTGACTCTGTATGATATATACCTACCTATGTTACTATACATCACAGAAGGGATGGTTATACTGAAATATCCCATAATGCGGAAGAATAGATCACATATATTTCCCTTCCCTATTGGTATATATATATTCTCTTACGAGTAAGGGGCCCGTATCTCTCCTATATCCTAGGAAGGACATATCCTGCCTTCTCCGAGGTATAGGTATCCCTCGAATAATAACCTCTCTCCTTTCTAGGTAGGGAGAATACATATATTTGTTTACTTATGTGCATCCTTCACTATATACTAGGGTATATGTATGGGTATTTTATCAGAGATGGTAATATTTGTATGATAATATATATTATATATTATACATTCTATAATACTTAATAATATTTATAGAAATTTCCCTACCAAAGAGTAGAGGGGGTATTCCCTGAAGGAAATAATGGGATCACCTATCATTATAGCTAATAGATTATCATCTCTGCGGTGGACAAAAAAAAAAATTTACATCCACGAAATATACCATCCATATCAAACTCTACCTAGATTCAAGTATGCTTCTCAAAACTGGAATATCCCCATTGTCTAAATCATTAATACAGCCAAATCACATATTTTTGAGATCTTTACTATTGCCGAAAGCATCTACATTCAAAAAAATTTCTCAGCCACCAGGCTATATAGTAGGTACTGTAAATGAAGCCTACATTCCACCCAATCCAAACCAGTATGAAGGGAACTATCATTGGACATATGAAAGAGCTATATCAGTAGCTATGATACCTTTAGTGATGTCTCCGTTTATTGCATGTGTAGAATATCCAATGATAGATGCAGCTTGTTCCACTTTGTTACTTTTTCACTGTCATGCTGGTATAAAATCTTGTATTATTGATTATATACCAAAAAGAGTCTATGGTATCTGGTATGGTATTGCTTCCAAGGTATTAACTTTTGGTACATTTGTTGCCATGTATGGTATTTATGTATTAGAAACTTCAAGTAATGGTCTATTTGATTTAATGAATAGTATCTGGAGTGCCTAAAGCTAAATGAAACTATTTTTATTTATTTCTTGCATGTAGATAATTGCATACTTATTGTAAATATACTTATATTATATTCTGTAGTTCTCAACATGTTTGAACACGCCTGATGTAACACAATATTTTGGGCTGCGACCAGAGAATTTCAAGCGAACAATTTTCAGCATTTGAAATATACACCATATTTTCCAAACATAAATTGGTATAGAATGAGTGATTCAGATCGTGAAAGGGATTATGAAGTGGACGAACCAGAGCCATATCCACAGTATCAAAGACTACCACCGGCCAGAAAAATTGATTTCATAGGACTTGAAGTACCAATCACAACTAATGATGATGTTGAAGAATCAGAGGTACGTTATGAAGTTAAAGACGAACCAGATTTTCATATCACGCGTGCTTTATTTATTGGAAACTTACGTCGTCCTTTGAATGCAGCTGATTTTCAACAACATTTAAGAAATTTAGCAAGAGGTGGTCCAAGAATACAAATTGAGCGTGCCTGGTTAAACAGGTCTAGGACTCATGCCATTGTATTAGTTAGCAATGAAGAAGGTGCAACTTATTTACGTGAGAAATTAGTAGGTACAATATATCCAACAGAAGAAGAAGAAGCAAGATTGAAACGAGAATTTGAAAATCAAGAAATTGATAGGTATGAAAGTGAATCGAAACAATATGAAACCGAATTGGAGAGATTGGACGAGGAAGAGAAACAACGTTTGCAACCACCTTTGGAACCTAGGGAGTACACTGCTGATAGAATACCTTTGTATGTTGAGTATATTCCGGTTAAAGCTATAAACCAATGGACGTTTGAAGAAGATAGGGGACCAAGAAATGGAAAATGGAAATTGGAGTTTGAGTTCAGAAACGATGAACCGATTGCATCACATACACTATTAAATGGAGATTTTATTCCGAGATATCTCCCACCACAACCTCGTAGAGGAGGTCCACCACCTCGATCAAGAGGAGGATATGACAGATACTTTGACGGACATGCAATTCCTCGAGGAAGAGGAACTGATTCTTATATTCCAGGGCAATCTAATAGAAAAACTGACACATATATGCCATCTAGACATAGAGAGAGATCCAGATCTCCATCGAGGTCTCCATCAAGATCACCAAGAAGATATTAAAAAGGTTGAAATAAATATAATATGTATTATTTATGATTGATTTGAATTGAGAACCTCTATAGCATCATTTATTTTCATCTTCTTACACTCTTGCTCTGTACCATTTACTTCACCATTTTCTTCTTTTCTCTTTTGAGGTGGTAGTAGTTCGTTATCTTCTTTCAACCATGGTATTTCAACTAACGGGATATTAGAAGTAGACTGACTAACTGACTTACACTCTATGATCTCCTCCGCTTTGGTATTTTCTTGGAATTCAATCGGTGGAAATTCGTCAACTGTTGAAGACACAATAAACAACTTTTTCAAAGAGTTGAAATATTTGAACAATTGTGTATTATTAGATAACTCATACCCTTGGTTTTTTGGATCTACAACTATTTCGGCTATTCTAGCTATTGTGAATGGAGGACTGTTTTTGAAACTTGATGCTGCATGTCTCTTAATTGACTCATTTATGAAAAAAATTGAGTCCTGTAGATTTATACCTTTTGGTTTATTATACGCTTCTTCTTCTTTTGATAACTGCGCTAGCTGATCTAGTCTAATTATCAATTGAGGTAGTATACCTGTTTCCCAATTCATTTCTATCTGCGATTGATCAAATGTTTTATTTTTGATTATAAGATTTAACAGTGTTGCCAACTCTGGATCCAATATTGGGAGTTGAAAAACCATGAGAAAATGCGTATATTAAGTTGATATAGTTGCAAAATAAAGTGATTTTAACCTAATAATGGGTATGCAAAGGCGTATGCAACGGGGGAATGGTTTTGATAAATTTAGTGATAGAGACAGGTCGGTTGTCAAAAGGTGGTTGATAAAAATGTCAGTCAAAGTTAACAAACCTTCAGTATGTATGTTTAGGTGTATTCGCTTAACTATGGGAGAAATTAAATGCAAAAAAAAAATTTTTTAACACACACAGAGTACTTTCAACAAATCACTAACCATGTCATTGATCAGAAACTGCTCTAGGATAGCTTGTAGAGGTATACTTAGAGTACCTGCAATACAACCATATATTATTAGACTCAATAGCACAGCCACCACCCCTACAAAAATTACTAAATCAAAAACTACAGAACCATCAACTCCATTATTAGCAGAAATATATCCAATAGACAAAGAAACTGTCACAGAAGAAGACTTGGATAAATGGATAAATGCAGTTCAACAATTGAAAGGAGGAAAACAATTACACGAAACTCCAGAAGAGATCTATCTTGGACAAATGGTGCAACCTGAACAGTTCATGAAGTTGAAATTTGAACCAACTGTAGAGCAAGTTGAAGAAACTTACAAGTACGAAAATAAAAGAATTCCAATGAGAACTGATCCAACTGTTGAAAATTTTGTAAACTTAATCATGAGACACGGCCAGAAGGCAAGAGCTAGAAGGACTATTAATCGTGCATTTTATATCGTGCAAATGAAGTTAAGAAAAGATCCTGTGGAAGTATTGAAGGAGACATTAGATAAATTGGGTCCCTTAGTTACTACAAAAACAGTTTCAACTGGGGTTGCAAAACGTAAGGTTGTTCCATTACCGTTAAATGAAAGACAAAGAAACAGATTTGCTATAACTTGGATTGTAGAAGCTTCCAAGAACAGAAAATCCAATGATTTTGCTGTGAGATTGGCCGAAGAATTAATGAACGCTTATGAGGGAAAATCTTCAGGATATGATAAAAAAGCTCAAATGCATAAGCAAGCCACACAACAAAGAGCTTATATTACTTTGTAAGTCTGTATATACAATATTCATATCTGTACATAATTAATTTTTCTCCCTAGTTTTCTTTTGTGTTAATATATTAGTCTCGTCCCTGTCTTCGATTGCGAAAATTATATATAACCACAAACATATTCATATTCCTATTTTGTAGCTACTTTGTTTTTCCAAATGAATCTAAGATGGAACTGATATATCAAATATGTCATGATGTGAAATTTCAAATAGATCGTTTTATTGTTGGATACAAACAAAGGTATTATAGTTTAAATAACAATCCAAGAGTTATACAAACCAAATTGCAAAATCAACAATTAATTTCATTAAGAACTTTTCCTCATGATAAATATTGTGTCGACACAAATAGGTTTTTAAGTTTGGGTGACGATGATGAAGAAGTCAAAGTGGATGTGGAGGATTTCAAGTCATTTAGCGAAGAGTATTATAAAGGGAAGAATGTTTCCATCGAGTATAATTCCCTCAAAAGGGTTCAAAGTGAGCCTAACTTTAAAACTTTTGGTGATGGTTATTTCCTGACTTTCAAATTAGATTTAGGCCTTGGCCCTCTGATTGACGACTTGAGTGATGACAGAGAAGTTCTTGGAAATATTGACGACTTGCTGATCAAGACAATTGAAAAAGAGAACATGAACGAAACCAACGTCAAAGAAAATATCGGTGAACAATTTGAGAATCCAAGTGCATGCACCTGTCAATGCCATTCAATTCAATCCCCTCCACAATCAAGAGAATCAACAAAAACACACACCAAAGTAAAAGAAAGATTATATAACTTTGTCAAATCAAATTTAAACAAAGTTACCAGTAGAGGTAGCGAAGTAGAATTAGTTTCATCAACAGCACCCACGACAATACCAACTTCAGATTTACCAATATCAGCAGAAAAACAGCACGACGACAGTATTGATGAAATCATGTCCTTGAACACGCCACAACCAAACAAAATATGGAAGTTAGTCTTGAACGATGTTTCGTTGTCTGCAGCTCGATTATCCACAGGTAACTCAATTGTTCCAATTCTCAGTAATCAAAACATTAGAGGTGATTTCATTGACGCAAAGTCGACAAACAACCCCAATGTCACCACGGACATCAGCAACAACGAAAACGAGGATATCTTTGCAAGTAACTTGGAACAAGCTAAATTGAAATACTATAGCAGTGGCAAAACTGCTTCTTCTGTCTAGCAGAAGAATATGATTAGACGTGCTGCAAATCGCATTGGCAATGGTAACTATCCCTGGCACTAGAGAGAAAGAGAAGGAGAGCTACCAACAGAGAAATGCCAGGAGATGGAACTACCAATTGTATAGATATATATATTTATGTACTCTGTGGGCTCTGTATATGGTCAGTACACTACCTCTTATAATTTCAGTATTTTTCATTGGCTAGAATCACACTAAATTCCCACTAGTGCACTGGCTGTCAACAGACGCTAAGCTGTTTTGTCTCTTCCAATCAAAGAAAAAAAATTCAATTTTCCAAGGTTTTACAACCAACTATCATCAATACAACCTTTCTACTTTCTACCTATTCATTGGAGTACTATGATTCGTGGATCGTCTGCTTTAAAGAGCTTAGCAGCTACTCGTCGTTTTTTGTCATCAGGTTCTAAATACACTACCTTGCACAATGGTGTGACTGTTGCTTCTGAAATCAATCCAAACACACCACATTCTACTGTAGGTTTGTATTTTGGTGCTGGTTCAAGATCTGAGCACCCTTACAGCAATGGTGTTTCAGCCTTAACTGCAAGTGTCTTAGCCCAACACGGTTCAGAGGATGGTATCTTATTGACAGCAAAAAACTCAAGAGAATATAACGGTATTGTTGCAGAAACTTCTCACAATACTGTTGAACAAGCAGGTAAATTAATCTCATCAATTGCCTCAAAAGCTAGCGAAATTATTGAAAAAGCAGACATTCAATCAGCTAAATTGGCATTGATTGCTCAAGCAAATGCAGTAGAAGCTAATCCAAAATCAAAAGTTTTAAGTCATTTAATTTCTTCTGCGTATCAAGGGTATTCATTGAGTTTACCAACTATAGGTACTAGTGAATCTATCGCAAACTTAGAAGCTGAGGATTCTTATCGTCATTTAGCAAAACATTTGGTGAACAATAATGTAGTTATTTCAGCCTCAGGTAATTTTGATCATGACAAATTAGTTGAGGCCATCGAATCAAACTTAAAAATTGCTGAGGGAGCCAAACCAGAAGTTAAACCAGCTTCATTTTTGGGTTCAGAAGTTAGAATGAGAGATGATACTATGCCAAAAGCCTATATTTCAATTGCTGTTCATGGTGAAGGTCTTTTATCACCAAACCACTACTTAGCTAAAGTTGCAGCTGCAATCTACGGTAATTTCAACATTCATTCTACAATTGCTCATTATACCTCACCAAAATTAGCATCAATTGTTCAAGAATACAACATTGTTGAAAGTTATGAACATTTCTCAAAATCATTTTCTGATACTGGTGTATGGGGTTACTATGCTGAAATTCCAGATAAATTTACCATTGACGATTTCACTCACTTTTCATTAAAAGAATGGAATAGATTATCAATTTCTATTTCTGAGGCTGAAGTTGCCAGAGCCAAAGCTCAAGTCAAGACCGCTTTATTAAGAAAATTATCATCATCTGCAGCTGTTGCTAACGATATTGCCAAACAGATTTTATTGGCAGGTAATAGACATTCTCTCAGAGAAGCTATCGAAAAGATTGACTCTATTACACTTAAAGATGTAAAAGCTTGGGGTCAATCTAAAGTCTGGGACAGAGATATTGTTATTTCAGGTACTGGTACAATTGAAGGTTTGTTAGATTACAACAGAAACAGAAATGAAATGGCCATGATGAGATGGTAAGGAGACTTCTAATTCATTTTATGAGTAGATATTAGTATATATTAAAAAATAGCAACAAATAAACATTGTATGTAAAAATCAGTAGTCACATAATCCCGCTCTTTTGCAAATTTTGTTGAATGATCATATCAGCTACCGCTGATAAAACAAAGTTCATTGATTTGGTATCTGTAGCACAAGTACGATGAACGTAAATAGGCTTATTTGTTCTATTCATTCTAAGAAAATTTGTTTCAAAGAAATTAAGGGCTTCTTCAGCATCGTCCGGTTTACCAGTGTAGTCTGGAAAGTATTTGTTTATTGGATTCTTTTTTATCTTTTGTTCAAATATATCAATCTTGTTCAAGAACAATATGAAAGGAGTGTTAGCAAACCATTTGGAGTTACACAATGAATCAAACAATATGATTGATTCATGCATTCTGTTTACTCTTTCATCTTCGAATAACATTTGATCATATTCTGAAATAGCCAATACAAACAAAACAGCAGTTATATCTTCAAAACAATGAATCCATTTCTTACGCTCAGATCTTTGCCCACCAGCATCAAGAACTTTGAATTGGAAAGAATTTATCGTGAAATTCGTCTCCGTTATACCAGTTGTTTTAATCCTACCTTTCAATACATCTAAATCAGTACTCAAATAATGAGGGTCAGCAAAGTTGAATACATTTTTGAAATAATAGTCAGCACTACTCTCAAATTGAAATTCATTTGATCGTTCGTAACATGCCTTAATTCCTGAATCTGATGTCCATAATTTATGTATTGCTTCAGCCATTTCGAGTCTTGTGTATGTATATGCTTGTTGTGAATTCGCTTGTTGCATTACCTCGTTTATTGTTTCTGGATCGATCGTTGTATTGTCGGTGGTATTTTCACCTAAAACTTCAGCTACTCCAGTACTCTTCAACCTTCTTTTAGTTTTACTTTCTTCGTTATATTTCAATATATAATCATTGATGAAGCTTGCGCCGCCTGCAACACCAGTATCGATTTGATTCAAAGCGTCACTACGCAACACAATTTGCTTGAAGGGAATGAGTGGACTATTTTGTTGATCACAATCTAAAGGAATTTTTAATTTTCTTGCTTGAATGATCAAAATCTTCATGGATTGAATAACGTCACACCATATAACATTTGAATACTGCATCCTCTCCTGTTGTGTGAACCCGCCCTTATGTAATAACTTTAACTGTTTCAAAACTGTTGATTTACCACTTTCTCCTGCCCCCAATAATAATAGTTTGACCCCATTTTTGGAATTTGCCTTATTTAATTGTAAGCTTTGTTCAATTGCGTCGTTGATTATTTTATCCTGGAGAAAGGGGTTGTCGGTAGTCTCGACAGGTACACTAGCATTACAACCCATATTTGAACAATTGAACGATTTGAACGATTTGAAGTCAGAAGGAAAGAAATAAAGAAAATGAACAAATAATCTCCAATACAGACTCGTATAAACCACTGGAGAAAAAGCCAAGATCTAGGTTTTCAAGTCACAAGCGCACCATTATCGTTTATATATAATATTATCGTAATTATCCTTTGTGTGGCCCCGATCATTGTTCTGAAACAAGATCGTCAAATAATCCAAAACTCTATCGAAATTGGGGAAAATCTAATTTCCCTTTTGTGCACCACTTCGCTACCAATGCATGCATGCTGAAACTGCTGCTTGCTGTCAATATTAAATTCTCATTATCCTCTATAAAGTTAGACAGAATCCTATATAATATATCAGTATGACTATAAACGATAATATCACGCTTTGTCTCATAAACGTAAACAAGTTCCATCGTTTAATGAACGTGAAAATTCTCTTTTTGTATAGTATATACACTTGTCCCAACTTTGAGTTTCTGAATTTTGTCAAATAGGGTGATGAGCTTTGTGTGAACGTATATGGGGGAATTGTTGAAGGTAGTGAATATGTGTTTGAAGTATCATCTATTTCCTCTTGATCTTGTTCCTTCAAAAAAGTTTTGATCTTTCTTGAGTGTTCAATAGGGATGTTCACCACATCACTTAACGGCAATATCGAAGTGTAGGAGTATGTAAATCTTGTTGGCTTTTGTTTCAAATTCCATGAAAGTAATACTAATCCCGATATCAATGCTAATGCGATGTAAATAATAATATTGACGTATGGAGTCTGTATAAAGCAAATCCCTGTATTATAATTAAATTGTCCCACATTGGTGAAGGACAACAATTGTACCGCGGGATGGCGTATTCCCATTGCCAAACTCATTGACTTCACTGTTATTTCTCTATAGCCTTGTTCATGTATTATGTCACAATAATCATGATCATCACCGCTAAATACAATCTTTGGTTTCAAATGATTGAGAATTATGGTGCTTAACTCTTCATCCACAGTGTTTTTATATTGATATCCATGGCCAAAGACATCAAACTTTTTACTTTCTCTCAAAGGGCCACACAGTATTGACGAATCTCTGTATAATGGAACATGAGTCAATAAGATCCTAGGCTTAGTTTCTGCTGGATCAATACCATTTAAAAATTGTTTTGATTTCTCGTTGATCTTTGATTCCTTGGATGATAAACTTGGTGTATCTAACATTACAAACTCGACACCATTAATCTCGATGATACTGTTAGTTGAACCAAAATTTTCATTGAATCTCTCCCTTGCTTGAATGTTTATCAAATCACCAAAGCCGATATCATGATTTCCAGGAACATTCAAATACATTTCTTTCAGTATGGGAAATATGCCCTTGAATCTACTAAATTCCTGGTTGAAATATTCATCGGTGGATCCTCTTCCATTGTCCAACAAATCACCAAGGAACATAATGTAATCTGGCTTCAATTGGGACAACAAAGCTCTATAATTCTTCTTCAAGTATTGATCTACTGTATGTTGAGACAATTTCAATAGCAATTTGTTTCGACCGGGATATGTGTGATTATCAATCAACTGAGGATCAGCTATAAGTAAGACATTTGTTTGATCTGTTTTTACGACGGGCCATTTACATTTCAGTATAGTCCATGAAGTTATTAGTCTTTCTTGTAGATGGAATACAAATATCCACAATATTATCAATATCAACAGCACATGATGTATACTTTTCAATTTGAACATAAGGTGATGGCTGCGACAGGGTGGTTTGTATGTTGATGAAACACGTCAATCATCAGCTTTTTTTTTCCAACCTACTTTGGTTATACAGAGACACTCATAATTACTACTCTGATCAAGATAATGGGAATGGAAATATTGAACACGGTTTTAGTGGTATCAATCACGACATATGTACTATTGAAACTCTTGAAACACTTTAAAGATGTTCCGGATTTATATTTGCAGGAACAATCAGTCATTGACACAACAAGACTCACCAATGAATCACCGATTTATCGGTCAAACAAAGCTCCTAGTCTTCGAGTGGGACTTGATATTCGTTATGACAGTTACAAACTCCGTAACGGTAATCTTAGAGATATCTGGGAAATAGCAATGAAACATGCTAAGAACCAGAAAATCAATATCTCAGATGAGTTTATTAACTTGAGGTATGTCAACTTTTGCATTCACAATTTATTAAATAATAAGTCATATACAAGGATCAACATCCCACTAAATCATCCAGTTGATTCTAAATGGATAGTTTGTATTCTTGTAGGGTTTATGAATCAGATATCAATAGATTTTTATAGAGATGCTCCACACCCCGAAGGTACGGATATATCGAAAATCGAATTGTTTGATAAAGATAATTATTCAGACGAATTTGAAAATGCATATTCACCATTGTACGATCAGGGTATCGCCATTAGATTCAATAATGGAATTGGCGGGATCAAATCAATGGTCGAATTTACTCAATTAAATCTAGTCAGTGCTGTTGCTTCAAGTATAAAGCATGTGCCTAATGTCCAAAAGAAGTTGATGATAGTTCCATCCACCGGTTCGAATGAAGAAGTACTAAACATAATTGTGAAGTTCCTTATGGGTCTTGTATGTAACCAAGATATTTATATCAATGACATCCAGTCCATTAGCAAATATAGTCAAGATGTGATTTCAATGCATGAATCAAAACTTTCTTTGAAGCCAATCCCATGGTATTATAACTTCAGACTTATGTTGTTAAACCAAGGCATATACCCATTTAAAAGCAACAAATTGATCTATTTGCATAACACAATAAATCAAAGTGTCTATACGTCGAAAGAATTGAATCATTTGCGTGTCCAAACTGGTGCAAGAATTATACGAGAACTGGGATATTATAACGTTGCAGGTCCAATTATACTAACTGACTATTATGACTATCGCGTCTTTGCCATCAAGTCATTTGGCTGCGTTTTCCAATCTCTTGAAATAAAATTAACCAACTTGAATAATGACGGGATTGGTAATCTAATGGTTAGGGGTTATAACATTGGAAAAAGTGTAAATATAGTCAACGGGGTCGTAGGGCCGAGGAAAGAGAGTCTGGGTTTCATTCCAACGAATATAAGAGGAAAATGGGGGAATGATGGTTGCTTGTATATTATATAGCACCTATTTATCAAACTCTAATCTTTTTAGACTGAACTTCCCAATCATTGTAAGATCTTTTTCTTAATAAGCCAGGTTCTTCATCTTTAAGGATAAACACTTTCTTGTTCATTTGGTTTTCAAAATAGCTGTTAAAATTAACTTTGACAATTGATAAATTTTCAATATTTAAACCTTGAAAGAATTTGAACCATTTGCTAGCTTTAAGATCAATACTTTCATCGTCCAAACCCCAGGAAATATCATTTTTATCGCCTGCGATTATTTGGTATTTGATAAAATCATATCCAAATATAATCAAAATATTACACCAATTTTCATACTTGTCACCATTTAAGAACAACTCATAATTCAAAGATTTTAAAACTTGAGTTTCAATTTCTCTCAATTGTATGGCATTGGTAGCTTGAATTCCACAAATTTTACACCAAGATTTGAAACTATAATTGTAATCTTGATTGAATTTTGATGCAACTATCAACAATCCAAGAAACAACTTCTTGGAATCAATCTTTACAACCTCATCATTTGAAATCAACTTATATATATAAAAACAAGTTAATTGTAGAGTTTGAATTGAGGTTTTTGATCTTCTTAATAATTCAATAATGAATAATTTAATCGCTTTTTCGTTAAATTTGCAATCCTGCTTTTTGGTATATAAAATCTTTAATAAATTGATAGAACAATTAACTAAGATCGAGTTAAACTGAGCTTTGTTCAAATGTGAAGTGTAATACTTATGATGGTTTGGTGATAACAACACGGGTGATGATGAAGATGTTGGGGGCGTCAACAATGAGTTGATAGTGGTGTTCTTAGATTCCAATGTTGGTTGTCGAGAATCTTCGATAGAGTCCGGTGACTTCGGTGATTGCATGATAATAATACAAAACTAGTAATATAAAACAGTTTAAACAGCAAAAACCTTTAAAAAACCTTTAATCCTTATAAATAATCAATCAAGAGAACACACTTGTTTATCCAATTACCCTAATAAAAAAATGGCAAACACTCTAAATCTTTAAATCTTTCTCTCAGGTGATATACCTAAAAGGAGTACATAGTAAACAAACGGAGTAATAATATAGGTAATTGTAAAAGTAAAGTAAAAAGCTTAGTAATAGTGTTGTGGTCGCCAAAAAGTGTGTTGTGTGAAATGAATCGAACGCCTTAGGTACTACTTAAATCCAATATAGTACGTAATAAATGATGACCTTAGATGAAACGCCGGATACTCGATAGATACTGTATCTCAAGTAGTGAATGAAATCTATTGTAAAAAAAATAAAACCCTAATAATAATGTGAAATCAATAAAAAACGAATATAAAAATAAACTTGAACAGTTGCCAATCGTTTGTGGAGAAGTGTTTGTAATGATAAACCTGAGTAGATAGATCGCTGGAACTGTGGGCCCTTGTAACTTGTTGTACTAATAATAAGTAGTAGTCGTAGTAGCTGTAGTAGTAGTAATAGTAGTAGTTGTTGTTGCTGTTCTGAGAAAGTGGATGCTGTAAATGCTAAATGCTGGTTGTAAAAATGATCTAGAAATACAAACTGGAATCCACACTATTTATACGTTGCGTTTCCGCCCTCGCTAATTTCATTTATCTCCATCCACAGTGCCAACCGCAGATTACTCATTAATGGAAAATGAGTCAAAATCTTTCTGGCACGTGATACATAGTAACTTTAATGTCCGTCAGTGCGGTATGAGTAATTCTGGAATTCTGGAGAGAAGAAAGAAATGGTCATTTTCTCTTTCTTCCACGTCACCCTTCCCCTCCCGGGGTGTGGCGAATTGTCGAAGGGAGTTCTGCAACCATAGCACCTTTTCAGCCTCCAGCAGGACCGGTTAGTACATCAGCCGATAACGGCACCAGTTACGCAATCATCAATCAATCTACTTCTATCTTGTTTGCCTGTGCCTTCGTTTGCCTTGTTTGCTTACTAAGTTAATTTAGTTTTTGTTCATTACTTAGTCAGTATTTACTTATTTATCTATTATACAGATCATCTACCGCTACCCATTTGACACATTCAGTCTAATCTTGCATCAACCTGAACTGGTAGTCTATGATTTCTTTGATTTCTTTGTAGCTTATTATGATACATTCTTTATTGTTTATGAGCAATAACCTCTCGTCGATGCCACAGTCTAGCTTATTGAGGTTATGCAACACTCTGGACAAGTTGATCGCACCTTTGCCTGTTGTGGGGTCGACTGTGTTGAAAAGGTACTCTTGGAATAGCTGAACAACTTTATTGCTCGAAATGTAGTTAATCTTTGTCAATAATCTAAACAATCTTGCATTTTCTAACTCTGAGGTTAATTGGCTTTCCATAAAATCAGTCAGGCCCTGTAAACTGTTTATAATATTGAACATTCTGTCACTTAAGTTGCTGGAGCTAAACTCTCTCAAATTAAATCCCGATTTAGCTTCTTGCAAAGTTTGTAGGCTATTAACAAAGGCCTCTGATAAGTTGGTTGACGATTTCAACAGATTATAGATATTATTACTATTTCTCATATTTATTGGTAACAATAATACACTTAACTGCTCCAACACATTGCCCAAGTTCTTAATATCTTGTAATTGTAATTCTTCGATACTGGTTTCTTCTTCTTTCTCGTAATCTAGTATATCACTTACTCCGACTGAACTTAATCTAACTCGATTTTTATTAGTCACTATTATTTTACCCAACTCCATTGTTGATCTTGCACTTAAACTTTTCTCGTGTATAGTTATTAATGCATTTATGAGCTGAACAAGATAACTCCATAGTAATTCTTCTGTTATTGGCTCCACTCTTATCCCCTTCTTATGATGTTCTAATAAAGTTATTGAGTTTGGATAATAATCGTACACTATACACAATGAAATTCCTCCTCCAAAAGCCATTGTGGTAAATGCATCCTGCAATGCTGCAATATTTGCATTATTGTTTATACTTTTCCATTTCTTGATATTTTTAAATGGTAATTCGTTAGTTATCTCGTCGCATGGCCCAATTTTTCTCAAGGCATATAAATTCCCATCAATATTTGAATTCACCTTGAAAACTAAACTATTCTTTCCCTGCCAAAGTTTGCTCACAATATCGTAAGACTTATCTATTGGAACCAACGAATGGTACCAGTTCACATGATCTGGTAAATTCAGATGTGGTAAAGTCTGTAAACTTGCTTCGTTCTTTTTATGTAACGTTTCCCTTAAATCATTAGGAATAAACATTGCATGTGAATTAATTTCATGCGGTTGTAAAGGAATAGTCAATCTCGGCGGTGGAGCAGGTGCATATAAATGATACTGTAAAGGATATGTGGGTTGAGTCTGATGTGGTTGATTATTGAAAAAATCAGTATTATTAGTTGCATTTGAGGGTTGAGGAATTTGATTATTTAAGTATGGATTTGGAGTGGCACCCAGTGGAGGTATAATTGAACCAGCACTTGATGGAGGTAATGGAACTATCTGAGATTGTTGTTGCTGCTGTGATGGTGCCATTGGTGATGATGTACTTGTCAGTGGAGTGAACTCGTAGTTTGATGGGGTAAAAGATGGAGTACTGACGTTAAACTTCTTTGATGTATATGGTTGTTGTCCTTCTTCTGGTTTGAAAATTGGGATTTCTTTAACCTTCGGGGATAATCCAGCATATTTATTGGTTAAATTATTGATATTACTAGGCTGGAATAATGGAGTATTGACATTGAACTTCTTTTTGGATGAATCTGTAGAGTTCGAACTACCAGCTGATGGCGGGGCCTGAGATGTAGCCTGTTGGGCTTGGCCCTGGACCTGTTGTGGTTGACTGACCTGCAGCTGTTGAGCTGGAGGTTGAGATTTGTTATGACTAAAAGCACATCCTTTATTTTCGAATTTACAATAACCATAAATTAGTATATTTTTACAAAGTGTTTCCTTTGCTGTATCTAGATTAATATTCATGTGGAGACTCTAAGCTTTGCCCAATTGTTCAATGAAATTTGCAGTAAGTTTCGTTCCCGATAAGCTAGTATAAAGGATTGTTCAAGCTCTGATTTGTAGATGATGAATATTATTATGGTCACTTTATGAAAGATGTTGTTATTGTTCGTGTTGTGGTTTTTTGCCTATGTCGATAGCAAACAGGAAAGAGAAAAAATGTGCATCTCGTTCAATGTGATACGTACAACATTAAGTTTATGCTCAAGCTATATTTGTGGCAATTGACTAGCTCTGTAACTCTGAGTAGCTCTCTAGTAAAGCCGGTAGGGGTTAACAGGTATTGCAAATATAATATTTCTTTTTAGGTTTCAAAAGAAGTTGGGCTAGAAGTAAACTGTCAAGTATTTTGCAGAAAGTTGTTGCAGAAATTCATGAAAATCTTACCAATATTTCCCCTGAATCTCTTCAACCAAGCCAGTACTATCATATCTCCTCCCAGTCTTACCCTCTTCAATAACCCTTTCTGGTATTTACAATAATTATCTAGTACGCTCACCAATCGAAATTTTACTTCCAACTTCAAAGCTGGTATTGAAAGTTTGTCACTCATACACGTCAACCAAACTGATCCAAAAAAATACTTGATTACATATCAGCTTATTTCTTATCGAACTGTCCACTTTTGTACATCATGGGAGCTTCATCAAGTATACTAAATGGTCTTATGGAAGACACTAACTTCAGCATTGAAGAAATAGATCGATTGCGTAAAAGATTCATGAAATTAGACAAAGATGGCTCCGGTGAAATAGACAAGAATGAATTTTTATCAATACCAGGAATATCTTCAAATCCATTAGCAACAAGGCTAATGGATGTATTTGACAAGGACGGTGATGGGCAAATCGATTTTCAAGAGTTCATCACTGGATTATCCGCATTTAGTGGGAAGAGTTCTACTTTAGACAAGTTGAAATTTGCATTCAATATCTATGATATTGACAGAGATGGTTATATTGGAAATGGAGAGTTATTTATTGTTATGAAAATGATGGTTGGGAAAAATTTACAGGATGAAGAATTACAACAGATTGTTGATAAGACTATGATGGAAGCGGATGCTGATGGTGATGGAAAATTAAATTTCGAAGAGTTCAAAAATGCTGTTGATAGTAAGTCAATTGCTAGCACCTTAACTTTAAACATGTTTTAAAAAGGTTGGGGGAATAGATCATAGAGCAATTTTTGAGAGGGTTAGTTGAATTCAAGCTTCGTAGTTAGTAAAAAGAATATGTACTTAAAGTACGGATAATTTTGGACATATTGCACTGCTCTTGATAAGCCCATTGAAGTACCAACCGTTAGTTAGCTTGGATGCTTCTAGATGTGGTTTGTGCTGGATAGAATCTGTGTTCTGAATTCTGCAGCCAATTCATCAGGGATCAAGATTCCTAGCAAAAAAAAACCATCGCATTGATTCACCCTCCATCATTCATATGATAGACTTTGATTCCAAGCTCCAATCTCTTCTAGACTGGATTAAAAACACTCAGGATGAAAAGAAACCTTCCACGCATTCATACATATCTCCGAAAATAAATGTTAAAGATGTGGAAGGATCAGGTAGAGGAATTTACACAATGACTTCATTGAATACATCAGAATTAATCATTAATATACCTCATTCGTTTTTGCTAAATTTCACAACTGTACTATGCCATATTGCTAGATATAATCATATGTCCATAGATCTGCATTTGTATGCCCCTAATTCAATTGTACATGATGAGTTCACACATATTTATGAGAAATTAACAAAGGAAGAAATACTAGCCTTGTCTTCTTTTCAATTGTTGTCTTTATATCTCACTTTTGAAAGACAGAGGCTGAATTCGTTTTGGAAACCATTTTTGGATATGTTGCCCTTAATGTCTGATTTTGAATTAATGCCGATCACCTGGGATGAATCATTAATTAAATTATTGCCTAAATCAATTCAAGAAACAAATGCAAAAGTTGCTGCCAGATTTGAAAAAGATTATCAAATAATACAGGCTCTACTCATGTCCAAAACTGATGATGTTGATAGATATGTACCGAGAAATGAGTTTTTATTATCATGGTTATGCATAAATTCACGTTGTCTTTATATGACTTTACCAACAAGTCACAATACTACCGATAACTTTACAATGGCCCCATATGTCGATTTCATCAATCATTCATGTGATGATCATTGTACACTCAAAATAGACGGAAAGGATTTCCAAGTACTAACCACATCGAAGTATAATGTTGACGATGAAGTCTATCTAAGCTATGGTCCCCATAATAATGACTTTCTACTTTCTGAATATGGTTTTATTATTCCTGACAACAAATGGAATGATTTGGATATTTCTGAATATGTCATTCTTTTGCTAAAACCGGCACAGGCAGAATTCTTAAAAGAATGTGACTACTTCGGGAATTATACTATGACAAAAGCTGGAATATCATTTAGAACAGAAGTTGCATTGGCTACGTTGCAAGAATCAACACCAAAGGAATCAAGAAGATTATCCGAGCTAATCAATGGATATACCGACGGTGCGGTTTTCAAATCTCATTCAAACTCTCTTCTAAGTTCAATTTTGAAAAACATCATTCATGAGTCTGAAAATCACAAATATCTTGAATTCTCAGATGATTCAGACCAGACACTAAGAAAAAGGAAAAGAACATTAGGTGCATTATATAACGACAGATTGTCCATTGCAACAACAGTATTATTGTATATACAAGAAGAAGAACGATTATAGTTGCAAAATCGAATCCGCAGCAGCTCTATCAACACCTTTATCAATACTTATTTTAGATTTAACCATCATATAGAGAATCGAATTTGTAAATGCTTTTGTGGAATGTTTTCTAGAAAGATATGCAATATACCCATTCAAATTCTCAATTTCAGTTTGTCTCAAGTTTCGAACATCTTGCCTCATTGACGAACTATTTTGAGCGGTGGATTTACAAACATCAATGACGACTTTTAGTAATCTATCTCTATCAAGATAGGACTTTGCATCCGGTATTTCCTCAAGTATAGGATATTCAACAAATAAATTTGATAGACATTCACCGATAACTTTCGTCCACAAACAGTCAATTTTCACTCCATATAATAGTTCACCATTAAGACAGTCAAATATCGCCGATAATGGATTGATACAGCAATTTACAATCAATTTTTCAATTTGCATTAATAGGAATTTATCATAATCCATGTAATTTGCATTTAAACTTGGTGTCTCCAATAATGCTTTGATCATTGGCGGAACATCTATCTTGCTACCTAGAAATTGTGTTATTTGAATTTGTCCAATTGCTGCATGCTTAATTTCTCCCTCTTCAGTATATACTCCATGTGTCGTAATAGCCTCGAAGATATTTGGCTTGTTTTGCGTAGTCCAAAATCGATCAATCAAATGCCGAGGCATACCCATACCATTCTGTACTATTAATATATTGGAATCTGATGTGATTCGATTCTTATAAGGACCCAAAGCAGGGTCAGTTTGATATGTTTTTGTTGAAATTATCAAATTTTCAATGGGACTCTTTATATCTTTTGGTTTTGCCGACTCTATTTCAACTTTTGAATACACAACATTCGAGCCCTTATTTCTTTTCAATGTGATTTCTTTAGGATATTTTTCATAGGGTAAGTCTGGTCTTAATAATAGTGTGGGAGATACTATGCCCTGAAATTGCAGCTTTAGATCATGAGCTATCAATGAACCAATAGATCCCGCTCCCAAGATGTGGATCTTGAGGGGGTCTGTAACTGCTGCTATTTTAGACATTGGTAGTTCTGGTTGTATGATTAGATATAAATTTGGAAATATTTTTTTTTGCTATCTACAACTTTGTCAGATCTCCACAACTTCAACCATCAAAATGCTTATTGTTGGATTAACGGGCGGCATAGCATGCGGTAAATCCACCGTATCCAAAGAATTGAAGGAGAAGTACCACTTGACGGTAATTGATGCAGACTTGATTGCAAGAGAAGTAGTTTGTCCAAATAAACCAGCATACAGTAAGATAATCGCCGCATTTGGCGACGTCCCTGATTTGATCAATGAAGATAAGACTTTGAATAGAGCAGCTTTAGGCCAAGCTGTATTTGGAAATAAGGAAAGGTTATCGAAGTTGAATTCAATAGTACATCCAGCTGTGAAGTGGGAAATGGCGAAACAGATTGTGTCAGCATATGTGTCACTCAAGAGTTTGTGTATATTGGATGTCCCTTTGCTTTATGAAAGTGGATTACATTTGATATGTGGATTGGTTATAACAGTTTCATGTGACAGAGAAATTCAAATCGAGAGATTACTTGCAAGAAATCCAGAGTTAACGTCGACTGATGCTGGCAAAAGAATTGACTCACAAATGTCCACGAAAGAAAGAAATTTTAGATCTGATATTGTTCTTGATAACTCTGGGAATATGGCTTCTTTACATGAATCTATAGACTCATTGGTCCGCGAAATCAAACCACACAAGATCTTTACATTATTGGACTACTTTCCACTTTTTGCTGGAATTTCTGCACTTTTCACATTTACAATTAGAAGAATTACTGAAAGATATAAAGGTACCAAACCAAAATCGGATTAGAATATTAGGTGGATTTGTATATAAATTATGTTTGGCGTACACCGCTTACTATATCATCAACTCTTAATAACAAGCAGGCACTTTCTATAGCTGTCTTTATAGATTGTTGTTTGATTACTTCTGGTTCCCAAATACCATAATCATTCATATCAACAACTTTACCATTTTCACCATCTATACCATAAGTATAATTACCTTGAGCTTGCTTTGCTCTTAGTTGTGATAACACTTTTATTGGTTTACCACCACAATTTTGAATTAAAGTTCTTGGTATGACTTCAAAAGCATCAGCAACTGCTTGATATGGATATTGTTCAATTCCCTCGATAGTCTTAGCCTTTTCTGATAATCTGACACTACAGGCCATTTCAGTAGCACCTCCACCTGGTGATAATGATGGTTCAAACATAACATTTCTGGTAACTGCCATGGCATCGTGCAAATTTCTTTCGATTTCATTCAAAATATCTTTTGAAGCACCTCTTAATACAACTGTACAAGCTTGAGGTTCTTTGCATTTAACCAAATATGAGAAATATTCATCACCAATTAATTCAACTTTGAACTCTCCACATTTTGTACCAACATCGGATTCCTTCAAATCTTCCACTCTATTTACAATTGTGGCTCCAGTGGCTCTTGCAATTCTATTATTGTCTGATTTTTTAACTCTTCTTAATGCAGAAACACCTCCCTTCAAAAGATAATGTTGAGCTAAATCACTTACACCCTTTTCAGTTATAACCAAATCTGGTTTAAAATCTAAAATTTGATTACAAAGTAACTTGACTTGTTCCTCTTCAATTTGTAATATTCTGTTCCAATCTTCTTCCTTAGTGATCTCTATATTAGTTTGAGATTCTCCTTTTTTATATTCTAATGGACAATCTAATAAAATTATTCTTGGATTTTCTATATGTCTTTTCATTTTGGGATGAACAACATCTTTATTCAATAAAATACCATCTAATACTTCAGAATCAGTGACTTCACCACCTGGAATTTTCTCAATACGAACATATCTTTTGACATCGATTTCTTTGTAATCCCCCTTGGTAATTGTAACAGTTCTAACTGCCTTCAAAGACAATTCACACATCTTTTCAGACCATTTATTTATATATTTTGTACCTATTGAAGCTTTAATCAACTTTAACATAGCTTTATCATTCTGAATATCTACAGGTACACTGACTTCGTGTATAACCTCCAATGCGTCTTTTAAAGCTTGGGTTAAAGCTTGGATGATGATAACAGGATGAATGTTCTTTTCAATATATGGAAAAGTCTGTGCTAAGATTTCACCTGCCAATATGATAACTGTCGTAGTTCCATCACCAACTTCTTCATCTTGAGTTCTCGATAACTCAATCATTGATTTTGCTGCTGGGTGTGATACATCAATTTCTCTCAATATCGCATGGCCATCATTTGTCAAAACTATACCCCCCATTGGATCTAATAACATCTTTAACATTGCTTTTGGACCTAAGCAAGTTCTGATAATATCAGCAACTGCTTTTGCAGCTGTAATATTAGCAACTTGAGCTTGTCTGCCTGTTTGTCTCTGTGTTGAGGTATTTAAATATACAACCGGTGCTTGCATTATGACAATTGGAGTTGTATGGTATTATAGTAGAGTGATCAGACAAGATAGTTGGTGGTGAAATTGATTTCTTTGAACCACTAAAATTTTTTTCCTTCTATTTTGTTCCATCAACATTTAATGAATTGACGTGTATTTTGGAACAATTAGATCACCAGACCACCCCTACAGAACTAGTAGATAGCACTAGATCAATGTCATTGGATGCTGATTATATTAATTCAAATTTCACGACAGTTGAAGACTTGCATAATTTACCAGACAGAATCAATGATCTAGAACAACTTAGTACTCAAGTCAAAGAAATTGCTGCATCGAAAGTTACAACAATTCAATCAGTAATAAACACATCAACTCCAACAACAAAGATCGATGAAGAACGTTTACGACAATCTGTAGACAAGATTATTTCTCTGATATCTATGATCTCCGAATCTGATGATTTAGAGGATGATGTCGTGAACATTGATGCATTAATTCAGGAATTTGGAGCACTTCCTATCTTTGTTGTGTTAAAAGGTCAGTTGGAGACCAAATTGGACGTGTCAAATGGTATTGAATTATTAAAGAAAAGTAGACAATTAGAAGAAATGTTGAATAGTAGATTGAATTTTTCGGACCTTAAGCAGGTTGCAAAGGACATTAACAGTATCGAAGATGATACATTACTTGCTAAATTAAATCAGAAGATACAAATAAGGAGACAGGAGTTGGAACCACAATTGAAACTACTTTTGAAGGAGAATAAATGGTTAAGCAATGAAAATATATCAAACGGAGGATTGACTTCAATATCTCATGCGTTTGATGAATTAGTAGAACTTCAATCAATACAAAATACGCCGAAGTATCCACAAACCTGGTGGGCAGTAGATATTTTATTGGAACCAATAATAACCAGATTTAATTATCACTTTAATTCCGCAAATAAAGAGACAAATAAATTATCTAAACCAGAGTGGGCGTTGAGTTTCATTGAAACTTTCCTTGATGACAACTTGTCTTTACTACAAATTATAGTTGATGATTCATTCAAATCCTTGCGCAGAATTGGGACATACGAATTAATCACAACTATGTTGAAACCGTTAGAAAATAAGATCTCTAAAATGGTCAAAATCATCAACAACAATATTGTTGGTACAGAAGATCAGAGATCGCTCGAGAAAAGTGGTAGATTGCTATCACATTTAATTTTTGAGATATCGTCATTCGATCAAAGAATTGAAAACAAGTACAAATATAATCCATTTATTGAAAACTTTAATGCGCCAATTGCCAGGAAATGGACTGGTATATCTAGTGATATTTTATTGGATGAACTGAACCACGCTATTGAAAATTGGCTTAATTTTGAATACAAGCTTGCTACTAAAAGATTCAATAATGAAATTTTGAATACACGTGATAGTTTCAAGATTGATTTTGATTTTCAAGGAACAACGGGTAGTTTATCCCAGTACATCCTAAGACCGACGTATTCTTCATACGGATTGGTCAAATTGATAAATAATTTGAATAGTCATATCCAAACTTTAAGTATTGTTAAATACCAGTTAAAATATGTCTCAAAGATACAATTGAGTTTACTTGATACGTACCTTGATGCGTTGAATATCTATTATAAAACGTACTTGGACAAATTTAACTTAAAAAGTGTACTACAAATTATACCTGGAGGGATGAAAGATGCTGAAGATGACCACAAGGATAGAAAGAAGCATGAAGAAAAGATCATGAAAAGTTTAGAGATGTTAACCGAAACGTTTTGTTCTGCTAAATTTATCAGCAATGGTATGGAACATTGGAGTGAGCAATTATTCTTTATCCGATTATGGCAAACTTACAAAAGTGTATCAACAGAACCAAACATTGACTCAAATGATGATGATGATGATGATGAAAGTATATTCGACAATATTTTGAAACAGTATGATGGATTAATTAACAAAATATTCAAAAATTATGAGGATTTCTTCACATCTGAGATCAAACAATTATTGAAAACATATGTCAATTCAAGTCAGTGGGAATTAACTGGAAGTAATAAGGAATTCGTCGATCCGTCATCCAATTTATACAGCTTAATCAATAATTTACCTACCTATTTGGACATTTTGACTAGATCATTGTCACAATTGGATTATTTTTTGATTACTGACAAGGTTGTTACAATAATATGCAACATCCTATACGAGTACATTTTAACAAATAATAGGTTTACAAGAAGAGGTGTTGACCAATTGATTACAGATTTTGGGTACGTCATAAAGTCGCTACACATCCCTTTGTTTTTAAATACCACTAGATCAAGCATAACTAGCGTCCACAGAGAGGAGGAATTGTTATCAAACGATGAAAATGACAGCTACGTCAAGATCGTACAAGCAATTGACATTTTAGATTCATTAGATGTATCTAAAGCAAATTATTATAAGTCTGGGGACAAGTTTGATGAATTAAGGTCAGTGTATGGTCATGGATTACAAGCCTTGAGTGAATATGATATAAATGATTTATTATCGAGAATCGTATAGAAAAAAATGCATTCATTTCCATTTGCTAATGGACAACATGTTGTGCCAACAGCCAAATGTTTCTGAATACCTTCTTCTGTGGACTTTTTATAAATGCAGAATATCTTTATTTGTCTTCGTATTAACTTGATCTTAAGAATTTGCAGCTTAGAACAATCGAATCCGAACCCGTGGACTAATAAATTGATGCGGTTGACTGGTTACTACACATTCACCAACTCTTGAAATGGAATGAACATGTAAAATTCAACTATTGATCCTCGATGTTGTACTAAGTATTTACGTCATCATGTTGTTTGAATGTGTTTCCCGAAACATGTTCAAGAAATAAGTGACTATTTGTGAATCTGATTTTGGTTCGATTGGCACTTCAATCTGCTTTTGATCAATTGTTGTAGTATCTTTGAGCCGTGAACTGGTTGAGAAATGTTTTATTAGACTAAGCTACAATCCTTTTACTTTACTCAACAGTGGTTGAATGGGACATATGATGGATATGTGGCCAAATATACTCAGCGTTACTGCCATGGTCCCAATCTGATTCCACATTCTCATCATCTTTTTGTTGCAAATCAAGTGCGGCTCACAGTCCAGACGCAGTTGCCTGTAGAAATAAATCAGTCCAAGCAGAATCAAAACATACACCGCGAATATAACATCTTCATTATCAGATACATTATAGCCTTCAATATGTCATTGGTTAGAAAGAGAGTATGTCAATCAAACTGAAAAACACCAGATCAATTACTAACTGTTTTCACTAGAAACTAACAGAAAGTGTTACTGAACAACAGGAACCAAACAAGCGTCACACCACGACAGGTGACATTGCCCGTCTTTATGGTACAAAAGATCATATCCCAAACTTGAATATTCCTAGAAAGCAAATAATAGCAATAGGACGTAGTAGCTCCTGTGATGTGAGGATTCTGGGCATTGACGTCTCATCAAAACATTGTCTCTTGAATATTATTAGTAATGGGTCAAAAGAATACTTGGACGTTGTTGACCTAAGTTCAAATGGATTGTTGATAAATGACGAGCTTTTGGGAAAGGGTTCCACCTCCATATTGAAGACGGGTGACAAGTTGACATTTGCCAAAACTGGTGGTTCCTACATATTCAGATATCTTGCTGATGTTGACGAAACATCTACAAAAGCATCATTCTTCGATGATTACATACTAGGCAAACAACTAGGCTCTGGTCATTATGCAGTTGTGAGGGAAGCAAAAAATAAGAAAACCGGAGCTACAGTGGCAGTCAAAATATTTCATCCAAATAAGACAGGAAATAAAACACAAGAAGCAAAGTTACAACAAGAAATGAATTTATTATTGTCTATAAATCATCAAAATATTGTTAAATTTGTTGGACATTATATTGAACCGATCAACCATCATTCCGTAAATACTTACTTAATATTGGAGAAAATGAATAGTGGAGAATTATTTCAGAGAATAGTAAACAAATCGAAGTTACGTCCAGCTGAAACTAAAGCATTTTTTAGACAGATATTATCTGGAGTACAGTATCTACATGAGCATGATATAATTCATCGAGACATTAAACCAGAAAACATTTTATTGGATATAACACCGAAATCATCGAAAGATCAAAAACCAACTGGTCCTTGGGATGATGAAGAATATGATGTACAAGTGAAAATTGCTGACTTTGGATTAGCTAAATTCATTGGAGAATTGAAGTTTACAAATACACTTTGTGGAACTCCGGCGTATGTTGCACCTGAGATCCTCAAAAATGATCGTAATTACTCAACGAAAGTTGATCTATGGTCCGCTGGTGTATTGCTTTATGTGTGCCTTTGTGGGTTCCCACCGTTCAGCGATGAACTAGGTCCACCAGGTATGAAAGAGCAAATCTTGCAAGGTAAATATGCCTTCTATTCACCATACTGGGATGATATAAATGATGTTGTATTAGATCTAATCAGTAACTTACTTGTTGTTCACCCAAAGGCAAGATATAATGTTAATCAAACATTAAATCATTTTTGGTTCAATGAAAAGGAAGATCTCGTTGCAAGTGAGGAATCCCAATTTAGCACAACTGAGGAACCACCCTCATCCTCTCAAAGAGTTATGATAAGGTCAAACACCCAACCGTTGACTTTGAAAGATAAGTATGTAAGTGAAATGAGCTTCACATCGAGCGTGTCATAATGTTGCATCATATATACATATAGTTTATACAAGTTTACTATTTACCGTAATTATATCATTTTCCCTGGTTTCGAAAAATGTTTGTAGTAAAGATTCATTGAGTAACATAGATTGTTTCATATCGTCCGGAACACTTCCCTTCTTCTTAGCAACCAGTATCTTTGTTTTCAATTTTTCCAAATTGCTTAAAACTTTATTTGCTCCATTCCATTCCTCTAATCTTACGAAACAGTCAAATTGTCCGATAAGGCAAGTCAAATCGTTATTCGCTTCAACACCCAACTTATACCATTCAATAGCTAGGTCATATCTCTGAAATACATTCATTTCAAGAAATCCCAAACTGGAAAACAGCTCTTGTAAACCCTTGGAGGCACTTATTTCCCAATGATATTTACTAACTCTTGGATCCACTTCCACATACATTTGTCCCAAATAATAATGGGCTTTTATAGTATACAAGTCCAAATCTCCGTAGGCTATACTCTTCTCAAAATACATCTTGCTCTTCACCAAATCGGGCTTAATCAAGTAGGTGAAGTAATAGTACCCCAAATTGAAATACACATGACTCGACTCGATTGTATCTTTTTCAAGCTGAAGAAATTTCTCCCAATATTCAATTGCCTTATCATGAACATTTTGCTCCCATGCTAAATCCCCCGCCATTTTGAAAACTAGAGGATGCTGCAAGACGGTCAATTCTTGAATTAACGAGTTTGCATGGTTGTAATCCTCTTTATCCACCTTCTCACCTTTCAACTTTTTATTCACTGTCTCAAACGAAAGAATGGTGATTGCGTCGAGATCTCCCAATTCTGCAGCTTGTTCGACCAATTCATTTTCAAGATCTAGAAGATTCACATTTATGGATTGAGTGATCTTTCTGATATTGCTGAGGACGTTTTTGAAAGTCATTAAATCATAGGACTTGGTATAGGTCGGGAGCTTGATCTTGTTAGGAGATTCTAGGTTGTCATATATTGATCTCAAAACTGGGAGCATCTTGGTGTAAGATAATCGTGAATCATTATCAAATAGGATTTTGTTTATTGTTCGTTTCGACGGTAGGATTGTCTGAAGCGGAGGTCTTGTTGCTGTGCTTGCATATCTTATGCCTTGTATCATTGTTGATGTAAGAATGTATAGAGGTAAAATTTTTCTTCTCAACAATTATCTACCTAGCTACCAATGGACCAGGTTACACTGTAGAAGATAATCAATTGCAGCCAAAAACTGAAAGACACATGCTGTTATATACAATCTAAATGGAAAATTGTGTAAATCACTATAATACAAATTGATTACGTATTAAGATAATACACATGTATAAAATGCAATCAAAGGATATGATCAGAGGAAATAAAAAGATATATATAATATCTCACCAAGTACAATTATATGAAAATGTGTATGACTATACGAATGTTTCTCTCTACTTTTGAAATGAACTATGCAAGTATGATATTTAAAAATTAAACCTATATGATTAAATGAATGTAAGACGAAATGTAATTGCTGTTGAACCCCTTGAATAAATATTAGAAATTACTATATTGATGACGATAAGAATATAAAAAAATAATGCAAATGAATTAGGATGTTGATGTATGAGTATGAAGTTTCTTTTAATTTCCAAAATCTATGAAATCCATACTTGGGTGTTGTTGTTCAGAGCCAGCTATACTATTGTCTACAAAGTCCCCCAAGTCAAATTCAGCATGATGGAGATAGTTGACAGTATCAGGTATAGCAATCTCCGATGAATTACTGTTAACATGAGTGTATGCGGTTTGATCTTTACCGATCTTACTATTTGCAACCTGAATAGTGCCGAAGTCTTGTGGATCGCTTAAGGTGGATAAAATATCAGCTGGCGAAGTACTTGTGGTGTTTAAACTTGCCCCCAAATCAAATGCATCTCCTTTGGTAGCATTGGTTAATGATTGAGTAGATTGTGGTGTATCTGATTGATAAAATTGATTCGAACTTATCGAGAATGGTGACTCATTGAAATTTGTTGTAGCTGTCGCTATTGCAGATGTTGTGTTCGAATTATTATAATAAAGTGCATGTTCTGGCGGATATGGAATTGTTATGATACCTGAAGTATTGTTATTATTGCCGGTATTGCTGTTATTAATATTGTCAGAACTATTTTCGTCCCATAATGCCTGCAAATCACGTAAATCAGAAGGCTGTGGCATAGCATTGTGAATGGAAAGGCGCTTTGTCATATTGTTATTTATTAGACCAACAACATCGGCAGGAGCAGCAATTGTGGGATTTGTATTAAGACTGGCTGATGAAAACAGGTTAGCTTCCAATATGAATGAGCTTAAGTATTGTAAGGAATTTTTCGTACCAACGATCACATGAGGTACACCAGACCCGCTAATACCATTCTCAGAATATCCATTAAATGCTTGACTTACTTGTTGACCTTCACTGAAATCATCGCAAATTGACCACTGGTTTGTACTAGCGTTGACTCCATTGAAGAAGTAAACTGAAAACTTTGGTTGATGACTAAGGTTAATTCTTAACTCATTATTTTCTCCATCCACCGAGTTGTCAAATATAGAACACTTCACTATTGAACTCAATGGATAAAATATTCTGAATAATATACGTGAGTTATTTGAGATGGCTGAAAAGAAATAATTTAACTCGTGATTCTTCTTAGATAACAAAACTAACAAGTCAACATTACCCATAACATTATTCAATGTAAATGGGGATAAATTGACAAGATTATTTTTCAATAAATTTTCACTGTGATAACCACTTTTAATTCTTTGCCAAGAACCAACTGAGAGTGATGTGGAATCAATAAAACAATATTTTTCATTAATTTCGATGGGTATGGTTGCCATATTTGCAAGTTTATACGTGAAATCATTGATGAAAGCAGCTCTGAAGTTGCTGCCACTAATATTTGTTGGAGGTTGCGGTATTTGATGATTGAATGGAGTACCATCTCTCTGGGATCTTTCGTACTTTCTTTGCTTAGCTCTTCTATTTTGAAACCAAATTCTAACTGCTTTTTCAGTCATTTGAGCTTTTCCACTGATTAACTTTCTATGTTCTGGACTGGGATTGGCATTCTTCTCAAATTCCGATATTAAAAAATCTAGGACTTCCCCGGACGCTCTGATCCTCTTCTGTGGAGTGTTTGAGGAAATATTGATACTAATTTCTGTTGGCATACCTGGATATCAAGTTACTGCGTTTGTTTCCTGACAGAATGTATTAGAATGTATTATGGTCCTGGTCCCTTGATACTACTTGTAAAAAGAAAAAAAAATTTTCGTTTCACAAAGGTGAATAATTCGGTGGGATGGTTGAACTGGTAGTATAGTATGTTTGGAATATTATCACGGGAGTAATAAAAGCACGTGTCGAGTTTACGTCAATATTTAGTGATTCTCAATGGTTAATCTATGTGAAACCGAAGTATGATATCTATAAACTGATAAAGATTAATGTAAATATTGAACTGCCCTGTGACAAAAAAAACTCTTGTTCAGTGATCAATCGTGTACTTTTACCAATGTCTTTTGTGTGTAATGTAATGCAAATGAATACTTGAGGCGACAAGTATGTGGGTCCTAAAAGCTGCAGCTGACAAACTTTTTGATTACACAAGTCGTCAGCCGAGTAGTACTTGGGTGCTGTGTTGCTGCGTTGCTGGTTCTGGGTGAACCAAGTGATGAACAAATGAAAGCAAAAACGGAGCCTCTTCGATTTTGTCTTCCTAAAGCTAGAATCAGAGAAGTTAGCAATTTTCTACTGGATCAATTAATAGACCGGTGCTAGTGTAGAAGTTGTAATAGTAGTAGTAGTTGTTGTTGTTGTTGTGGTTGTTGTTGTGGTTGTTGTTGTGGTTGTTGTTGTGGTTGTTGTTGTTGTTGTTGTGGTGGTGGTGGTGGTGGTGGTGACTGGTGATATATCCTAATGAGGAAATGACGAAGGCTATGCAGAGTGTAGTAGACAGTTGGATAGATGCCTGGACGATGTCTGAATGCAACTGAAAGAAAACCTGGTTGTCAGAAAAAGGGATCATCTAATTATTATATATTTCGTTACTTGGTTGTGAAGTCTGAAGCGCCAAATAAACTATTTAGTAGCTCCTGCATAAAAAGTGGGTGTGGGTTTTTCGTTTTATTTTATTTATTTTCTACCTTTTTGCTTTTGCGTTTGCTCTTCTTACACTTTGCCTTTCCTTTTTCTTGAAGCTTAAATCCACAGGGCAATTGTTCGGGGAGGGACAAAATCAAGAGGTGGCAAGGTCCATAACCTGTTCATGGTTGTTATTGTTAATATCAAAACGCACTCACGGATTCACAAACAACTACTGACCTACCCTGCCAACATCTGATTAACTCATTTTTCCACCAATCAGCATATTTCCAGACATGCGTTGATGCATATACTGTGGCCTGCTGTCTGTGATCTGTGGTCTGTGGTCCGTAGTCTGTGGTCTGTTTTTCTTCGATAGGTCATTCTCAAGATCTCTCGGTCAGGCTAGTTTGTACGTACGCACGTGCGTACGTACAAATGTAATTATGTACAGCAGCAAGCTGATAAATATAAACATTCGGATGTATTGAGAGCCGGAAAACTAGAAGTGTAAACAAAAAAGTATCATATATATACTGCAGTGAATAGAGCCCTGAAGCCAGTTGAACTCTTGAGTTAAAAAAATCCGGCCAGTAAGATTTTATAGTTTCACCGCATGCATAAAACCTATATGTACATAATAGATGATATATCCGCTTAAACTCTCTTTCTCAACTTGAAGCAAGGGAGTTTTTAGAAGAGTGAGGATTTTCAAAAGCCAAGCTTCAGCTTCGGGTTTGATCTCCTTGTATAGATAGTTAGGTGGCGTTAAGGTGTGAGATGTTGTATCTGTATTGTGTGTTTATGAATGAGCTGAGTACAATTTGGCAACACCAATCTCCAATTTATCACAACCTCTATCTGTCAATGTTTCAAGCGGTAGGTTTTAACATGCGCTTACAATAGGAAAAGGATCTGCAATCTTAATTGGTTCAGTCTAGTAAAGGGCCACTTCAACAAGCTTTGTGTAACGTTCACTGTCTTGTTCTTTGTTGGTCTTCTATTTTCTCGCACTAAGCCTGAAAAAGGGATCCAGGTTTAGCTGTATTTTACTGTCCAACAGCAAAGTTACTTGACTACACGATAATTACATTCCTTTTGTACCTTTTAGTTCAGCCCTCGGTATAACCTTTTTCCAAGTATTAATGCAGCAAATATTTATTTCTCTTTAAGGAATAGACAGATATGTAAAGTCACGTCCATCACATCCCCTGGCTGCTTTCCTTCCTTCATATTTTCTTTCTCTCATTCCTTCGCTGTTCCCCTCGCTCTTTCTTGCGTTCTTTCCTGGTTTCTCTCCTACGCGTATTTCGCCTTCGCTTATTATCTGTGTAATATAGCAAGTATGGGGGCACATTACCATGTGGAGAATTATAATACAAGGAACCTTCAAAAATGAAGCTAAAAATAGATAAGTACTAGTATGTTTTATGCATTTAGTAGCCCCTGACCTCTAACATCATACAACTAATTCTTCAAGCTCCCCCCCCCCCTCCCCCGTTTTAATTGCTCTTACAGCTGAAGATGGGAAGAGTGAACAGACATGCACATGCGCAAAAACAATTGTTTGAATTCATTCGACGAAGCAGAGTGGTCAAGCAAATGCGAACACTTTTCGTTTATTTTAGTTTTTGGTTATATCCTTAAGCCGCTTTTTAAATAACCTTAACTTTAAAGTTCTGCGATATTAAGAATTGGGAACTAAATTTCATCTTATTAATTATGTTTTTTGGCAGCTTTGAGTTGAACTACGATCTAGAAGACTCCAATTACACAGTTGGAAAGCTATGATCAAATTATAGTTGTTGTTTATTCCTTTTTTCATCCCTACTTCTCCTCTACAAAGAACAAAATAGTGCAAGACATGTAAAAAGATGTTAAAACACCAGGCAATTCAATATCATGTCTCTTGAAGAGCAAGCAACATGGTTTATTGGGGTCTTCAAGCTTTACTCGTGATGCGTTATCATTGTACAAGAATGTATGACTTTGATACTGCTTCAAGATCTTGGTATTTCAGCTCAAGGATGATCAAATGATAAAACTTACTTACGATTTCTCTTAGCTATACGCCTGGCGATTATCCGTTTTCATCCTATAAGCATTTCACATCTGCTATGTCGATGGTCTAGATAAGAAATTGTAAGAAAACTGCAAAATTCATTTATAAAGCCGAATAAAGGTATCCCTCCCTGCAATTACGAGATAAATATTTACCTATTACTCTCTTTTGCCACCACTCTTTGTTGGTTTTGAACAATGCGAGTCCATCGGAAAAATAGTTTGATTTCCTGATATAGATCACTGCAGACTAATTCTTTCAACGTTAATTACACAAGGTTTAGTAACAACAACCTGGATACCCTGGGATTGGTAGTGTCTCACAATAATATCCTACACCGTAATGTGACTCTTATAGATTTTAGATCACCGAATCCCTTTCATCACTGATAAACTTTCCATCTCAGGTGATGTGATACAAAATTGTCCATGTAAATTCTGCTGGTCTCGATTTCGTTGAGTACTCAACCCCACCGCTTACCTCAGCAGAGAAAGATTGAAAGTATGGAAATCGCTAACTGCAACAAACGTGGTACTGAGGCTGTTTGTTGAAAACTCTGTGAAGTTCTTTCTGCAGATGATATTTTCAGTTTTCATTCCCATAGTCGTTCCAATGCACTTTTTTGAATTTTGTGTTCAGTCTCATGCTCGTGTAAACAGGGATCATATATGGCTGGTTAGATAACACCAAGATGAACAAAACAGGATTGGCATATATGCTCTCTAATCTATACTTAAGCCCAATTCGGTTCTGGTCCCTACCTGAACATCCATTGTTCACATGTTTTTAATTATTTTGTGGAAAATTATTGGCAAAAGTTAATTCCTTTACGAAAATTAGTTTACGAAAATTAGAGTTGGGTTGGGTTATTTATATCGTTGATAAGAGAGATGATGAAATATCGAGCAAATAATCCCAGAAGATAATCGTTTCAAGTTACAAAACTTCTTATTTATTAATTAATTAACCAATCTCTATAATACACTTGCTACAACGCTATCTATAGTGTTCATTATGCCATTTTTCATAAGACTAATTCCTCCAATTCGAATTCATTCAACACTTCTAAACAATACTTTACTTCCTTCCATTTATTTGTTGGATGCCAAGTCTTGAATTCATCAATTAGATCCTGAATTAGCTTATAACTTTCAATATGCTTAATTTTAATTAATTCTTGGAACATACTGCGAATATTCCAAGGTAGAATATTGTAAAAATTCGTTGTTTCAGTTGATGTTCCTTTAGGATATATGACCTCCAATTCGCGTTGATGGATTAAATTGGTAGTTTCCAAAGTAAACCTGATAGCCTCCATATATACTTGTTCATCATCGAAAACTTTCGTACCACTGTTACTTGTGTCAAGTCTATCACTCACATCCTTGATCAAGTTATAATCAAAATTATGACCTACATTTCTCATCAAACACAAAATACTCAATAACTTCGAGATAAATGGGGTCCTTTCCTGTTCATAGATATTTCTTCTTATATTTGGATGAATATATTGAGTAGCTAACGACGAATTCAAAGGTACAAATTGATCTGACGAGGCAGCAGAAAACGTGACTTTAACATTATATGCCAAAATTGTTTTCATCGCTTCATTTAACTGAATTGATAGCTTTGTGTTTGGTTTTTGATATTCGAATATTTCCTTGATAATCTCATTTTCAATTTGGGTAAATGCCCGAATTACGAGTTTAGAATCGAGACCAGAAAATGGTCCCAAGAATATACCTGACATGCTTAATAAACCTAGCTTTTTGTGCCTTAAGTGGTGATTCTGTTGTAGTAGTCTTGCCAAGATATTTATTGCAACAGGTGTGGCCAGACCTTGACTAACCACAAATATAAAATCACTATTCTCCAAATATGATTTCCAATTGTTTAGTATTTTGACCAATTTTTCAACTCTATCATTAGTTTTGCCTTGTCCTTCAAGAGCAATTGATTGGATATCATATTTATCAACTTCAAAATTTGGATTATTTTCACTTAACCAATTCAAAACTGCTTTAGAAGCAACATTCACAAACCCTATAGAGCTTCCAGTACTCTGTCCAACTAGCGCTCGTACCATTTTGGTTGGTAAAAAAGCATGTATTCCAATTACAACCACTTTACTAATCTTTTTGGCATTTCTTTTGTTTTGGATATCACTGGGTTTCCGTTTATATATATGGGTTTCTGTCTTGTATCCACATATCACATCTTCGGATAGTATTCTAAGTCTTGTCTTTAACGTGATTGTTCTATAATTGTCTTGAAAATGTGGAGTTAATGATGGCCAAGTATTAGCATTACTTTCAATCGGTAAACTTAGAGATGAACCATCAGGTCGATCCGTCAAAGATTTCTCCTGTATTTCATTGGGCAACAATGGTCTCTTCCTTGAACGATATCTCACTGGTGTATCTTGGGTAAGTGTTCCATATACACTTAGTTCCACATCTTTAGAATTATGTGAGCTTTTAAACGCATAATGTGAGATTTCTTTGGACGTTTCAATGGCTGTCTTTGCTGATTTATATAGTTCCAGATTCGACGTATGTGATTCTTCTTCTTCTTCTTCTTCTTCTTCTTCTTCTTCCTTGGCTCTTGCTTCCCAAAACCAATTCCACCACGACTTATTGTTTTCTTCTACTGGTGATGAATTTTCTTTTGGTTGTGTAGATTGCGCTAGTAAAGGCGCCTGTTCATTGATATTCCCACTTGAGCGATACACAAATGAAGTTATAGTGGAATATGAAGCTGACCACCAGTCTATATATTTTTGTTGTAGTAGTAGTTGTTGTTGCTGTTGTTGCTGTTGTTGTTGCTGTTGTTGGTGCGTTTCCTGCGGAGGGGAAGTTTGATTCCTTTCTTCATCAGTGAGAAGCTCTTGTGTTCGTGGTTCTTCTTCGATCATGCAAGCTTGCAGCGTACTACTCCAGAATAAAAATGCTGAGAATACACTAACCTGTCCTATCTTCCCATTCGGTATCTCTGGTGTATCATCTTGATCTTGTCTGGGTGCAATATCTAGGGCTTGAATATTTGGCTCTTGTTGATCCTTCTTTGCACCACTGTCCTCATTTGAAGGAAACATATTAATCACAAATCGATACGATTGCTAAATCTAATTTGAGGTCGATTTACTTGAAGGCTGTTCCTTGTCGTGATGTAAAAATCTCTTGTTTGCGGATTTTTAATGTGATTTACAACAGTAGAAATTATAATACACGCATACTGTAAATTCTCCTGTGATAAGCATTTGTACAATTTCAGCCCTATGAACACTGCAAGTTGGACACAAGATATATTGAAACAATTAAATATACGAGATGAATTAGAAAAGAAAGATCTGAAATACTTCATAGCATTTCAACAGTTGTCTCAGCAGCTAACTTTGCAGCAGAGATCAAACTCACCATCACCTTCATTAACTGCAGAGAACCTTAAGCAAGAGGATATAGATCGAGCAATTATTTTGAAGGAAAATCAACAGTTGAAGAATGAAAACATGACTTTGATATCAAGTTTGAACTTAGCTACTATAAACAATGAAAAATTGGAAATAAACATAAAGGAAAGTAATTCAACCATTAAATCCCTAGAAAGAAGTGTCGAGAAATTAAAAAGAAAGGTTGATAATCTAAATCTTGAAATCAAGGAGAAGAACAAAACGATTGAGTTGATCAACGATGAGAATTTGACAAATCAAATACAATACAATGTGCTTCGAGACAAGTTGGAGAAGCTAGAGAAAGATAAGTAAAGGTCAATAGGATGTCTTAAATTTTGCTCAAAAAGGTTTTGCTAACCCTCCAGAAGTCTGTATCGGAAACCGCTCTCGTGCCGTAATCAAAATTGAAGTTCCTCAAAATCAAGTTATATGTTTTGCAGCATTGTTTGCATGAGTTTCATAATACGTAGAGGTGAATCCAACGTTGCAATGTGGTTGGGAAAAGCGCCTGAAAATCAACACTAAAAAAAACCGCTCAAAACATTAAGGCTAGTAAACTCCTGATCCGTAGTACAAATATTTATATCATTCATCAGATAATATACATTAATATTAACAGAATTTTGATTGAACACTTTTAAGCAAAAATTCCTCTTCTACATTATTTAGTGGTATCAAGAACATATCTACCCAACACCTTACCCTCTTCCATTAATTTGAAAACTTCTGGTAATTCAGATAAACCAACGATTTTGATAGGACACTTTATTAAGCCTCTGGAGAAGAAATCAATAGCTTCAGTAGAATCTTTTCTATTACCAACATAAGAACCCTTGATTTGAACAGATTTAACAACTGCATCGAAGACTGGAGCAGAAACTTTAGAGTGGGCTGGTAAACCAACCAAAACAACTTTACCTAATGATCTGACATATTCAACTGATTGATCAATGGCTTTTTCGGAGACGGAAACATTGATTACTCCATGTGGACCACCATTGGTAACCTTTTTGACAGCAGCGACAATATCTTTTTCTTTGGTGAAATCAATATAGGCTTCGGCACCTAATTTCTTGACGAATTCACCTTTGTCTTCACCACCATCAATAGCAACAACTCTGTAACCCATGGCATTAGCATATTGAACTGCCAATGAACCCAAACCACCAGCAGCACCAGAGATACATACCCATTGACCGGCACTTAATTCCGCGGTCTTTAAGGCTTTGTAAACAGTAATACCTGCGCACAAAACAGGAGCAACCTCAGCTAAATCTGTTCCCTTTGGAATTTTAGCAGCTTGCACAGCATCCGCAGTAGCGTATTGTTGGAATGAACCATCATGGGTGTAACCAGACAAATCGGCCTCTGGACAATTTGGTTCTGCCCCTTGTTGACAATATTCACATGCCATACATGAACCATTCAACCATTTAACACCTGCATAGTCACCAATTTCCCATCCTTTGACATTCTCTCCCATGGCAACAACAACACCTGCACCTTCGTGACCACCGACCAATGGCAATTTAGTGGCCAATGGCCAATCACCTTTCCAGGCGTGTAAATCAGTATGACATACACCTGAATATTTGATGTTGACTAATAATTCGTTGGGTTTTGGTTTTGGGACTGGGATATCCTTATATTCTAGTGGACCGCCATTTTTTTCGAAGACGACAGCTTTTTGAGTTTTTGGGATTCCGTGAGACATTGTATGGTATAAATTATTTGTGGTTTTTGTTAATTACTGATAAAGAGAAAAGGATTTAACTGTTAGATGGTATTTTCAATTACTTATATAGTTTCCGGAGTGCGTTAGGGGGGCAGTCATGGATTCAGGGAGGAACCGAAAGGGTAAGCTAAAAAATATGCAGAAGAATACAAATTGCTTGTTAAGAGTTGTTAGCAGACTGCTGTTTGGTTAGGGCGTTTAGCGTTGCATGTGTATCATTATGCAAATGGAATATATTGTATCTGGAGAGGGTGATGTAGGTCCGTCAACTTCTTCCGTATAAAGTATGCAATGGGAAACTGTAACCCCCTAACGGTATAATCAAGTAACAAATTATAATACCACATGATGTTTCCTATCATTATTCACTCAGGCAGTATATTAAATTTTCGACTAATTACATCTACCTCGTGACTTGAATCATACGTTATTTAATGTCTAAATCTCTTATTGCTTGGAACCAACCAATCTCTCTGCTCAACGTTTCTCCAATCAGATTCTTAGTTTGATTACATATTGTTGTCTGCAAGGTTTAAGATTCAGATTACATTCAACAGGTGAGCCAACGCATCTTTCTATATATATTTGTCGCTTTATATCTTAACTATGCTAGGTTATACAGTTTATAAATTCAGCCAGATTGTACATGAATGTTTTCGTAAGGTAGTCAGAGCCTTGATAGTACTCATCACTGTCTGAAATTGATTTCGTTCGGAGTTTGGCAACAACGAGAGAAAAATAATATAGTCTGCCGATCTTTTCCATCAAATGATCAACACACAATAAAAAAACATCAGATGATGTTCATCTCGTATTAAGCTACTTACACCTTCCAAGTTTCCAGGAAAGGTATTACAATTTGCCTTTGTTTCACATCCTGTGCTTACATAGCTCATAAAGTAACTCTTCAAACATTCCTTCCCCGATAATGATTGGCTTTGACGCATCTACCTTCTCATTGCAAATAAACATCGCGGTTTCCCATTCTAGATATCAGCTTAATTCTATGTAAGGCACACATATTCCCACTCATTATGATTTGTGTTCGTTGCTAAACTTCATTTCACCACCATGAAACAAGCAGCTGTTAAACCCCACTGGTAAGGAAGTTTTGAAACTTTGTAATACTACCCAACCCTGCTTCTACAGCTAGAACCCTTTTAAGGGCTTCAATGCTGGATATCAGGAAGGATACAGTGGAATTAACTATGACATAAGTTGATGTACCCCACGTTTGACTGTATATTTATTCGTATGTATTTACACTTTTTCTGTTGGTCTTGGACCTGCAATAAACAATGAGATCACCATTTCTTCTGCTATCCCAATGGAAATGACTGTTGAAAAATCTTGTACATTGATGGTATTCTCCGTCTAATACTTTATCTATCAACCCTTCCAATGGCACAAAGACAATTAGATGCTCAACATGCGGTAAATCGTGACCCAAATGCTGAAGCAAGAAGTTTTCAGGTGAATCATGAAACTGATCTGACTGGTCTCTGTATTGTTCAATCTCACGTTTTGTTGGCCTGTTCAAATGTAATGGAGGTTCACAGGTCAAAAACCACGCATTGAGGTCGGGGTTATGAAAATGACTTTGCCACGGTGTTGAATGGCATGGTGTTATGAATCCGAACGAAGCCAGATTTTTCAAGTATTCAAGAACATCAATTACACCCCTTTCGTGAACTTGTGTGAGGAACAAACTAATGCAAATGTTGAGAAATATCCCAATAATTACGCACTTCGGTTTCAACTTCTGATAGCCTCTGGCTGCGAAATATAACATGATTGGTTGAAGTGGACATATGAATCTAAACTCTTTGTGTTGAATCAATGAAAATCCAATTAGGTATACCACTCCGGTCGTTAACAAAATACTTTTCTCCAATCCGAATATTAACAAAGGTAAATAAAGCATCATCATTAATGGTACTGCTTGAAATACATAAAAATGCCAAGGTGCTGTACCATAGAAAACTGATAAATTCTTTATCGCATTGAATTCAACAAAATTGTATAGTGGAAAAGTCAACTGTTGGTAGAAATAATAGTCCAACCCAGTGCTCAATAACACAATCAAACACATTTCACTAGCTGATAGCATAACCCATTTTAAGGAAATGTTGCAGTTATATAATAACCAAATTCCTAAGGGTATCCATATCAACACATTTGTGGGGCGAATAATGCAACTAGTTAAGCCAAACCCTAAACTCAAATACCATGTTCCAGTTAATTTATACTTCCAGGGCCAATATCTCAATGCTAAAATTGTCAAGACAGTCTCTAAATTATTAGAGAAGGATCTTGTAGAAACATACCAATTAAATGGATTGAACAACGATAGTAACAATGTATTCCATGCTAAACTCTCATTATTGTATATATCGACAAACTTGTAGAGATTATACTCTCCAATTGATGCAATTAATGCATTGATGAGCTTCGGAATTAAATGCACCAACGCCGTATTATCGCCCACTATTTTATACCCCAATACATATATTAGTGGATGAATAGATGATCTTAACTGCTGTCTCCATTCCCACGTTAAATAGCCGTACCCATATACGAAATGATGTGCTGGTTCGAGGGCTTGAAAATACTCGTCTGCCTGAAAAAAAGTTCTGGTCGTCAATGAATTGATAAGTCGAAAGATGAAAATAGCAATGAATAACTTTACTGGTGATAATTGAGATAGCATTTTGAAAGGAATTATTATTCATTCATGTAACTTTGTGTATACTATTCTAGTTGGACTTGGAAGCAGAATTTTGAATCAAACAGATCACTATCATCATGTTTTTTTCTGGCCTGGTTTTTGATTTTGTACGTGAATCGTTCTTTGGCACATGTCTTTCCCAGAATTCCTACATCACATAGAACGAAGCCATTTATATCTAGCAACAGATAATTTCGCTCAAGCTAAGCTAGATGCTTTGGATGCGATAAAGATCCTAAACGCGATTGCAAAACTACCGGCATCTCCGAACCCACAAATCAATCTACTTTCACAATATGCATTGAAATATTATGAGAGTTTACCAAAACCAAGAACGTCGTCGGAGAGACTAATATGGATATCTTCAAAACTTGGTCCTGATAAATTGTTTTATCCGGTCATTGAATTTGACAAACAGATTTATTCCAACAATGATCTATTTATAGAAACAACTTCAACATTTCAAGATCAAGACATGTCATTGGGAGATTTACCAAACGGAGAAGCTGGTTACAGCCAAGAAGAGATATCTAATTGGAGCAATAAGATCGAGGATTTGACAAACCTATATCAAGATATCTTACCAAATTGTTCATTTGTGTCTTCATTCATAGCCACGATAGACCGTGGAATCCCAATACTAGAGAACATTACACCTCACAAATCAAATGCAAAATACAATGTGGTGCTACGATTTAATGGACTGCTAAGGAATGTTGTTATTGACAATAAACTACCTCATATGCCACTGCCACGTAATCTAATCATCAAATCATACAGTGATCTTGATTTATTTTGGCCAGCCTTGATAGAGAAAGCTTATTTGAAAATAATGGGAAATGGATATAATTTTAATGGTTCGAACATGGCAAATGATACTTATGTCTTATCAGGATGGCTACCTGAAATTATCAAAATCGAGAATGGGCAATTAACCGAGTTGAAATATTTATGGCATCTAAAATATAAAGGAGATGTGATACTTGGGATAGGTACTGGTAAATTGAGTAAAAAATTGAGCTCTCGATTGAATTTGATAAGTGAACATGATTATGTAATTGAGAACTATACTGATGAGTCAATTGTGGTGAAGAATCCGTGGATTGCAAAAAATATGTCAGATAGATTCGTTGCTGCTGATGATTTTACTTATTTTAGATACATATATGTTAACTGGAAACCGAAGCATCAGGGCTATCAACAGAATTTTCTACTTCAGGTTAAGAACCATATTTACAATCAGCCTCAGTACACAATATCAAGCACTGAAGAAGTGTGGTTATTACTCGAGAGGCACTTACCCATGAAGGATCAATGCATGAGTATAAACGTCTATGAGACTAATAGCAAAGTTATTATTCCAACACAATTCAAGAAATACAAGTTAGTTGAAACCAACAACAGATTACAATTGGTCAAATTAGAGCCAGGGACATATACAGTAGTAATCACTTCTAGCAAACCAGGGAAGTTCACGTTGACTTCATTCAATGCCACAATCTCCAAACTGAAATATACTTATCCATATACACAAAATATAGAAGGTGAGTGGAATGCAGAAACAAACGGAGGAAATTGGGCAATGTCTAGTTTCATAGATAATCCTCAATACGATCTTATAGTTGCAGAACCAACAGATTTGATTATTGCACTATACGGTCAAGGTTTCGTCAATTTTCATTTATTTCAAAGTGGGGATAGCCTAGGGAATAAGATTTACAAGTTTGACAAGTTTAAACTAATAAATAAAGAGAATTATAACGATTTTTTCCAGTTGAATAAATACAGTTTGATGCCTGGGAACTACAAGCTTGTCGCATCTACATATGAAAGAACTATCGGAGAATATCAAATGTTGCTTAATTCTTCGTCAGACATCAAAGTTGAGAAGATCCCATCAAGCCTAGGCTTATATACAACTAAGAAATCATTTAATTGGAACAACACTAACAGATTCAAACTTCATTTCCAAGTGGCCGCATATAATTCAAGAGTGAAGTTTAAAATCAATTATTACAATGGTGACCTGGACTGTGAACTACAAACCAATTATCGGCCAGCAATGAGAGCCTCAATATTCAGCGCTAATACAAGACAAGCCATTCAAATTAATGAAGAGTTTGACGACTCGTTGTATGGAATATTTGTTGATCAAATGATCTATAACCCAGGCGAATATATTTTATTAATTGAAAGATTTGAACAAGGCTACGGAAGGTTTACAGTTGAAATTGGAAGTAACAACAAAGTAGTTGTAGAATAAATAGATGGAGGGCAGGAGGGCATTTTGCAACTTCGTAGGTCGTCCGCCTATCAAATTTTCAATGTGTGCATTTTCGACCGACATGTGTAATGTGTATAAGCAACTGACAGGTGTAATATTTTTCTTTCTAGTTCAATTTTATTGTATCTTTATCGTCCTTTCAACTATCTCAAGCACAACCATGAAAGTATCTATAGTGCTCTTAATCACAACATTGTGGTCGTTGGTACTTGCAGGGCTAACAAATGACCAATTGCTCACCACGGTTAAGAATTCCAGGAAGAAATTGTTACCTTTAAATGATGAAAATTTTGAAAATATCTTGAATGGTAAAAGAGATTACCATATAATTGCATTGTTAACTTCGGAATCTGCCCAGATCAACTGTGTGTTGTGTCGTGAAATTGCACCTGAAATGGAAGTAATTGCCGAATCTTGGTTCAAAGATCACCCGAATGGAATAGAGCAAGTTGAAGTTGAGGGAGGTCAACCTCCCAAAGATGTGTATTTCTTCAAATCTGAGTTCATGGAAAGTAAAAAGATGTTTTCTATATTCCAATTAAATAATATTCCAAAGATCTTCTATTTCCCACCAACTAATTCATTAGGTCCTAATAATTTCTTGAAGGAAAAGCAGGAATATCAATTCTTTCAGGGAGATCATAAGTCTATGATGATTAGTTGGTTTAGTGGCTTGACGGGTCATAAATTCAACCTATATATTCCAATTGATAGGACCAGATTAGCTGTTCATGCAGTTATTGGATTCTTGAGCGTATTCCTTTTGAGAAAGTTCCGTAGAAAAGTTTCACAATTATTCACATCCAAAATTACATGGAGTGCAATTTCCCTAATTGCTGTATTATTATTTACTACAGGATATATGTTTAATCAAATAAGAGGAAGTCCATATATCATTGAACATCCAGATGGAAGAAGTGAATATTTCCTCCCCGGACAACAGAACCAGTTGGGTGTTGAAACTCAAATAATGTCATTTTTGTATGGTATATTGAGTATCTTGATAATTGTCTTAGTCAAAAAAGCACCAGAAATCAAAAGTGAGTCTGTTGGTTTGGTTTTGGTCACAATTGTAAGTGCATTGATTTTCATACTTTTCAGTTTACTTTTATCAATTTTTGGATTAAAGGGAATGGGATTTCCGTATAGATTTATTAAATTTTTTTAAGATAATAAAATGATTCATTAGCTTTGCTCAAGTTTGTCAACTCTATCTTCAACTTTCTTTACTGTATTCAAACAGTATTCCAAACGCGTTCGGAGTTCCTTAACTTTTGTAAACTGTTCAGTTAGCCCCTTTTCATCAATTACGTTTTCATCCACTTTAATTCTCAAAGACTGTAATCTGCTTTCAATGATTTTGAGTCTAGTTAGTAGTATAATTTGTGATTGATTCAACAGTTCAAAATTCTCATTGAGATTATCTAATGATCCACTCAATAACGTGTGGGCCGTCAATTCTATAGGATGCAAGTCCTGATGCGTATTGCTCTTACCCATCTTATTGGTTAATTGATGGTTACCTGATTGATTGATTAGTTGCTTGGTTGATTGGAATCTGCTGTCCACCGCAACTCTTTAGCGTAAGAGTTTACAACAACCAACTCGTTACCTATGCACCCACCAACAAAAAAACAATAAATTCACATGTCAAGTATTGGTTATCAGCCACAAGACATATAAATACCATTCAAACCCACCAATATAGTCCAAAGCTGCATGTATGATGGATGCAGATGATCAACTCAACTCGATACCACTAATAATGACGAAGGATCAGTTGGATAATATGGAGCATCAAATCCTTTATCGTCAAATCAAATCAGTAAAAGCAGGACAAATCGAGAGATTCAAAATTCACTTCACACCACATGCTGAAGGTGACGAGATCTTATTGCCTCCTACTTTATGGGTCAAGGTCAAGAATATAGAACCAGTATCGAAAAGAGCCATTTATTTAGGTATGCTTGCACACAAATCCTAGAGATGATCGCCATTATACTAACGAGCCTATTAGCTGGTCCATATATATTGTATGTTGATTGCCGACTGTCGGATTATGACCCAAATGTGAAATACTTCGTAACAGCTGATCAACCAGTATTTGAACCTCAATTACTCCCAGGTCAATCCATGTACGTGCAATTATCCTGTCATACCCTAAAAAAAGATTACTCGTGGATAGTAGATGTTGTGTCACAAATTATATTCAATAATACGATAACGATAGATTTCGAGATCATGGTAGGGACTTCTAAGCAGATTCTACAGGATTCTTCGATAATAGAGAAATTGATACCTAATTCTGACAAGATTGGAAAATTTCACCCTTTGCTAAATGTGACAAATTGGGACACTCAAGATCTATGGAATCTACCGGTTTTACTGCCCGAAAAACCTAAGCATTTGGTTATATTAACACATGGTTTACACTCCAATACCAGCTCAGATATGCTTTATTTGAAGGAGCAGATAGATAGAATTGCAAAAATGAATAATGATGACAAAGAAGAAGTTGTAGTGAAAGGTTATTTCGGAAATATAGGGAAAACGGAGCGTGGGATTAAATATTTGGGTAGTAGAGTTGCTGAGTACATTATAGATTTAGTTACAAAAAATGATCTGTTGAAAGATGGGTCAGTCACCAAAGTATCATTTATAGGTCACTCATTAGGTGGATGCGTACAAATGTTCACGATAGCGTATTTGAAAGTCAATTTTCCTTGGTTTTTTGAAAGAATTAAACCAGTTAACTTTTTGACATTATCATCGCCATTACTTGGAGTTGCCAATGAGAATCCCATGTATATCAAATTATTCTTGACTGCTGGGTTTGTGGGTAAAACTGGTCAAGAGTTGGGATTGAAATATCTTGAGAATGATTCAAAACCACTATTGTTATTGTTACCGACCGGGTTAACTCATCAAATTTTAAAACAATTTAAACGAAGAACAGTTTATGCTAACGCGGTCAATGATGGTATTGTACCTTTGAGAACCTCATCGCTATTATACTTAGATTATAAAGGGCTAGCGCAAATTATCAATTCTGACGAACTTGCTAAAAGTGAAGCTACTGATAAAGTTCCAAGAGCAGTTGAAAAAGAGAATAGCTTTCTGACTGTACAAACCTTATTATCATATTTCATGCCTCACAAGCAAAAAAGTGACGGTGGTCAATATAAAAATTTTCAAACTCAAGAAGATGAAGGTGGTGATGAGAAAAGGGAATTCTGTGATATACCGAACGCTACATTTTTGGACTCGGCTGCTTGTTTGATATTACCTCCATTACCATCAATGAAATATATTGTAGATCCTTCAACAAGAGATAATGTTATAGTCCATGATAAAGTGTATTATGAGAAAGACTTACCGATGCGAAGGGCCAGTGCGAATGTTGACAGGAACGACAATGCAATTGAAGAGGGTAATTCTATCAAAAAGATGCTACTAGATAGAATAGATTGTAATACTATTGAAACACTTGAGGAAGAAATAGCTAGAGAATATCATAAAAATATGGGTTGGAGAAAAGTTGTTGTTAAGTTAAAACCAGATGCACACAATAATATTATAGTTCGAAGAAGATTTGCGAACGCTTACGGGTGGCCAGTCATACAACATCTTGTTGAAAATCATTTTGGTCCGAATAGAGGGGAAGATTTGAAAATCATGGATACTCTGTGTACACCAATGTCAAGCATTGATTCACTAGATGAAGAGTTGGATTTGACTAAAATTATATCACGAGATGTAATAACAAGACAAAATAATGAAATCGATGAAACAACAAAAGAAGAAGAACATTCATGGGTTAACTCCAAAGATAATGGAGAGTCAGTGTTTGCATTGGGGGTGACTGGCTTATTAGGTGAAGTGACTGGAATGGTTGGAGATTTCAGGGATCAAATTTATAAATACAGTATAAACCCTCCTACGTTACCATTGATTGGGCAAATTCCCATTCCAGCTTCATTGACTACTCCTGGCGAAACTCCGAAATCAATCACAATTGATGAAAGTGGTGATTTAGGGTTATCTCAAAATGGTGTAATGAATGATTTTATTTGATGTGTTTGATAAATACATATGCATCTCGGTGGCAATATAAATTAATTGGCGTTTGTAATTTATTCATCCATTTCGATGTCTTCTTTTTCTTCAACCACTTCTTCGTTACCCTCTTCTCCTCCTTCTTCTTCCACTTCTTCTTCTTCTATAGGAAACAATTCATTGATCTTTCTGATGATCCTTTCACAAACTTCCATACCAAATCTGTCCTCACATTCTTCGACCAACGCAAACAATACGACAATAGTTCTTGGCAAAGAATTAACAATTTGTAATTTCTCAACTTTTAATAGCTTGTACTGATTTAGAAACTTCATCAACTCCTTGAATTTATTCTTCTCGTCTATAACATTACACTCACTATTTACCAAACACGATAGAACGTCTCTCGTTATTACCTCGAGATCAATACCACATGCTGTGAATCGATGTTTATTTCGTTTCTTGGAATCTTGTTGTAAATCTTGTTCATCCTGTTCAGTGAATGTCCAATTATATTTCCGTTTGATATCCTTTAAATGTTCTCCTACTTCATAGTTTGAGAGAAAACAATCTCTTTCTTGCAATATCTTCATTGAAACTATAGTATGTGAATTCGTAGTACTTTGATGTGATGGAGAAGAGCATCTGATTTGGAGGAAAAAACATATTAACAGTATGGTAGTGTAACTTGGCTATAGAAGTAATATAGGAACTCTAGTCACATATATCAAATGCTGATATAGAAAGAGAATGATAGTCGAGTATGGCAACGTAATGTAAGGAAGCATAGTACTGTGCGTAGTATTAAAGAATAAGATAGCGACTGATTGTTCACATGATAAAATTGCTTTTGTAATTACACCTCTTTCTATGTAAAATGGCAGCCATTAGAAAGCTGGTCGGTGAATTAAGGGTAGGCAAGAGTAATACGGTGATGAGGTAGCTTGTACGAACTCTTCTCGAATAAACCGAGCATCAAGTGGTACCTTCGTACAGAGGCATAGCCTTTTTACCACCCAACTTGACGTGGTTTTATGTAAAGCGCTGTTTTCTGCATTTTTAAGGTTTGGGTGCAAATAATAATTTTATTTGTGGTGTAATCAAACCATCCAACGCTTCATCCAAAAATGCTATCTACAAAGCTACTCAATCAGCCGAAAATCATAATACCTAATTCCAATTATAGACCAAAAGCACTCCCCATGGGTAAATCCAGAAAGTTCTACGTTGGTCACGAATTATATATCACATTATGTTGTTTAGATGACATATTCAAGTATGAAATACTTGACATAGAGACAATATCAGACATGTACGTAGCTCCCGGACTCTATTTACCACGAATCTTGTACTAACAACCCAACAGTCATATTACGTTGAAAAAATATTTCAAAAGCTACAGAGAATCGAGTATCGAGTTTGAGTTGGTTGACATATTGATACGAAAATACCTCGAATTTTTCAAAATTATCATCCCAAATTATACGAATATTGTGGAAAGCAACATTCCCCGAGTTTTCGGGATCCATATAAAGAGTTTGATCAAATGCATTGACTTATATTTAGATTGTGTGTTGAATGATGTAGAGTACTGTAACTTCAATGTTAATTTATATATGGTATGAGAATGTATGTCTTTTTACCAAGAGAACGAGTTTATGTTGGTGCACACAATCTTTGAGTCATCCACGAAAAGACCCCGGAGTTTTTTTCTCGGTGATCTTTCAGACGAGTGGACTCACCTCTACCGTTTTGTATCTGAGTGGGTGCGTATCAGATTGACGTATGAGAGTCCACCATGTCGAGCAACATGATTGGATGTGATGTAGCTTGATGGTTTGTAGAATCACGGTTACGTAATAGCTTACACAACCATACATTCTCCCGAGGCTATCCTTGTCGATTTTGTACTACGTAACACTTTTCTTCTTAGTCATTTTTGAGTCAACCCTATGGGGCGAGAATAGACGAACAGTTAGCTGCTGGACGTGTTTGAGGTCGTTCGACAAGACCGAAAAATGCGGCCTCTGTGGTACCGGACATAAGGGATTAGCCCAGTTTCTTACCCCAGATAATAATAATTCTCTTTATAATGTAATGTTAACTATAGGTCTTTTCCTTATGAAATTTTCTGAGCCAGTTTCAACATTAGTCCTAAACCAACCTCCATAAATAGATAAGTTTTTTCCTAAAACCACTTTTTTATACTTCTTTCTTCTTCTTCTTCTTCCCTTCTTCTTTCTTGTTTTAGGTCAGTCTTCTACTTTATTGACTATATATTTCTTTAAGCATATACCTATTCATTTCTACACATGTCATCATCTACTCAGAAGACGCAAGCCAAGAGAGGAGCTACTGACTTCGTGGCTGGCGGTGTTGCCGGTTTATTCGAAGCGTTGTGTTGTCATCCTTTGGATACGATCAAGGTGAGAATGCAGTTATACAGAAAATCAGGTCAAAAACCACCGGGGTTCATCAAGACAGGTGCAAATATTGTTCAAAAGGAAGGCTTTCTCTCATTGTATAAAGGTTTAGGTGCAGTTGTGATTGGTATTGTTCCTAAAATGGCCATTCGTTTCAGTTCTTATGAATTTTATCGTTCATTCTTTTATGACAGCAATGGCAAAATTACTGCTGGTCAAACGTTTATAGCTGGTGTTGGTGCTGGTATCACAGAATCTATAATGGTTGTCAATCCTATGGAAGTTGTTAAGATCAGATTGCAGGCTCAACATCATTCTATGAAAGATCCTTTGGATATTCCAAAATACAGAAACGCTCCTCATGCTGCGTACCTTATTTGTAAAGAAGAAGGCTTTAAAACTTTATACAGAGGTGTTTCATTGACTTGTGCAAGACAAGCCACAAATCAAGGTGTTAATTTCACTGTATATTCCAAATTAAAAGAATACTTGCAAGCTAAACAAAACACAGAGGTCTTACCATCATGGCAAACTTCTGGTATTGGTTTGATTTCTGGTGCATTGGGTCCATTGTCAAATGCTCCATTAGATACCATCAAAACAAGATTACAAAAATCAAGTTATGCAAGTAATGAATCTGGTCTAGTTCGTATTGTCAAGATTGCTAAACAATTAATCAAAGAAGAAGGTACTGCTGCCTTATATAAGGGTATCACTCCAAGAATTATGAGAGTTGCTCCTGGTCAAGCCGTTACTTTCACTGTATATGAATACGTCAAAGATTTATTGACTAATGACAACATCTCAATGACTAGTGCTAGCACCAATAAAGCATTAAAATAATGAACCATGGATGCAATGAACCATGTATGTATACGTATATATTTAAAACATGTAAATTATTTATGTATTAGATCTTTATAGCAAAACTATAGAAAATTTTAAGTTTACATCAAATCAAACTCAGGCTCAAGTCCTAGAAATTTTTGAAAAGGATCTTGTTGATTCTCGTTCCTCTAAACCGTAGGGTGTCGTGTTGTCGCGTGGTTCATAGATACAGTTCAGAAGAACAATAATGCGATTTACGGGCCCGTAAATTGAAATATTCATCCTCCAGGAGGTATAAACTTCTGTTGATGAAACATCAAAAACCTTAACAACACATATTTGCAACCCTAACAAATGTTACTCCAAATTACTCAATTAGTATGTTTCATACATTTAAGTTGTACCTTGATAGAAAATTTGCATTTAGTTTTAAGTGACTAGCAAAATTCCAATCGCGGGATTCACAGTCACCTAAGGAAGTCAGCTTACGTAATCAATCACTCTTGACTACGCTTGTGACTACATTCATTAATCATCATACAAGCAAGAGCCGTTTTAAGATTCATTCAATCATGTAGCAAATATCAGGCTATTCACATCATCATAATAAGTGTTCTTTTGGGAAAATCCAAATATCTAAACGAGGGCCATACACTCTGTACCTTCCTTGCGTGTGAACTTTTTAGACATTGCAGTACTGATGATATTTTTTTTGCAACTTCATGAGTCCTCAAACTTCGGAAATCATGAATGAATACTGGCCCTGACACAAAACCACTTCATTTCAGATATAACCTTTTCTCTTACCCTCGACCGATATTTCGTTGCGGTATCCACTGCCGTTCAGATTTCATCGACAACCCGATAAACTAGACATTTCTATTTCTCATAGCCAGAATCTTCCTCCATCAAGCCACTTGAGTGAATCATGATGATTCTGAGAATATCATGTCCTTTAATTCGAAGATGGGGTTGATGACCTGCAAGATATCTTGCTGTTTGTGAAATGTAGCTCAATTAAAATAAAGGTTGTTTATGAGAAACCAGGGAATGGTGGATGCGGTGCTGTGAATTGAGAGAGTGGTGTTAGCTGGTTGTGAAAACGGTTCAACATTTCAAGTTTACGACTCCAACCTCAATCAATAACCTTACATTATTCAGATACAGAAATACAATTATTAAAACAGCATATAACATGTTAGAATTAAACCGCGTCATAGATTTCCCTCCTCTTCCCTCTCAAAAAACTTCCCCTTTGGCACGATGAATTGAAAATATATGTGATTGAACTGCATCACCTCTAGCAAAGGTTTTTCCACAGTATTTACAACTAAATGGTTTTTCACCTGTATGAACTCTTCTATGGGTGGTTAGTCTATAACGTTGATTAAAACTAGCACCACAATGTTCACAAACATACGGCCTTTCACCAGTATGAATACGATAGTGTCTGGTTAAATCAGATACTTTGGCAAAAGCCTTATCACAACCGGGATGAGTACAGTTATGAGTTTTAGGAAGCGTATCTCTTTTTTGGGATGATTTGGAACTTTTTTTATCTGGGGGACTTTCAGCACTTTCATCTGGACTTTCAGAGTTTGGTGTAAGTGCTTCTTTAAATCCCTCATGTTCAATTTCCATATGTTTCATCAATTTGTCATACGAAATAAAACCTTTTCCACAATTCAAAGCATTACAGTGAAAAACCCTAACTTCTTTCAAATCAACATTTGGTTGCTGCGGAACTTCATGAAATTCAGTAGCAAATACATTTGCATCACTTTCAACCTTAACACTATTAGCATCATCTAAAATTAAATCGTGATGAACATGGGTTTTGTGAAGCTCCAAATTTGCCTTTTGACTGAACTTTTTACCACAAATTTCACATTCATGTCTTTTAGGCTGGGAATGAGTCCTTCTATGATTTCTTTTATCAATTACATTTCTAAATTCTTTACCACAAAATTCACAAACAGTTGAGTTAGGATCATCAATACTTTTAAATATAGTTCTTGTTTGTCTAGGAGGTACAGCAGTAGGTGCAGCAGTCTTCAGAAGTTTTTGTTTCTTTTTGTTGTTTCTGGATTTCTCCCTCTTCAATCGTTTGCCACTAGTGAATTTCTCCTCCTCCTCAAATGATTCTTCCTCTTCCTCTTCATCCATATCTTCACCACTGGGTGAATATTCATTATCTTCTTCACTACTCAATTCGTCATAATTAATTTTATCTTTATTCTTGCTCAGTTTGGTAGCATTTTTATTATCGTGATTGGTAGTTGCCAGCTCCCCATGTATTGAGTCACTCTCTTCTTGTAAAGGATTTATATCTTTCAATTCATCGTCGATGTGCTTCTCATCATCATGCAAATTCTCCGCTTGACGAATCCTCTCTCTGATGGATGCTCTCAATTCTCTTCTTCTTGACGACAAAGTCATTTGGTAGAGAAAAGTGTGGATTTGTTATGATTTAGTGTATGTGAGAAGTATGTATGTTGTTTTTGATCCTCATTTTTTTATCAAACTTGCACTATAGTTTGCCCAAGTACACGCACCAGACCTTCTGGAACAAACCAAGCAATCATCAATCTATATATATACACCTATAGCCTTGCCATTGGATTTTACTTGTTCAATTGCCTTTGGTTCAATAATGATAAGATCCCTCGCAAGGCGTTTGGCGAGGACCAAGCATGTTCCTTTATCATATATACACACATCGACTCAATTACTGCTTCCAAGATTTTCATTCAATAATAGCGTTAACAATCGAACTCGAATAACCCAAGAGATATCAGAAGATGAAGTTAGAAAATTCAAAGAAGCTCAAAGAAAGGCAAGGGAAGCAGGTACTGCAACCAGAAATCCATTTACTCATCAATTCAACCAAGACCCCATCTACTCGTTCAATATTCCAAATAATACAAACGGTATAATCACACCTCATGATCCAATATACGAAATTTTGAGGGAGCCTACGCTAGTCATTGAGCGTCAAATTGAATTTATGAACTTGTTCATTGGATTTGAGCAGGCTAACAATTATGTTATAATGAATTCCACTGGTCAAACCATTGGATATATGAGGGAGAAGGATGTAGGAATTGGAAAAATGTTAGGAAGGCAATTTTTTAGATTACATCGTCCGTTTGATATTGATGTTTACAATAAACATGGCGAGTTAGCGTTGAGTATTAAGAGACAATTTTCATGGATTAATTCGCACATTAAAGCATTGTTACCTGGTTATGATGAAAATAACGATATAATGTATGAAGTAGTTGGTGAGTCTGTACAAAGTTGGCATTTATGGAGAAGAAAATATAATTTATTTAAATTGGAAGACGACACAACGGATGATTATGAACAGTTTGGTGAAGTTGATGCTCCGTTCTTATCTTTCGATTTTCCCGTTAAAAACGCACAGGGTGAAGTTATTGCTAGCGTTGATAGAAATTGGGTCGGTTTAGGTAGAGAATTGTTCACTGATACTGGTGTATATATTTTAAGATTTGATGCAAAGAGTTTTGAAGGAATGGAAGGCTATTATGGAAACATATCTGATCAGGCCCCTCCATTAGATCAAAGAGCTGTTGTATTATCATGTTTCACAAGTATTGATTTTGATTACTTCTCAAGACACAGCAGTGGTCATGGATTGTTTTCTTTCGGAGGAGGTTACAATGATGTATAGATTAATATATATATACATACAATTTCACGTTTTCCTTATTGATTGTGCAATTAACTGTTGAGTCTTCAATCTACCCTTTTGTAGTAACTCATTCCATTCTTTGTCATCTTTGTCTTTACTTATATTCTTCAACAATTGAACTATTAGTCCAGTGTAGTCATGTTTACGCAATTCATTTTCCTTCCTCCACAACTCACGCTTGTGTAATTGATTCGCAATTTCTTCTTGATCTCCTATAGATCGGGCTTGTTCTAATTTATCATTACTTACAGCCAATAACGAAAATCTTAATTCATTACCATATTTAGCAATTCTTCTTTGTATAACCCCTGGTAACTTTTTAATAAATTCAGCTTGACTTTTACATTCCCCATGCATTATTGGATACTGCTTTAATCCATCTAATTCATAAATGTGATCGTTTTTGAAAACATATCCAACAAAATGAAACAATCCATCATTCTTATCATCATAATCTGGTGGTGGAGGTGGTTTGTCTTCATCAACGAATGAATGAGGGGTCAGGAATGAGTTATGCACAGATCTGATAATATCACTATTGGAAATTGTCTCACCAATCATTTCACTATCGAAGCCAGTAACAAATGATTTGAAATTATTCAATACTTCTCCGAGGGACACATCTTGAATATTAAATAAGATGTTTAACACTGCTTGTGTGGCACATGCATTCTGTATAGTTTGATTAGCGAAAAATATTTGATGATCTAGGTAATCGGGATCATAATCTCCTGCGAGTAGTTTGTTTTGCTGAGCAGATTCTCTGTCTAGCTTTCCATATTTGAAAAGAAATATAACTCCATAGAGCGGCTGCAATGCATTTAACGAATCTGAATCAATTGAGTAGAGATCATTGATTTCAATATCTGAAACACCCAATTTTTCAACAAGTTCCGTGAAAACACCCTTTTAGTTGTTAGCAACAGATCATCAATTAGTAGTATAAGTTAGTACATACCGCATCTGAATCAATTGTATTCCAACCACTTTGAGACATGATTGTAATTTGTTCAGATAAGATGACGATGGCAAACAAGATACACAACAGTAGCTTTTTTTTCTGTTTTGGAAATTTGTCCTTCCGAGTTTATCGATCCGAACTTGAGTCGCTACCTAATTCCGGTGCTCTGAATACTATTTAAATAAGCCATCCTTCTTTGACGAATTAAGCAGGGTTTACTATTCATCAAGAGCATGACTTCTTTACCATTGAAAGACTGTTGTTTCAAGGGATTTGTCCACGAAGGAGAGTACAAAGGAACATACCAGGAAATAGCTGGTCTCGACTCCTATGTGGTTGGATCTCCAACTGATGCGATTATTGTTATATTCACCGATATATTTGGACACAAGTTCAATAACAACAGATTGATAGCTGATCAACTAAATGAATTGAGTGGGTTGCAAGTCATTATTCCTGACATTTTGCAAAACGATCCCGTTGTGAACTGGGAAGCAACTGATCGTCAACAATGGTTTGCTAAACATGATCCAAGTATCACTTCTCCAATCATCATCTCATTTTTAGCCAAATTAATTGACAAGAGAAAACCAAGCAAATTGTTTGGTATTGGGTACTGTTTTGGTGCAAAGTTTGTGATTGACCAGTTGACATCAGATGGTTTATTGACAGCTGGTGCGGTTGCTCACCCATCATTGGTTACGGCAGAAGCAATTCAGAAAATTTCTAAACCAATATTGATCTCAACTGGTGATATTGATGCTGCATTTACTCCAGAATTAAGAGAGAAAACGGTCGATATATTGTCAAAAAAGAAGAATCTTAGATGGCAATTGAATTTATTTCAGGGTGCTGATCATGGATACGCTGCCCGTGGAGATGTAAGCATTCCTTGGATTAAATATGCAAAGGAGAAAACTTTGATTGACCAGGTCTATTGGTTTCAGCTATTTTAAAGGTAACCCCCTGTGGGGCTGTTGGACCATATATGTAGGAAATATATACATGAATTTGCAACTTCTAACTGTATAATTCTTCATTAATATACAGGTTTACAAAACTCGACCAAAAAAAAACTACACGCACGCCATTTTCAACACTATAGTTCACTAACCACCAATCCACTTTCAACTAAGAATATACCTATTGATCCATCATGTCCACAGGAGCTCCATATGAAGAGTATTCAGCTTTATTTAGTATAGGGTCAATGCCAGTTGAATTTAGTCCAATAACCACAAATACAACAATCATCACTATCATACTCTTATTAATTGCATTTGCATCTTTGTCAATGACATTGTTGGGAGACATCAAAAAGAGAAAAACTATTACCTATTTATTTAATGCAGTTGTTGCTTCTTTGAGTGTTGGATTTGCTGCCATCTATGTTATGAACTATGTTGGTGTTTACATTTAGCGAGAGAATGAAGGAGAACGATGGGAAAAGAGAGGGAAAAGAATAACTCTGCGTGATGAAGTACTGTATTAGTTGTTGTAGACCATAAGAGAATACTAGGTTACTATTGGAGGATGTGAATTCAATTAAATTGTCCTATGTTTGAATGATTGCAGAATGACCATATTGGTGGAAATTTGAAAGAATTTCCTTCTGAATTCATCTGCTTTCTGGCCGTCTTTAATTTTGCCACTGAACAAAGAATAGTTATTGAACGAAGTTTTATTCGTTGTGTTTGCCACCATCTCTTGACATGTAGATATTGTAGTGTTATCTATTCCATCAAACGTAATATTCGCATTTACAAAATTTTTACATTTTTTTATTTACAACCACGTCAACACCAACAATGATCGTCCTTCAAATACTAGCTTTTCTACCACTATTGATTCTTATTTCAGCTCAAGCTCAAGCAGATGAATATGCTACAGACCAAAACATTTATGAATTGACGCCATCGAACTTTGATAAAGTAGTCCACAGATCAAATTATACTACAATTGTTAAGTTCTATGCACCATGGTGTGGGTACTGTCAACAGTTGAAACCCATCTACAAGAAGTTGGGCAAATACGTGAACCAGGATGCAAAATATAGCATTAATGTTGCAAGCGTGAATTGTGACAAAGAATATAACAAACAATTATGTGCTCAATATCATATTTCAGGGTTCCCTACTTTAATGGTTTTTAGACCACCTAAATATGAAAAGGGGAAGACGGTTAAGAAGCAAAATCATGCTAGTGAAGTATATAATGGGGAACGTTCAGTTAAAGCGATTACCGGATTCTTGAATTCAAGATTGAAGAATTATGTTAAGAAATTTTATGATATTAAAAGTGATGATTTACAAGAATGGTTCGAAGATGAGGTTCCTAAAGTATTGTTGATTACCAAAGCTAATCTGGTTAGCCCATTATTGAAGTCTTTAGCGATTGATTTCCTTGACAGCATTGATGTAGGAATGATTGGGAAATTGAACCCAAAAGCTCACACATTGACAATAAATGAGGTGGAAGCTGAAATCCCAGCAGTTGAGCGCTCAGCATTGTTCCATTATGATAAGAATGAGAACAAGTTTGTAGCCTATGATAAATCAGAAAAGTTGAGTGATAAAGTCAAAATATCAGAATGGATCATTAAAGTCACAGGAAAACAATCAAGAGAAGGTCCATTATCTAAAAAGGAGGCAAAATACTACTCAAAATATAGAACAGGCAAGAGAAAGTTATATCATGATGAATTGTAATAGAATTTACATATATCTATATATCTATAAAAGTCTATGCTTTTCCAAAATTGTCCATCATATCCAACATTGAATCAATATCATCATCTTCCTCCTCCTTATCCTCTTGTTTGAGATATAAACTCTGTATCCAATTTGTCACTCGATCGATATACAACTTCGAATTTGGCACAAAATGACCACCTGGATGTTTTAAAAGATCTGATGATGTCTTGGTTAATTCATATAATGACAAGAATCTAAATTCGTCAACTACGGTATCCAATTCTCCATATACATGAAGATATCTTAGTAGATTTTCGGAAACTTCTTGTTCAGATTGTGGATAATGGTCGTGGTATTTCTCATTGCCTACCTCCTTTGATGTGACCAATTTGAACCCCGAATATAAAATAGCAAACTTCAATGGGGAAGTGTTGAATAATTTATCAAATTTATGAGCTATCAATCCACCAAATGAAGCACCTTGCGAAAATCCAACTATTCCGACAATAGGTAACGATTTCTCCTCCTCTGTCTCATCATTTTCTTTGATATCATCTTGATCTTGAATACACATACCATTCTGGACATAATTACGAATGGCATCAATTGAGCGATCTAAATCTACATGGTCATTAGTATTACCTGGTTTAATCCACCATGCTCTGTAAGTCACATCATTGAAATCAGATGAGCCAAATTTGGATAAGGAATCAGTTGTTGGAAGATCTGCAGGTGTTAATACGTATGGACCATTCAAGTATATACATTTATATCCCAATTTCACTAATTTTTTCCTAAACGCTGAGGTTTTAGCATAAAACAAGGATGCATTCTGAGTATAACCATGAAGAAATAAGATCTTTCCTTGGAAAGATTGATTCTTTGGTGGCATTTGATCGTCACTGGAAAACCTGATAATTTTTTTTTCTGAGTAATATAAATTTATCTATACGATATCTATAAGGATCTATACTCCAACAATTGATGGCAACTCTCTCATACTTCTTACAATTTCAATCTTTGACCTATCGGAATTATCACCATTTCCATAGTATTTTTCAAACTCGGGCTTAACTTTCATCTTATCCAAGTCTGACTCTAACTCAACATAATGTATAACATGACCAACACCCAAGTCATGAGCAGCCTTAACATTAATCTCACTATCATCGATGAAATACTGTTTGGACATTACATTAGCATCGAGGTAGTTGATTTGTGTTAATTTAAAAGTGTTTATGAAATAGTCTCTCATCGGCTTACAAATTATAGGAAACTTGGAGTAATCACAATATGTCAATCCATCAAATAAATCACCAATTCCCAAAAATGAAATAACTCTTAAAGCGTGATTCTTGTACGCATTGGTAACGAGCCAAAAATAATCAAATTTTTGACTTTCCTTAACCTTCAATAAGATCGTTCTTAATTCTTGATCATAACGTAATACAGCATGTAAATCTAATGCATCGTCGACTTTTGAATTATAGTCTAATGCATCTACTTGATGGTTTCTGACTAATCCTTCAATTGCCAAACCATAAGTCTTGTAATAATTCATATGTAAGTTGTGAGCATCTTCATCGTTCAAGTCCAAATTATGCTTGAAATAATCGTGGATCTTGACTTGCATCATTTCAAATATCTTTGTTGATCTTTTGTACAAACAATTGTCTATGTCAAAATAGAATATCTTCTTGTTGGAAAACTCCGAGGAAATCGGTCCATACCCAAATGGTAATTTCACATATCTACCCGTTTTAGCTTGTTCAACTTCCGTGAGTTCTGGATTAATATATGTAACGGCTTGTTCTTGAGCAACAGTCATTCTAAGATAATAAGTGATGAAATAGGTGAAGACGGAATTGTTCAATTTTTTGCCAATTTCGTCCACAATACAAAACCACGCACGTTTTGTGTCCATCAAATGGAACAATATCATATGGCAGCCTGACATCATATTTCCATTCCTATAAATACTGTTCTACTTGGCACTATACATCGCCCGATTCCTGATAAAAAAAATCTTGACTGATTAATTCCTGGTCTTTTTCAAGTTTGTTGTGAATATAATTCAACTCTTGGTAGTTGTCAGTCGCTAATTTAACCAATTCTTCTCGGGAGAAAATTGTATCTTTTAACTCCGAAGACCCGAGACTTCTGATACATCCGTAAACATTGTTCCGAAGCTTCTCAATCAGTTTCAATTTGGTTTCAATAGATCTTACGTTATCTTGCTTGGTTGAACCAAAATCAAACGTTGTGATGATGACGAACTGTAATATCTTAATCCTGAAATGGGTCAAATATATTTTATTGGCTGCTTCGAAACTATTGGTTCTCAAGTCCTCTTTGACATCACTGGTTGTTATCAAGCTTTCAGTTAGGTGGCCAATTGTCTTTTTGGTGTCACTATACAGCTCTGTATCCTTATCCAAGATGAATGCTATGTTCAATTTACGCACGAGTTTAGATATTCTCTTGTCTGTTGCAAATATCACATTCAATAGTCTTATCACGTTGTATTGTAGTTCATAGTCCATTTTCTTCAATCTTTTTGCGCCTTTTCCCTCTCTATATGGTACATTACTCATTTGAAACAAGAGGTTCTTAAAAATCATAATAAACGTAGACTCCTTGATTTCATCTTCACAAAACATTCTTACAATATTTTCAAAAACTGTTTTGATAAAGTACTCCAAGGTGGATAGCTCTCGTTTATTTAGATTGTAATCTGATATCATCAATATGAACATCTTCAACACTGTAAGTACGTCTGCATCACTACTTTTAAGATAAGCATTGAATATCAAAGTCATTCTCAATAACTGCTTCTTCAAATGGTTATTCAACTGCTCAATTTTCATAGGTAGCCGCTCCCATTTGTTCGAAATATGAGTTTCGGCACCAGATTTATATATTAAATCAACAAATGCGTCTTTGGTTAGAAGCGTCTCCTCGGGATACAAGACTAACATTTGATTGATGTCAAGTAGTTGATTTGGATTTGAAACTGTATAAAGGGCACGAAATATAAACTCTTTAAATCCATGCTGAACAATGTTTAGTGCTTTTACTTTGTCTCTAGCAATTAAAAATAACAATGATTGAGCTATATTCTCATAATTATTTTCATTCTCTAATTGATCAACGTTTCTCAAAAAATAAAAATGTCGACTTATACCAAACCCATCTTTTCTGGATCTGTCCTGTTTTACCAATTTGTCGATCATATCTATGTTCCCTACCAAATCGTACTTTTTTACTCCCTCTGAACCGTTATCATTTAGTTCATTCAAGATTTTTAGCCTTTGTTGTTGCAAACTTTCAAATTGACGTCGAAGTTCCTCATCTTCATTTTTGATAGCCTGTTGAATTTTCTGATGCTTTGTATTTATTCGATGAAACCTCTCTGCTTCATGCTTGAAAATCATGGGGAGGTCTGTATCAAATTCATCTTTGGTCGAGTCTATATTCTTAATTTTTCGTTTCGGTGATACATTGCGAATGCTTCCTCGTCTTGGTGTTGCAAACTTAAGCCTTGTTCTATTTCTTTGACCTACAATGACATCCAATACATTGATATCATCATCAGAGGAAGTCGAATCTATCTCATCTAGAATGTCCATCGACAGATTGAGGATGCAATGCTGGTCTTGTTTTGTTGTTTGAAAAAATGTAGTAAATCGCGTGGCAGAAAAATAGTTGTATATATTCTTTCACGTGAGCGGAAATACTGTTCCATCACAAGTTGAAAACCTCTTGGTAAAATTTCATGGGGGACCGGGAGAGGGACCGGTAAAAATAACGGGTACTGGTACTGTATATTAGAATTCCTTGGAGTACATAATGACGGTGGCAGCATTTGCGGAATGTAGTTTCTCATCATAAGGCATTATTACGCCTCTCCGTAGTATGGCACTTTTTTTCTTTAACCGTCCTTGAATAGAAGCAGTTTTTCCCCTCTAGTAATCTTGAAGAGATTACCAATCAGTATTCCAGAAGAGCACACACACACTCTCTCTTTCTTTACAGATCAGAGATAGCAGAACCTGCAATGTCTACCACATCATACGAAAAGTTACCTTTAGAACCATTCTTCAAGACAATTGATGAATTGAAGCCAAAATTCATTGAAAGATTACAGAAAGCTATCGCCATTCCATCAGTATCATCTGATGAAGGTTTAAGACCAAAAGTTGTTGAAATGGCTCATTTCTTGGTTGATGAATTGAAAACTTTAGGCTTCACAGACATTCAAATGAAAGAATTAGGTACACAACCTCCACCAGTTGTTGATGCTAAGTTACAATTACCCCCAATTGTCCTTGGTAGATTTGGTACTGACCCCAAAAAGAAAACTGTTTTAGTATATGGACATTACGATGTTCAACCAGCTTTGAAAGAGGACGGTTGGTCCACTTCTCCATTTACCTTACATTATGATAAAGCAAACGAAATTTTATATGGTAGAGGTACTACTGATGATAAAGGACCAGTCTTGGGTTGGTTAAATGTAATCGAAGCTCATAACAAATTAGGTTGGAAATTGCCAGTTAATTTAGTTGTCTGTTTCGAAGGTATGGAAGAAAGTGGGTCCTTAGGATTAGATGAATTAGTTGCTAAAGAAGCCAAACAATACTTTAAAAATGTTGATCAGGTTACCATTTCTGATAACTATTGGTTAGGAACTACTAAACCAGTTTTAACTTATGGTTTAAGAGGATGTAATTACTATCAGGTAATCATCAACGGTCCAGGTGCTGATTTGCATAGTGGTATTTTTGGTGGAATTGTTGCTGAACCAATGACTGATTTAGTTAAAGTGTTGTCTACTTTGGTTGATGGTAAAGGTAAAATTCAAATACCTGGTGTGTATGATATGGTTGCTTCATTAACTGAAAAAGAAGACAAATTATACGAAGATATTGATTTCTCAGTTGAAGAGTTAAATGCTGCATCTGGATCGGAAACTTCATTGCATAACAACAAGAAGGATATATTAAAACACAGATGGAGATATCCATCATTATCATTGCATGGTATTGAAGGGGCATTTTCCGGTGCAGGCGCTAAAACTGTTATTCCAGCAAAAGTAGTCGGGAAGTTTTCTATCAGAACTGTTCCAAATATTGACTCCAAGAAGTTAGATGAATTGGTTTTCAAACATATAACATCCGAGTATGAAAAATTGGGTTCTCCAAACCAATTCAAAGTAGAATTGATCCATGATGGTAATTATTGGGTCTCTGATCCATTCAACGAATCTTTCACCGCCGCTGCCAAAGCCACTCAAGATGTTTGGAATGTTGTTCCCGACTTTACTAGAGAAGGTGGCTCGATTCCAATTACTTTAACTTTTGAAAAAGAATTAGGTGTTGACGTTTTATTGTTGCCAATGGGTAGAGGTGATGATGGCGCTCATTCAATTAACGAAAAATTGAACGTCGATAACTATATCAATGGTTGTAAGACTTTGGGTGGTTATTTACATTACTATTCCAAAGCTTAAGCAGATAGTTTAAATATGGGGGTTGTATATTTAATTGAAACATAATTACGTCTTTAGTCAGTTGGTAGTCGTTTGGATCCTGTGAGTGAAAATTTTTCCCTGCAGTTTAACAAACCTAAAAAAAAAACCATCATCACCATAAAATTTCCTCCTCTCTTTACACTTTTCTTGTTTCTCCATTATTATTGTTTATTATTATTACACATAGGGGTCAATCATCATTAATAACTTATTATAAACAACTTATCATATTATAGTCTAGCATAATCATTATCCCAAAGTGTTTTATTCATTATCCTGTACCATTATAAGTCATTTCAGATCATTTCATCATGTCCGAGAATTTAAAAAGAGCAGAATCTTTATTTAATAGAATCATGAATCAAGGTATTGATTCAGGAGGTTTAACATCATCAACCAAATCTGTATCATCGACACCAATATCAGCGCCAAAGAACAAGTATTCCAATGGCTCGTCACATGCGGAGATATCAAAATTACCAAAACTTGATATAGTCAAGTTAACTCAAGACACATTATCAACTATTCCCGATTCACACCACGTCTTACCTTATTGTTGGACATTATGGCATCATTCAAGAACTAAAAAATCACAACCCAAAGAAGAAGAACAACAGCATCACCAGCAGCCTGCAGGTGTTGACTCCTATTTACAAACTACCAATGAGTTAAAATTTATTGATTTGAAAGGACAAGAAATAAAACATGTTGGGTCTTTGGAACAGTTATGGGTAAGTTTATCACTGATTAAGAAGACATATAACTTATCCATAGGTACAGAGTTTTTGATTTTCAAGGCCGGGATTAATCCAGTTTGGGAAGATCCGATAAATTCGAAAGGTGGAAGATGGGTGTTTCGATTCAATCGAAAGGCATTAGATGGCGGAAATCAAGAAGAAATGTCGATAGAAAAGTTGCGTAAAAGGACCAGTTTAATCTGGGAAAGATTAGTTATAAAAACTTTAGCTGGATCTCTTATCCCAAATACTAATTCTGCAGAATTTCAAAACATTTTACTTAACGATATATGTGGATTAGTGTTATCAGTCAGAAAAGATGAAGATATAATAAGTTTATGGAACAGTAATCTTAATTTTTATGGCAAAAAGAACAAAGAAGACTCAAAGAAACTAACCTCATTCCAAGCAAGAAGAATTATATGTGATTCAATATTAAGAGTTATACGTGAATGTGATTTAATTTTGCAAGGTAGCGACTGTATTGACACCAGTGACACAGGATCAAATGAGCGTGTATTTGGTGTGAGTTTTGAGTATAGATTACACACTGATAACGAAGGCGGTAATGGAAAATACAACGGACACTATGGACATGGAAGACATCATGAAGGGCATGGACAACATCATCAACATGGTAGAAGATATGCTAGAAACTACACTAGGAGTGACTCCGGTGAAGAAAGTAAATAAGGTATATATATAAAAAGGAAGTTTCTTTTGGTGATGAAAATGAAAATGAAAAATCAGCGTAGACTAATTTTAAATAGTAGCTATCAAAGAATGAACACAAGTGAGCTCTGAGTTTCAAAAACAGTACAAACGTTGACCTCTACTTATATAGAACATCTAAATGAAGACAGAATCGAAACCAGGCATGTTGCAGTATCTCATGTATTTCCACGTGCAGTTCAAACCCTTTCAAGAGGTAAGATTACATCTGCCCAACAATTTGAAACCGCCGGTGAACAACGAATATATACTCGTTAATAGCCCTGGTCGTCGATCTTCTATTATATGAACTTTCTGGCAAAAATGGTGGTTAAAAAATACGAACAATAGACGATAGACGAGACTGCAAAGTGGAGTCAGATGGTTTGAAATTCGGTTGAAAGTCAAAGCCTGTATGTTGCTGGATGCAATGGGGGGTGGGGACAGAGTTGGTAGTTGGCAATCACTAAACTGAAATAACGGAATAAAATCTATGGAATTGCCCATGTGGCACAGGCGAATTAGAATTAATGGCATATACTACATTACAACACCGCGGTTAAGCAAATCTTCAAGCCTCCAAGAAGAGAATTCATGTGTCATATTGTCAAGCAAATGTATTCTGTTTGGCCCTTCCAAAGTTTAGAGAGCTCCACGGCTATGTACTTAGTGTATAGTGTGTACGTACAAGATATTGGTTCATTCAAGGATGATCATTTTGTAATTATTTGGAAGAAAGTTTAGTGGGGTAAGCAACGGCTGCACGTGCGTTCTCACCCAACTAAAAAATTCGCCGATGTGATAGTTTCTATACATTGATGTCTGAAAGTCCCAGTGTTTGCAGTGGAAGTCAAGCCATGTAATAGCAATAAATAGACTAGACTCGATTAAAAGAAAATTATTTCAAACATGTGTAAGCCTCCGTATTTTGTAAAGGTGTAGCTTTCTCACGAGAAACAAAGCCGCATTCTCCTCGCTAGCAATCACAGCACATTACTTTGGCACTGGTCAATCATCTCGCAGGGTTTACGAACATAATCGTGTCCTGGGTAATCCAGCACATGACATGTGTGTATCACAGAGCACCGGAGCACTCCCGAGAAGCCTTCTGCAGGAATATCCACATGGAATAAGGATACAACGTCGTGGGACCTTAATTTGTTGATTAATCCAGCCCATACCGGTGGGCCACAAAGCCTGGCATAAACTTTGTAGCCTGCACACATCCCACCATCTTTAAGTAAACCGAGCACACCCCATTTTTAGCTTAAACACACCCACAATTGAGTACAACCAATGTCCTGGTGCTTATTATCTATTGTTGCCACTACTACAGCAGGTTCTAGGTTAGTCTACAGACGCTATTGTCGTCGTTGTAGTCAAAGTCATCATAATCGTTGCCTTTGTCTTGCATCAATTGTTCGATCATGTAACATTGTTCGGCCAATGTCTGTTCCTTATTTTCCATAGAAGAACAAAGACACTAGAAGAGACATCAAAGACTTTTTCATGACTTTCTTGTATTTTTCTTGAATTTTAGGTGTAGTCAGACGTACATTTATAAGCTTATTTGTTTTCCGCATTCTTTTCCCAATAGCAGTATCACCAACCACTGCTTCTTTCAAACAAACGGTGCAACATTGATCTGACTCATTGGCAATCAACAAACTCCCATATTCTAACACACGGAGACGAAGAAAAATAAAGATAGAAAAATTTTTTTACAGTGAGAGGATACAATTCAATATACAACTCAACCCATCCCACGATTTCTGAACACCATCCTATTCGTTTGTTGAAGAACAAGTTCACAAGGCTCTGCACCCCAAGAACGGCATAGTATTTGATACTACAACCTCATTTTATTCATCAAGAGAGCAACGATTTGTCACCAACTCTGCATCTACTCCAGCCGCCTCTGCAATAAACTAAATAACAAACAAACGAAATCAGGACAGTATACAACCAAGAACAATAGGGATACACACACGGACCGGAAAGCTACACATAAATATCTTAGATTCAAATGGTATCTTCTTCTAGTCATAGCACAGAGAACACCAATACACCCATTACTGATTTCGAAGCTACTCCATCGATTGTTGACTTATTTTATTCAGCTAAAAAATTATTGAATTTACAAACAAGAGTTGAAAATAGACAATTAAGAAAGATCAATTCTAAAACACAAATAAATCACACGATGTATCAAGATAGCAGAGAGCAAAACGATTTGATGATAAGTCCAAACACCCATCTTCATCATAAACCATTGATACAACAACATGACAAAGTACTTGACTTATTATCACCATTATCAATCGATGACCTACAAAATAATACAATAAGCTCAATAACTGATCCAGCTTTTAAACAACAGAATAAATCGTCTTCAACCACGACAGCCACCACCAGCAGTACGTCATCCAAGGAATACAAAGTATTCGTACCACATTCACATCAACTTCCAGGAAATAATTCAGGCAGCTCAACTGGTTCATCATCGATCGTCGACACTGAATCCATAAAACCAAAGTCCAACCTTACATCATCCCTATCCAAGCTTAAATTCTCAAAAGCAGAGAATACGCCATCCCCTCAAGCTCAATCAGACTTAAAATTGACTGAATGTTTCAATTGTGAGACTCATAAAACACCTCTTTGGAGAAAGGATGCAGATGGTAATACATTGTGTAATGCATGTGGGCTTTTTCTCAAGCTCCATGGTACAACTCGTCCACTTTCTTTGAAAACTGATGTTATCAAAAAGAGAAACTCCAGAAAAACATCTACACCTTCTAAGCCAAATCAATTCATAAATACATCCATCAAGAGTGATTCAACTATCAGGGCCAAAAATAGCCCTATAGTCATAGCACCTTCACCTTCAGCGTCATCATTACCAAACTCAACTTCTTCGTCCAGACCAAAGAACATATTGATATTGCCAAAACCTCCAAGTTCGACTAATTTGACAAACAACAGCAAGTCAATACCTATTCCTAGTCATTCGTCACAACAATTCTCACCGTCTTCATCCTCATCATATTCATACAGCACAAATAATAATCAACCATTCAAAAGAAAGAAATCTGAAGTGAATATTCCCTGTCTTGATGAAGGACCTGATACACCTACATCATCCATGGGCCGAAATCGAATCCCATCAACTACTTCCTTGAATGGCTCATCATTTCCAAATTCAATCAAACGGACTAATTCCTTTATTTCATCATCAATCAACAATAGAAGAACTTCATTAGTTAATATGCCTCAAAGAAAAAGCATTGCTGCAAATACACCTACAAACTCATTGACTTCCAGTAACATAAATATTTTAAATCAACGTTTTCCCCAATCAAGCTATTTTGATAATCCGCCATCATTTCCACCAACTCAACATCAACATCAGCAGCTTCAACAGCAACATCAACATCAACATCAACATCAACATCAACAGCACCAGCACCAGCAACTCCAACACCAACATCAGTATCAACATCAACAACACTTGACTCAAACTATATCACGTCATAACAGTAGTACGACATTAATGAAAGCAAACAACTCAATTATGGAGACAGTTGATACTCCGGGATCATATAACTCCAACAATTCATTCACAATGTATCACCAACAAGATGAAACTCCAAGTTCGATACCCGCAACTCCATTAAACGCAACTGATTTGTTATCATTATCTCAAGGTCATCAACAACTTCAATCAAGACACCAGAGAGTGCTATTAGAGGAGTATCGTACAAGTAAACCGTCGTTGGTACATCACCAAGGTATAGATGATGAAATGATTTTGATGGAAACTATCCCCGATGTTGAAGCTACTGCAAATCTGTTAGATGACGATTTCTTCAAGAATTATACCAGTTTACAAAATGATGATTTCCTAACACAAAGCAAATTAGATAAACAACCTACTGTTATCGAAGGATTTGCAGAGACAGAAAGTGGAAATAGTGGTAAAAGTAGTAGTAATGGCAGTAACGATTATAAGGACTTGGATTGGTTGAAGTTTGAAATTTGAGACAGAGATCTAGCTTGTTAGTTCTTCTACTTATTTAACAATGTGTTATTATTATGTACCAATGCATTCGTTAACCTACCTGAATAGTATTCTTGATGACATAATGAATCGACAACTCTAATTGGAGCCTTTTGCATGTAGTACCAACGAGGTCATTTGTATGTACGTATGTGAGTTAAACGATACACGTTTCGATTTACTTTTTCTGAGATCCAACAAAAAGTAATAAAAGGAGGGAAAAAATTTTTCAACTCCCTTTCTTTTCAACTTCAATTACGATAGTAACACATTCAAACCAATCATGTCTGCTCCAGCCACAAACTATAAAGTTGCCGATATCTCATTAGCTGCCTTTGGTAGAAAAGATATTGAATTATCTGAAAATGAAATGCCAGGTTTAATGTATATCCGAAAGAAATACGGCCCTACTCAACCATTAAAGGGTGCTAGAATTGCAGGTTGTTTACACATGACCATTCAAACTGCTGTTTTGATTGAAACTTTGGTTGCTTTGGGTGCCGAAGTCACTTGGTCTTCTTGTAACATTTTCTCAACTCAAGATCATGCTGCTGCTGCCATCGCTGCTGCTGGTGTTCCAGTTTTTGCTTGGAAAGGTGAAACTGAAGAAGAATACCAATGGTGTATTGAACAACAATTATTTGCTTTCAAAGATGGTAAAAGATTAAACTTAATTTTGGATGACGGTGGTGATTTAACCTCATTGGTTCATGAAAAATACCCAGAAATGTTGGATGATTGTTATGGTTTATCTGAAGAAACCACTACTGGTGTCCACCATTTATACAAATCTTTAAGAGATGGTAAATTGAAAGTTCCAGCTATCAACGTTAACGACTCCGTTACCAAATCCAAATTCGATAACTTATATGGTTGTAGAGAATCTTTAATTGATGGTATCAAAAGAGCTACTGATGTTATGATCGCTGGTAAAGTTGCTGTTGTCGCTGGTTACGGTGATGTTGGTAAAGGTTGCGCTATGGCTTTACATGGTATGGGTGCTAGAGTCATTGTTACTGAAATTGATCCAATCAATGCTTTACAAGCTGCTGTCTCTGGTTATCAAGTTGTGCCAATGGAAGAAGCTGCCTCTATTGGTCAAATATTTGTTACCACCACTGGTTGTCGCGATATTATCACCGGTGAACATTTCGAAAAAATGCCAGAAGATGCCATTGTCTGTAACATTGGTCATTTTGATATTGAAATTGATGTTGCTTGGTTAAAAGCCAACGCTGAATCAGTTGTCAACATTAAACCACAAGTTGACAGATACTTAATGAAGAACGGTCGTCACATCATCTTATTAGCAGATGGTAGATTGGTCAACTTGGGTTGTGCTACTGGTCATTCATCTTTTGTTATGTCATGTTCTTTCTCAAATCAAGTTTTAGCTCAAATTGCCTTATTCAACTCTAACAACAAAGAATTTAGAGAACAATACCCAGAATTCTCCAAAACTGGTCCTTTCGAAGTCGGTGTTCATGTCTTGCCAAAGATTTTGGATGAAACCGTTGCCAGATGTCACTTGGACCACTTGAATGTTAAATTAACCACCTTAACTGATGTTCAAGCTGAATACTTGGGTATTCCTCAAGTAGGCCCATACAAGGCTGACATCTACAGATATTAGAGAGTATCAGTGGAAGATCTGCCATTTTCGTTATAACTTATCACTTATTTATGACTTAATGACTTTAAACTGCATCAACTGCATTTAATGAATTGGTTGAGGGATTGAATCCCGTTTTTTTACTTAATCTTACATATATACAAAAAATTACAAAAAAAGGAATATTACTTATTTCAATTTGCTTTCTGGGTTGTTTTACTTATAAAAATGGTAGATTTTATATAAATTTTTATACACTTAATAAATGAATCCTCAACGGATATAAAATATTTTTTAAAAATCAAGCGTTTTCTACTTTTCTAAATCTACTTATTTGCAACTTTTAATTGAAAAGAGCTACATGAACCATCGGATAAAGTTACATAGGTTTGTGCAGTTGATCCACTGCCCGAGGATGTACCGAGACACCAATCATAAACAGCCCCATAACCAATGTTACCATCTTTAATTTGAAACTGACTTCTCGAAGCGTCAATACCTGAACCGCAGATGAAATTGTTGCTAGAATCAACACCACAACCCCCTTTGGATGAAGTGATCGTAACACCACCATAAGTAGCTCCTGCGAAGTGATACGTTGCACAAGTACCAGAAGTATAGTATTTACCATTTGAAATGAGGCAGCCAGATTTACCACTCACGTTGATGTAACCGCTTGCTGGAACTCCAGTTGGAGCCGGACCGGTAATTGTAGTTCCAGTTGGATTTGGATCGGAGCTACCTCCTTTTGGGGGGAATTTAATGCCAGAACTTGGACATTTTGAACTAGAGAGTGGAGCGATTGGAATAAAGTCTTGTTGCAACAATGATCCTTTGATGTTATGGAAGTACCAGACCTCATTAAGAGCATTATTTGAGTCACATTTGAAGTAAACTTGTTGACCAAACTTTGAACTCAAGGCATCAGAGATTTGTTGTTTCGTATATGTAGCTGATGAACTTGGTTTAATTCCCGCTTCTACTAACCATTGATAGGTAGGTAATTTTTCAAACAAGTTGTATAAAATCGAATAATAATCGTATACATCTTCATTTGTCTTATATGACGAGTAACAGGATGGATGGATTGTATTAATACATGTACCATGTTTGTTCCATTCATGAGCCCATAACGATTCATCTTTACCGTTGATATCTTTCCATACATTTTTCAAGTTGTCGTACAAGGTTTGATCATTGAAAGAGCCAACAATTATCGATTGAATTGTTGAACCATCATTACTAATTTCCAATGAACTATCGCAGAACTGATTATACCCACCCAGACATGTATCGGGCCATAAACCATGCAATGTAAACAAATCAGAAGGACCAGTAGCTGGCTTATAGTCCCAGAATTGAGTCTGTAACAAGATCCCACCTGGGGATTCAAAACAGCATGACGGAGATTCACTGGATGAGGAGCACGAGATCGAGGAATCTGCTGGACACGAATTTGTGAAGACTGTTTGACCAGATACGTCAAGAAAGAATAAAGTAATAGCAACCAATATATATCTCATAGCTGTGTTCGGTTGGATAAGGGATTAGTTGGTCTGAAAATGAAATATTTGCAACTGGGCTAGTGACATGTACATGTATTTATAGTTATACTGATAAGATTTAAAGAGATTGCACGATCATCAATACTGCGTATAATCGTGGTGGTGACACATGGCATGGAGTTGTCCTGTGCACTACATATCACAAAAGTGTACAATCGAATTCTATGCCAATATCTTTGCAACGGCCTCGTGATATTCTCAAAACCAGCCCATTCGGGACAATACAATATCCGGATCTTGCTCAGTTGCTCAGCATGGCAATTCTTGAGAGCATTTTGAGCACATTATCATCTGCTTATCAAAATCCTTTCGTTTGTCTGGCAAAATAATCAGGTTTCTAGAACAATAGGATGCCCATCATTGAACAATGAAATCGGAAATACCCTCTCAATTTCAGTCTTTCTTGGACCCCCGTCAGCAATTCGTATCCTTAACAAAACGTCGCACCAAATTTAGGTGCCTTGTCCTCTGAAAATTAAGTGGCTAACTAGCATAATTTCAGGCTAGTCGACTTGAATCGGAAGTTTCTGGAATTGTTGAAACGTGCATTCCCTGTTTGTTGCCCTACTTTAATTTCATAATCATAATTAAATCGCTTATATATTTGTCATATCTTGCAAACGCGTTTCAAAGCCCGATGCTTAGATTTTCAGCCACTAATCTGAACGTAATTCCAGTACCACGTTCACTTCTTTTCGCAATAAAACTGGAACTTTGTATTGGAATGTTGAAAGTGTTGCACACTGACAACCTGCACATGATTTTGGTCAATTATATATACGGATTTTATTAACGGCGATGGCTTATTCAAGGAAATTAGCTCTAGTTTGCATGTTTCGTTATGAGACCTAAGTCACACTTGGCCAAGAAGTTTCATAAAGATGGTGCTGCAAATACACAAGAACAAGAATGGGCTAGGTTCGATCGAAGCTAATTTAGAATTCTCAACTGATGGAGGTGTTATCCTAGATTATTAATTTTGTTACATTGTTTAGAATGACATACTCATCACCCAAACTGTTGAAGTTTTCCCTGGACGAGAGTTTTTGATTGAATTAACTGTACTAGTAGCCAGAAGCTTGTGCTGTAGGATAATGTTTGTTTTATTTTACTTTGATTGCAAATTGGAATTTTTGACCTTTTCAATCTTGCTTGGATACCTTGTTAATAAAAAGCATTTTACTCTCAAAACGTTGATTGTTTGATAAACGAGGCTGATTCATGCATGTACCTGACAACATAAAATAATTCGTGGTTGCAAAACTATTTCTACAAACCTACACGACTTATTAATTCTCAAATCAAACGTTGCCAAACGTTTCCAATTACAACTGATCAGCCACCCGAATCTAATGACTTAGTTATGTATAATTCGATTAAGTAAAAAAGACATTAATTATTATCAAAATATAAACAAAGCAATTCTAAACATCTCTAGCCATACAGATAATAGCAAATATAAAATAATTCAACAAATAGAATTGACATAATCGTTGAAAGTTATTTTGGTGTTAAGCAAGCTTCTAAATTTACTTCTCATTATTAGCAGCATCCTCATTAGAAGTGACTTCAGCAAATTTTGGATCTCTTGTGGTATCATCATCAGGTGAAACAACACCAACATTAGCTTCGTCATCAACAACTGGAGCAATATCTTCGTCATTAGCAGCAGCAGCGGTAGCATCAGTTGAGGCAACACCGGCAGTTTTTCTTTCAACACCGGGGATTCGCTTACAAGCAAGCCATGAATAATCAGCAAATATACAACCCCATGTAAATCTAGTCAAGCTGAAAATATGTCCAAATCCATAGGTTAAAATTTCTGGAATATAGCTATAAATTATGAACAACGTGCAACTTAATGAAAATAAAAGCCAGTTGAACAAAGTGAATGGAACCAACGCTTGGGTAATGCGACAAATGGTGTTTCCATTTGAACCGCCATAATTAAACGTAAAAGCGTCACAGTCACCTGTAACTATATGAGCAATGGCACCCATAGCAGCAAGATAAAATATACTTAAACAGATTTCACTAACGAATATAACAATAGAAAGTGATCGATTTTCTAAAATCACAGGTACAAAGAATGCAACATAAATTAGATACAATAAGCTGAGAACCGAAATAACTAAAGTGAAAGTAATTCTAGCAACATTATGATGTACATTACCAATGAAACCGGCCGCAAGTCCAAGCGTGACAATTGCAAAAACTATTTCAAAAACACGAATTACAAAACTGAGTGTTCTTCTGATTGCAGACATTGTAATATAATTCAATAGATTGATTGACTAATTGATTGATTACTCGACTGATGTATCGAAGTCAAAAAGAAAAAGAAGAAAGTAAAGTGTGGTAAAAAGGTGTTGTAAAAAAATTATTTGTAAAAAAGGAAAGGAACGAAGGGGAGGAGACAGGTCAGTATAAAAACAGGAATAATAACACACGCTTGACTTACAAGAACAATATGCAACTGGAACCAGACAACATAAACTATAATTATTATCTTAGCAGATCTAAACAATGGGTCCAAATGATTGGTTTATAGCCGCATACTGGTTCTTACATATGTAATAAACTCCCCAATTTAATAATGACTTAAGGGGCTCCTGGATCTAACATATTTATACGCCTCTCTACCTCCTCAGATTCAGCTTTACCAAAGATTTAGCCCTGTCACCAGAGCAATCCCATAGTTCAATTATTTCGTTGACGCATTCTGGACCCACTTTCCAACGCTCTTTCTAACGCAATTTTCCATCATTTCCACAGAATGCAGCTGAATTATAGAAATAGTTGGCTTCACGAGAGTATGGTGATATTGTGTTGAAACATAAATACGTAAATACCAAAAAAACTGAAATTAAATTTTACAACCAATTGAGGTAAGGGTCCTAAGCAACTCAACTGGCAGTTTACGAGCTTTCTTCCCATTAGTGATTTCTAGCACCCATAAATCACACCCCATTTGGTATCCCCTCTTGAGTACATAAAGGTGTGACTAACATGCCCCAATTGAATGATAGCGTGTAGCAAAACTCAAACCCTTTGTTCCTACATAAAAGTACAGATATTCGATTATCAACTACTTTGCTCATTACTAATTTATATTCCTCAGTCTTCAGCCTTGCTTGATCAAAGACATCAGTAAAGAAAAAAACAATGACGCTATCTGGGAATTACAAATCAGAAAGCTTGTTCGTTCGTTTTCGTCTAACTTGCAAGTCATTCTGCCCATTTGACGAAATTGAACTCGAAAGTGAGGTTCCCCATTCTCTTGAAAAGCGGGAACTCTGTTGTAGACACAACTTGCAGACGTCGATTTCGAGTGGCAGCAAACTTGAGTTTGAGGTTACTCATTGGTAGAAAGTACATCTCAATTATTTAGACCACGTCAAATGAACATAACATAGAGGAGGAACTACTTTGAATGCAAGTGAATCACCTTTCAGCAATATGTACGTCGAATTCAGGATTGTTGAGAAAGGGAGAACTCGATGATTGGAAAAATCCTAGAAGTTCTTATGAGAGTGTCAAAGGGTATGATCTTGTAACGTATCAAGGGTGTCTGTTTCAATTGAGATCTACCGTATGCTTACAGAGTTCAAGGGTTCTACTTGGATCTAAGACCAAAACTAAAGTTGCTGTTGACCTCTAAATAGATAAAGTTTTGGTGAATACTTACCTTAGCTTGTGCGCGTGGGCGTTTCCCTTCAACGGGGATCTTGTATATTTTGCACGCCACACAGTCTGTCCACTTCATTACATCAACCATTTGTCATCCTTAAGCATCATGAGTGCCATTTCAGCAATAAGAATACCAGCTTCAAAAGCACCAGCAAAAGCCGCAATAATTTTCCTTCATGGATTGGGTGATACTGGAGATGGATGGTCATGGTTCCCACAATTAATTGCACAAACCAAATTAATTAATGATCCCATTAATTTTGTATTCCCTAATGCCCCTCCGGTTCCTGTGAGCGTCAACAATGGATATATTATGCCAGCTTGGTTTGACATTTACGAATTTGGTAATCCTAATGCTAGACAGGATGTCACTGGTTTTTTCAGGAGTTGTGATGTTTTAAAACAATTGATTAATGAACAAATTGAGAAATATAATATACCTGCTGAGAAAATCATAATTGGGGGATTTTCCCAAGGTGCTGCTGTATCGTTGGCTACAGTTGCATTGTTGGACTTTAAAATTGGTGGGGTTGTTGCTTTATCTGGATTTTGTTCAGTTACGGAAGAATTGGAAAAGAAATATGTTATAGGAGTTAATTTCAATACACCAATTTTTCAGGGACATGGAAGTGTTGATCCAATAGTAGATTACGATTTTGGTAAACGAACAAGTGAATTTTTTAAGAAATTGGGCTACAAAGATCTCGAGTTTCGTACCTATGCTGGTGTTGCTCATAGTGCGAGTGATCAAGAATTAATTGATGTAGTCAAATTCATTAAAAATATCTTAGAATAGAGAAATAGAGTATAATAATATAGAGTTCATAAATGCATATCAGACTATGAAGACTTTAATGACCAATTCAAGGTTCATTTTATCAAACTATATACAGCTAGTTCTCTTCGCATTTCTGTTGCAACTCTTCATACATAAGTTCACTGAATTTACATAACCCACTGGTGCTACTGCAGAGCTTATACATAGGGTTACTTTGGTAACTACCGGAAACAATTTTACCCAGTTCATCAACCTGAACATACCCAAATACATCTTCAATATACGGTGTACGTGCATATCTTGGAACATCCCTCATATCATAGATTGGCATGAATGAATTTGCATTGGTGCCTGCTTCCATTATAAATGTGAAATCATCCTGAATCCTGCTTTCCATTGTAGACTGAAGCAAATGCATGAATTTCTCATTTGATACAAAATTATCTCGGGTGGGGGTTGTAGACGAGGATGTTCCAATAACTACAGCTTCTGGTGATTTTGAAAGTGAAAATCTGAAACTATTTGGAGCTAATTCATGGATTAATATTTGCGGGTTCTTTGAATATTTGGTTAGGTTGCGTAGTTGAAGAAATTGATTTCTGGGAGTAAAATGTGGTCTAAGTATCGTTCTTATCATTGCTAAAGGAAGATTGAGTTCATAAACTGCTGCCATTTTTTCCGCTAACTAAAATTTTCCGTTACTTAATTGATTTTGACCTTGACCTTGATTCGATTTCGAATTTAAAACCAAGTCCACAGTATTTCTTAAGTACCATCAACTAATCGAGGTTTGGTTGAATGATCATTATTGCTTTGAGATGCTCAAGCATGAGTTGAAATGCCGATTTCCTTTTCCAGCTTCAACCATTGTCCTTGTATTATCAATGCGCTTTCTGGCCAAAATAGGAAGTTACTCCATAGTCCCGTATCTTCAACTATTGCATGTCGGTTGAATTTTAGAGTAGCTCAAATATTTCAACATTCTTTCGGATTAGATTCAATAGATTAAGTATAGAAGTGAACAAAATAAGAGAGTAGTCTGTAACTTGGCTCCAAGAAATGATAGGACACAAAACATGAAATCAATACAATTTGAAAGTAGCTGTTCGAAAGATGATGCATCTGAACCACGACTGAATCCTCATTCACGAACCAATCAAAAACATAATCGAGTAAGAACTGGATGTTTTAGTTGTCGTAAAAGGAAAAAAAAGTGTGATGAAGTTCAGCCTGCTTGTAATGGTTGCTTTCGAAATAAAATCAAATGTACTTATCCCACAAAAGTTCATGAACCATTACCTACGAATTTTCAATTGGAAGCTTTTAAGTACAACTATGATCCTTCTCAGAAACTGAAAAAAAGAAAGTTGCTGTTAGGATTGAAAGACGAAAATGTACCTCATGATTTGTTCAGTATATTTGTTTTAGATCCGCCAAATTCAGTTTCGAGGAGTCAGTCTTCCAGTTCATCGGAGGAAGACTCACAAGTGGTCGACTTACTGTCACCCATGACAGAATCCAGCTTGATATCATTTGGTAAATACATTCCTAACGTTGATTTATCAATCCAAGACTCAGAGCTATACGTCCATTTTGTGAATGAATTCATGCCCTCAATATCATTGCCACATTCACACCCTTTACTTTCCCCCAAATATGTATGGGTTCAATTGGCATCTCATTCTTCAATTTTGACAGATATTTACCTAAGTTGTGGTGCTTCTTATTTGGCATCTTTTCGTCGAGATAATCAAGAATTAGCAGAGAAATATAGAAAATTAGCTGAACTGAAGAACATCTGTGCTGCAACATCATTGATGCAGGCCATGCAAAATAACACAGTTGATTTGAATAGTGATTGGCTTTTAGCAGCTGGACTTGCACTATGTTTAAGAGATCGTTCTTGTGGTTTTAATGGATCTAGATGTGCCAAACATTTGGTGTTTGCATATAATCTTATAAATAGAAGAGTTTTGAAAAAAGGTACCACCTTAAAGAAAAAAGCGACGTCCGAGGAAAGATCCCTCATGGAAAGCTTTGTATTTAATTATTCTTGTACAATATTATCATGTTCCAAGGTGGATCTATTATCTTTTCCCTCGCCATATGTATTTTTCCCCAAAATTAAACGATGGTTGCATAGACCTATATATGATGATTGTGATGTTGAATGGATGAACAACCCCGTGTTGGGATGCTCGTTAGATGGATTTGAAGTTATTTCAAAATTGATTTGGCTTTTGAGGTTTCATTTTGATTCATATTGTGATGTGGAATATATTGATGATGAAACTTTTTGGCTGTTAATACTACCTATAAGAGCATCTATTTCTGAAATTGAAAACAAGAATGCCAGAGTGAATGATCAATTGGAGAAATTGAGTACCAACGTGAAACTATATTCTGCCTTGAGAAGTAATTTGGCTGTTTCTATCATTACTGTTAATGCATGTAAAATCTTGGTTGAGAAATTGATTAATCCTACAGTTCGTTCTTTTCTTGCACCCATACAAAAATCAGTACAGATTATCCAACAGGAACTTCAAATGCATATCCCAAATGAAAACCATTCGTCTTGTCTTACAACACCAAGCTTATTCATTGCTGGTATTGCAACTGACGATGAAGAGCAGATGAATATACTCACTAAAAGATTAATTGAAATATCTAATGTTTTAGCATCATGTGTTGGGAACAATATTGTCGGAATCCTACAGTTTGGCTGGAATAGAGAAGAAACAGATAAAGTCAAATTGGGTTTGGGTGATAAAGGCTTTAAATGTTTTGACTTGATCTTTGATAGACCAAGTATTGAAAGTATTACATTCTGATTACTATATAATTTATCCCAACATACTCCTCTTTCTACCTCTTAATCTTACATCTTCCAATCTTCGTATTGTTTCGGTATACTTTTTTTTCCCCATCTTTTTGAACTCAGATGAGTTGTGAATTTTCTCGTAACCTTCCAATAACCAGGCATTATAAGTGTCAGCAAAAACAGAATGTGTACTTAATATGGCTCTTTCTAAAACATACAAATCCACAGCTTTGTCTTCAGGCAAGCCAGAGAAAGAAGATAAACCAAAATCTATCAATGCTGGATCACTACCATCTAGTATGATGTTGGAGGATGTTAAGTCTCCGTGAATCATATCATTCATGTGTAAACGGCCAATCAACTCTCCAACTTTGTTGCAAACCAATTTTACATCTCCGTTAACGCATCTTTTATTATCCCCCTGTTTTTCCAAATACCATAACCAATTCTTGAAAGAGCTTATATTTCCATTTGGTAAATCATATCCTAGTTTCTCCATCCATATAATTCCATGAGCAAAATCAGCCAGAATCAATGCAGGAGATGCAACATCTAGTTTGCTAAGTTTGTACATAAACTTTACTTCTCCGATGGTACGAGTCTTTGTGATGCTAGCATCTATCTTAGGATGTCTATATGGTTTCGGTGGTCTGAATTTGATGATAAATAGTTTATTATTGACTAGAGATGGCTCTTTTGAATACGGATGAATTGAGGATTCAAACACAAGTGCTTCTGCTCCTTGGGATATGCTCTTAAGTTCAATATTCGGCAAATACGCCTGCACTGTTGAGACTAAATGATCTGTCATAATTGGGTATTTGGATGATGATATCAAGTGAATTTTTTTGTTGTAAATAATTCGTAGGGAGAACAATCATCAGTCAAGTTGTTTTTACCACCAACATAGTATCAGAAGTGACTGTGTCCATAATGTCATCATCAACACTAACATATATTATACCTCCATATCTTCTCAACACCTGCAAAGGGTCACAATTGCAAAGAGAATTGGCTAGTCATAGTGAGGAATTAAGTTTGCTTAATGTCTTAACACCAAATTCTCCGTATCATTACAATCCAAAGCAGAAGGAGATATCCACACTGAACAAGTTTTCCAATGACCCCTACCTAAATAGTATTATAAAAGAAAAAGTGTTGTATAAGTTGTCAATTCTTGGAGTGCTTGGTAATAATCCAATGGAATTCACGCAGCATAATGACGATTACATATATGAACTATATGGCTTCTTCAAGCATAGATTGCTCGAAGATGAAAAAGATAAGGCCGAAAAATCCAACTTGGAGCATGACACATTATCTGAAACTACAAATAAACTACCCCCGTCAATTTTCTTGTCATCTAAGGTTGGTGAAATCAACTTTACTAATCTTTATGAATCAACTAGTTTACCAAAAGAGTACAAAAAGTACTTGCATATGCCTTTACGGGATTTGATACTATTGATCAATTCCAATTCACATCACAAATTTAAATATCCTCCTAGCTTTGTTGATTTTGGCAAAGACCAGTTTTTCAAATATCCGTTACCGATATCATGGACTCCCTTGGTCCCTAATAAGTATTTAAACTACTTGAATAAAGGACTTAATTTGGAAATCGATAATGCGACTGGGTATTCAAATATTTACCTACAAACAAGTTCTTCATTTGATGAATTGGAAGATATTGAAGATTTGGTAAAGAGTCGATTCTATAACTTCATAACTGATAAGCCTATAACTTCATCCACTGGGATATTTTACTATGAATTGGAGATAGAGCAGATTACCACCGATGCTACAAATTTCAAAACAATTGTGTCCATGAACGATCCTTCAATCAGTTCGGATTCCTCATTAATTTTTGGTGCTGGTTTCACTAAGAGATATGTCAATTTCGAATCCAATCCTGTAACTGCAAACAATACACAATTGACACTTGGTAAAGTTGATTTAGAGATGATTAAGAATGACATTTTTCATAATGAGTCAAGTTCCGATGAATCTACAAATAATGATATGATGATTTTTTTGACCTCTAAACCTGGTGAATTTAAAGGAAGCTTTGCTGTAAATTTTGAAGATTCTACATTTTATAATTCCATTAAAGGTTCTAAATCGTTACAGAGAACTCAACTTTTGAATATGAATAGAAGATTAAGTACCATAAACAGATCGAATGTCAGTGAACTTGATTCTGGTAAAATTGATATTGGCATTCCGTTTAAAACCAGATTAACGGATGATAAATTTGCTAAACGAGTCCACAAGACCGATACCATTGGTTGCGGCATAAATTATATTGATAAATCGATGTTTATAACATTGAATGGTGTTTTGGCTCGTGTTATAACTGAGTCAGAGTTGAACTCGAGCAGTCCCTTGAATGACACTCTATTCAAGGAAACAAAAGAAAAGGAGCAAGATAATTCCATTTACCCTATGATTGGCTTCAAGGTCAACGAATTGGAGATTTTTCAAGATGCTAGTGAACCTACAAGTTTGAAGATAAAAACCAATTTGGGATTCAAAGAGTTTAAATTCAATATGAACAATTATGTTAACAATTTCAAACACGAGAATCAAAAATACCTTTACCTATCGTTACTTGACAAAATCGAAACAAGTAAATCAGATCCTGCAGATTCTGCTATAGAATCCTCTCTATTAAACATTAATGAAGATTCAAACATGTTAAATAAATTGATCAAAGGTTACTTGATACATGAAGGATATATCAATACTTTCAAAGCTTTCAATTCAGATTTGAAAGTACTTGCGTCCGAAATAGACATATCGGAAGAAACGAATGAGGATGATTCGTTAATTTTGGCCAAATCTCATGCAATCAATAGACAAGTTATCAAACAATACATCTTGAGTAAAGAGTTTGATAAATTATTGAATTTTCTTTCGAGTAATTATTTGCAGACATTTTCGACAACTAAAGGATCACAACTCATATTTGAAATCAAGTTGGCTAAATTTACTAGTATTTTAAAAAGATACATCGAACGGAAACTAAATTTGGATAATTTGGAGTTTGCATTCGAACAAAGTGACAGCGAAAAGGATTTGTATCGGAAAGCGATTGAGTTGAGAGAGCAACTACAAAAGGAATACAATGAAGAGGATAAAATTTTGAAAATTAACGAACTTTCCTCCATTCTTCTTGTACAACTGAAGAAAGGACTCAATAACTTACCTAAACTTAACAATTCTTTGGACGACTTTGATAAAAACTTAATGGCTTTGCTAGCTGAAATAAATAAAACTATTTTGCAAAGTCTTGGATTGAAAAAAACATCTAATTTACAACGTATATTTGAAAATGTTGATAAGAACATTAACACCTTGAGTATGGAGCATAATGATGATAAATTTTTGTTGGTGAACTTCGAAAAAGATCATATGGATTTATAGCAATGCATACATATAAATGATTATACAACTAATCTTTAGTTCTTTGTTTCTTCCTTTTCGGCTCCTTCACTTCGTGCTTCAATTTTGGCTGTTCAGGTAGATTAAACTTATTTAATTCATCATCCTTCACATCAAATTTTGGTTGAATATCAATCAATTTATCTTCACGATGTATTTCATACGTTTTCAAAGACCAGCCACCTCTTTCTAGTGTAGTCATTGTATGACCCGAGGTTTTTGAAATGATTTCAAAATAAACAGGTAGTAATTCTTCAACATATTCCTTCACGCTATATTTTATCTTTGTGCCTGGTCTAAATGGATTCAATACATAAAACATAAAACTTTCATCACTGAAAAAAGGTGGTGTTAATTCAGGGTCAATCTTTACCAATAGACTCAATATCAAACTTGCAGTGGCTGGACCAACACCTTTCAACTCACATAATTTTTTGAATGATTTTCTTATTACATTTGTATATTCGACTTTTCGCTCTTCCGACACAAGGCTCCAAAAGTCAGCAGGAGCCTTGGTGATATACTCAAGCATTATTTGATATCCCTCTTTCGTAATTTCTTTGACGGTGGCTTCATCATTTGATTTTATAAGTTTAGGAAGACTTGGCCTGAATGTTCCTTTAGCCAATTTCCAATCCATCAAATTGACCAATTCAACTTTCGTAATCCACGTAGATTTTCTGTTTACTTCATATCGCTTTAGGACTGCTTTTGGAAGTTCATTTTCTCTCCACTGATTCAATTCCGCAAATGTCTTTGTATCATTATCATATTTCTTCGAGTCTTGATCTGAAAAACTTTGGTTTATATCGTGAAACAAGTTTTTGCTTGCTTCAATTATATGATCTATTTTGATTGACATATGGTGCAAACGGTGGTTTAGTGCAGCTGGATATAATTTTCTTTTGCATTTCTATACATGATTTATACAACAATATATACAAGGATTAGTCGAGGACGTCTATAGCATCAGGACTCTTTGATTTTCTGAAATTTAATCTCTTCTTTGGTGTGAAATTGATAGGTAACGTTAAATCCATAATTACATTTTGAATTAATGAAAACACTTGTGAACTTAACCAATATAAGACCAACGCCGCAGGTGCATGAAATGAAATAGCCATCATAAAAACAATTGATAACCTTGCAAAGTTGGCCATGGCATCTGTTATAGTCGGTCTAAATTTCAATTTATTGGTTAATCTCAGTAATTCCAAGGTCTTGAATATCCACTCGACATTACACAATGACATTACCCCCAATATCACTGGAAATATATACACAGAATCAGCAACTGCTAAATCTTGAAACCAAAGTATGCCTTCTGTGTACAACGCCGGATCCAACACTTTATTATGTAAGTTGTCCCATGAAGACCAGCCACTTAAATCTCTCATTGTCAAACTCATGGCAATCCAAAGTGGTATCTGAAACGAAGGTAGTATGAGATTTTTCCACAACTGAACATTTTGTTTTTGGAATAACTCCTTCTGTCTCTTCCTCGTTTCCTTTGTACTCAATAGCAATATCTGTTCGTATTTCATATTTGTCAAAGGTGCTTGAGCAGCTGCGATTTCTGGCTCCTCCTTCTCTGCTTTGGCTTTGGCTTTTTGAACCTTCTTAGCTAAATTCATTTTCAAGATTGGATTCATCGCACTTACAATTGGCCGCAATTCGCTTTGTTTTTGAATCCTTTTACGTTGCAATATGGCCAACGGTAATGTCCATACGGATCTCAATGTGAATGTTGTTATTGGAATTAGGGCCCACCATGGCAATCCACTATATTCATGAAGTGTTTGGAATGATTCTGTCATTGTCGCAATTACTGCATTATAGTCTATGGAAAATTGTCGTATCGAGTATACTCTTCCTATTCTACTTCGACATAATGGTCTCCCCACTCTTGTGACTCTGTTTATTATCATAATTGCCTACTCTTCTGTCAAAATTTTCAAAATATAATATGTTTGATTCTAGATGATGGGAAAAAAAATTCAACAAAACATCAACACCAAGTATCAAAGTCACTGTTCACTCAATCAACCATGTCAAACAGATCAGAAAGAGCATGCATGCTTTGTGGGATAATCCAACCAATGAAAAAGTTCATTGATCAAGGATGCCCCAATTGTGAGTCACTTTTGCATTACCAAGATAATGAAGATGGACAAGTTCAAGATTGTACATCACCTTCGTTTGAGGGTTTAATCGCACTAGGATCAGATAATAAAGGCTCATGGGTGGCGAGATGGTTGAGAATAGACTCTTTCGCTGCTGGATTATATGCCGTAAAGGTAAATGGAAAGTTACCACCTGATGTCATTAAAGATTTAGAAGATCAAAATGTTATCTATAGACCAAGAGATGGATCTTCCGAAGACTAATGGTGTATTATATTATGTTCAATTCTTGAATTAAAAAAGATGATGTATTTTACATAAACAAGTCTATAAGGTAGATTTTATTATTGCAAGTGCTTGTTTCAATTTTGATAGTGTAGTTGATTTATCCCATTGATTTCTATCTTTCCATAAGATGTCCATCAATCTTGCCATTACAATCTCTAATCTTTCTATGTTGTAATTTTCGGTCGTATTAAGTAAATCTGCAATAATGAAGTTCATTTCATTGATATCAATTGTAACCTGTTTTGTGAGGTCAACATTAATTTCCTCCTCAGCCTCTGATTCAGAGTTTTCTTCGACTTTATCAACAACTCTTTCCTCAGTTGATCCAGCTCGTTCCTTGTAAATTTTCAATTCATCAGTTTGAGTCGCTTCAACGACTAATTCAGCTGCAGGTTCAGATATAGTAACTGGCTCACTAACTTGAGCGGCAACATTTTCAACAACTGAGTTTATTTCAACACCATTGCTGTTTGTGCCGCCACCATTTGGTAAAGTTTCAGTTGTACTACTATTCTGCATATTTCCATTATCCACAAACGGTTCGTGATCAACTACTTCTGCGTTCTTTCTCAATTCATCTTGTATCTTCTTATGTTCTTCCAATAATTTCTTCTGCTTAATCAAATCTCTTTCTCGTACTTCCTTGCAAGCTTTCAAGAACTCAGGAGATGAAAAATCATCAATACCAAATTGTGCGTTAGTTAGCATTTCATTGGCTTTCAAAATTCTTTCTCTATCACCACAAGTTAAACAATCTTTAACAATCATTTTGATATCTTTGAGAAACTGCTTGGGCTCGCTATAGTACCCATTCCATAATCTTTCTTCAATGATGTCTAGATCTATATTATAATAATAATTTCCTGTCGACAATTCTTTAATCATATTTTCATGACCAGGATCTTGAGATTTAATATAAAGGAGTTGATAATTATTCAAGGGATTATCTAAAATTGTAGGATCAAATAAGTGACTGAGTAAGTTTTCATCCACTATTGGTTTTTTAAATCTCTTATATCTATTTTTAAATAAATCCATTAATCCAGCTAATTTGATCTTTAAAACATTTTTCAATTTAGTATCTTTATATTCCTGTTCTTTCAATTTCTTCCTTTCCAATTCATTGTCAAGTGAATTCTTCTCCACTTTGACGATTTTCAATTGTTTTAATTTTCTCTTAGGTCTATTTTCTAAATCATTAATAAATTCATGTGGTTTCATTAGGACAGTACTTTTTAATGTCATAAAATATTGTTCCCTTTCCAGCTTATTAGGATTATGTAGGCTAACGTTATTCGTTGAGCTTTCGAATCCAAAAATAAGTTTTATATCATGAGCGAGTTTATCCATTGCTGTTTCTGCAATTCCTAATAACAACACTTTTTCGTTGCTTTTCAAACCACGAAGTAAACTTGATAATGTAGCTCTTGCGGGATCAGATAGTACTTGGAACCATATATCAATATTTGGTATGAATATAATTGCAGGTTGATGTCTTCTAGCTTCAATAAATGCTTGAACTATGGTCAGTTCAGGAGTTCTAGTTGGATCTCCAAACATTGTGCCTAAATCCAACGATTGTACTTGAAATCCTTCTAAATAGTTCAACACAGCAGCACTAAGATATTGCTGACCATTCCCCTCTCGTCCGCAAATAAGTAAATGTGGTCGACATATTCTGGAAGATTCCAAATTTTTCAATAATTGTTGCTTCGCAAAACCTCCATCTTCATCATCAATTGTAGGATCGAGATATTTGGCTTCATCTAATGCCGTCAATTTTTTTTCACCTCCAACGATTACAGAATTAGGTAACAAATCTTTCAATTTCGTAGTGATTTCATTAAATCCATTTTCTAATAATGGTTTCAAATGTTCTGGTAGTGGTGCAGAACCTGACGATGTTGACCTTGTGCTCGATGGAACAATTTTCTCAATTGCTTTCATAAAATCTTTTGCAATAACTTTCACTTTAGATGGGTTAACCTGTAGTTTATCATTGGTTTCGTAAATTTGTGGATATTTCCTTTGAATACTATTCAATGCAGCTTCAGTACATAATGCACGTAAATCTGCACCCCCATAACCTTTTGTTATATCAGCAAGCCTTTCCAAAAAGATATCTGGTAACTGAGGGGACCATTTTCTGGTATGTATTTTCAAAATTTCTTTTCTTGAATTAATATCTGGCAATGGGAAATAAAACTCTCTATCAAATCTACCTGGTCTTCTCAATGCTGGATCAATTGCATCTGGTCTATTTGTTGCACCAATAACAATAACTTGACCTCGATTGTCCATGCCATCCATCAAAGCTAATAAAGTAGATACAATACTTGCGTGTATTTGTTCTTGCTTTGACGATCTTACAGGTGCTAATCCATCAATTTCATCAAAGAATATAATAGCTGGTTGTTGGTTCTTTGCCTCTTCAAATAATAATCTTAATTGTCTTTCTGCTTCACCAACCCACTTACTCAAACAGTCTGCTCCTTTTCTCATGAAAAACGTGATTTTTCTTTCTGCTGTTGAGCAACTAGCTGCTAATGCTCTTGCCATTAAAGTTTTACCTGTACCCGGAGGACCATGGAAGAGTACACCTCTTGGTGGTGTTATGCCAAAATTTTGGTATAATTCAGGATACAATAATGGTAGAGCCACCATTTCTTTCAACTGATTTATATAATTGTCCAAACCACCAACCACGGAAAAATCAATATTCATATCAACTCCTAGTGGATCTGTGTCACTAAGGTTATTTTTTTTCTTTTTCTTATCATCTGACCCTCCTGCTAACAACGTACCGTCAGATTTTTTAGGTTTGGGGACTTTTTTACTGAGTGTTGCTTCACCATTTATGGGTGAAATTTCATCTTCTGAAGAATCTGAATCACTCACATTCTGACCAATTGCAGTCAAATTATTGGAGTTATTCAATCCTGGAATTGGAATACCGCCAGGTGGGATATTTGTACCAAACAAGGAAACGACATCGCTTCCACCAAAAGGGCCAGCAGTTGGGTATAGTATTTTTCTGAAATCACTCTTGTTATTTGTAGATCTTCCTTTTCTACCCCTTACACTTGTGGGAGTAGCAAGTCTCTCAAATTGAAAATCGTTTGCTATTGGGGGTGGAATCGTGTAATCTACTTTTGCTCTTTGACGAAGTTTATGAGATGGAGCTGCAGTGGCTGATTCTCCGTGTATTGGTGAAGAGTCATACAAATCAGCAATTTCTTTCTGTATATCATCAACATCATCTCCTGAATCTCTAGTTACATCACCAACAATTGTCAGAAGATCTTCCTCAAAATATCTACCGGATCTTGTGGTTCTTCTTGGCTCAGCTGATTGAGATCTTGCCTTCTTTTTTAGACCTTTTTTCTTCTTCAGTTTTACTCCGTATACATCATCTTCATCCTGCCAATCACTTTCATCTTGAATAACAAAATCATCTCTCTTCCTTCTCTCTATAAACTCCTCATCGGTTAGTACATCCTCATCTTCATCATCATCCAAGTCGTCGCCATCATCGTGGAATTCTTCGTCCTCTGAATTGATGTGACGACTTCTCCCACTTGTACGACTAGTCTTTTTCTTCTTACGTTTTGGTTGTATATCTTCATCTTCATCGTCAATGTCATCAACATAATCTTCTTCTCCTTCTTCGTCTTTTACAGAGAAAGATGACGTTTCTGTAGCTGTCTCATCTTCATTCTTTATTACAGCGTTGGTTACTTTATCATTGATTGCTTGTTGTTCTGGTGTTGCAGCAGCCTCTTGTTTGGCAGGTTCTCCAACATCCAGTCGTTCAAGATCTTCATCCTCAAAATCATCATCGTCTTCTCTATAAGAAATTGATTTTGTTGATCTTCTCAGTGGAAGATTCTCGAAACTATGATTTAAATCATCGTCATCTTCATCATCAATGACTCTTGATCTTTTCCCCTTCTTAGCCATGAACAATGATTATGGTTAGGTAAAAGTACAGAAAAAAATCCAGTGTAACAGTAAAAAAAAAGTACAAGCTTTGCCTCTGAAAATTGTATTACTCCAAAAAGACAACAGTGAAAACTTGATACGACGGGGCCCTGAATAAGTGTAGTATATCACACTTAGTTGATGATTTGATTAATAGCTGTAGTAGTAGTAGCCAATTGAAATAGTTAGAAGCTACAATAGTACTAGCTTTTGCTTTTCTGTTGTGGTCTTTTGTCGAGAAAGGAGACAAGAATGAACTATTTGTTAGTGCTAAACTCGGTAGGGACACACTTTTCGACCAGAACACCAATTGATACATGCAAGTTCCAGTCCATGGTATAAGCCATTCAGCTACTGGATAGAACGGACCACACAGCTGCCAAATTACAGTTGGCGATCCAGATTAGACAAAACTTCGATAGATTACACATGAACTGCACTTTTTTTCAGGGATAATTTATTTAGAATTGGAAAAGAAAGCAATGTAGATTTGAGTTGGAGACCAACTGAAGTAGTTGCAAATGCACAAGATTTATGTCTTGAAGCTTGGAACATATAAATTTTGCAACCATGCAAAGGTGTTCTTCAACATCCACATATTTTACAGATCTTGTGTCTCTTGTGAGTACCTCATGCAAACACATAATCGGTGCAAATATTGGAGTTTTTCTGTCTCGCTTAGTCATTGTTCATCGTGCACCTCCCACCACACCAACAGGCGGTGTTTTGTATATGCATCCGTACACCAGTACTTGGCTTATTGGCGTCCAAACAAACACAATTGGTTTTCCAGGCTACTCTCAGGGTAGAGAGTTGTAGAATGAGCTTGGCCATTGAGCCGCTGTTGTGTAGATAGGTAGATGTAAGGAGGTTCTGTGAGCGGATACTAGTTGTCAGATGAAGTTAATCAGACGCTGTTTTTTTTATTATTTTGTGAGGACTTCAAGACAATGTTATTTTGGCGTTCATAGAAGTTGCCGCTTGAAGATGATACCCTAACTTGACTTCATTCCTAAATGCTTTGCCGTTAAAGAATTTACAAATAGATACGTCTTTTGAATATTGGTTGCTGTTACTGGTAAACTGTTATATTCTGTATCGTAGCTCTGAAGCAGTTGGGATTGAGGCAGATGGATACCCTTCATAGTATTTGTTTCTTTCTTCATATAGAATAGTATTGATGTGGCTGTTGTGGCTGCTGCTTTGTATATTCTGATGCTGTATCTGTTGCTCTAGACTGCTTATAATGAGATTGTTTGCTCCTCGAGCGACTTTGTCTTTTCTAATACATTCAGGATATAACACACGGTATCGGTATCTGATGTCGTTCACAGAGCGACAAAATCTGGGCTTCTTCTTATTACTTCTAATCTCCTTCCGAATATCGCCAACAATAGTGGATGTCAAGTATACACACATTTTGCAAATGGGAAAATTTGAAAAAAGTGTTGCAAAAGAAAGGGGTGTATTAAAAAGCAAATGTAAAACAGTTAGGATCGAATATGTATCTACATTAATTCTATTTACAAGTCTATTCGATATTTCTGGGTTCAACTTTCTCTAATGGAAGATCATGTGTTTTGCAATTTGCACCAACTCCATACTCTACATCTTTCGCAACTTCAGCAAACTCAGAATTACGACGAGATTCATCCACACCCAATCTGTTAAGAATTTTGGAGGAAAGTTGAAGTATGACCGGCTGAATCAAAATAGATGCAATTCTAAGTGTCTCAGCACAGAGGTAGACATAATAGTTGATCAAGGTTTTATAGGACTCCTTCAAATCTGGAGCAATTGAAGGATTCTTGAGAAGTTTGAGATATGACCACGGTTCAGAAGTTTGAAATAATGTATTTGCTTGATTTATGACCTTCCACCAATTTTGTATTGCTTTAATGTAATCAAAATCTGTGAAATTTGTGTTCATTTCGGTGTATAATTTATTTAGGTCACCTTTAAGTTCTTTAGATAATGACAATACTGTGTCCACGACTTCTTTGTTCAATGTATGCTTTTCGATTAACTCTTCTATATTGTCAAAATTTCCTTCTCTGCAATATTCAATGGATTCACGAATATCAAATTTAGGAGCTCCAATTCTAGCCATCAAATTACAATATTTTCCAAGCAATCCATCTCTTGACCTTTGTAATAGTTCCTCACTGAATTTACAATCGTCATTTATGTTCGAGTTCTCAACAAGGAAAAATCGAACTGGATCAACCCCATAATATTCACCAATTTCAATTGGATCAACCACATTCCCCAAACTTTTGCTCATCTTAAATCCATCACATAACCAATGTGAATGCACTATTATTTGTTTCGGGAGTTCGATTTTGGCTGCCATAAGAAAGATTGGCCAGTATATGCAATGAAATCGGAATATATCTTTTCCTATAACGTGAGTGGGTGGCCATATGCCATTGGCAGGTGTAATGAAAGAATTTTCATGAGTGAATCCTTGTGGGAATCCAGTGGCTGTTAAGTAATTAAGTAATGCGTCAAACCAAACGTAAATCTTTTGACTTGAATCATCAGGAACTTCGATGCTCCATTTTAATCTTGATGATGGCCTAGAGATAGATAAGTCTGGTAGTTTATCTTCTGATAACTCTTTCATAATAAATTGATACCTATGAGCAGGCTTGACAAATTCGGGATTTTCCTTCAAATGATGGAGTAGCTCGTCTTGAAATGCTGATAATCTGAAGAAATAGTTTGTTTCTTCATGATACACAACTTCATTTTTAGACTCGCTCGATATTTTTACCACCTTTCCATCTTTCTCAGTTTCTTCAATTTGAGACTCCGGATAGAATGTCTCATCACTAACACAGTACCAACCACTATGTGATCCTCTATATATATACCCTTTCTCCGTCATCAATTTCCAAAAATATTGCACGAGTTTGATATGATCCTCATCTGTAGTTCTTATAAATCTATCGAAATCAATATTCAACTTTTCAGCTAAAACTCTAAAATTACTTGAGACTCTATCGCATAATTCCGCAGGATTAATTCCTTGCTTTTCGGCAGCTGCTTGAATCTTGAGGCCATGTTCATCTGTTCCAGTGAGCATATATGAGTTTTTATTTGGAGTAAGTTTCTCCCATTTGTTTCTCGTGTCTGCTATTAGCATCGAGTATAAATGTCCAATGTGAGGAGCTGCATTAACATAAAAGATTGGAGTGGTTACATAGAAAGGTTTGATTGAGTTATATCTCTTCGGCTGGAAGATTGCTTGTAAAATTCGTACTCTTTTCATTGTTGACCCTGGTTACAATACATTCCAAAGGTGTTTTTCCGCTTCAACAACGTTTTGATTCTTACGAATGGTTCCACCAAATTTTCAAAAAGAATTACAATTTTGTAAAGATAATTATATTACAATATAATTTCAATAAATAAGTATATACTTTCTCTCTATATTCAATCATTTTTTTCGACAAATATAGCCATTAATGCAAAAACAGTGTAAAACATACATAATGGATAAGCAATTAATGGTCTAACATTATGTAACTTCAATACCGATACAAAAAACCCAGAAGCTGAATAAGTACACCACAAGACAGCAACTGCACTCAAGATATAACCTGCAAAATTGTCCAAACTTATAGCTACTCCCAAAACACTAATCAATACCAATGGTAATAAGCAATATCCAATAACTGAAGAACTACGGATTAAATCAATTTGGGTTTCATTACTCATGAACTTAAATAAATAATGCAAACTTATAATCCCAAATAACCCAACTCCATATATGTACCCAAATTGTACTTTACCTGCTAATAATAATAATGTACCAAATAATAATACAAATAATATAGGACCAGCAAGGTCAGAGTCACTCATTATATCACTTGGAATGTCTTTATTCAATGGATTCAATACCACAAGAGTTTTGCTTTTAATATGCTGAAAGTTTATTCCCAATTCCTCTAACAAAGGTGGTTCGCCTGGGTATCCAGAGGTTCCAAATGCAGCTAACAATCCGGGACTTAGCTCTCCACTTCCCATAACACCACTCACATCTATGTTGCCACCAAATCCTGAGTCCATTGTCCCCATTCCTGATGTTGTACTAGGTTGTTGTGGTTGTTGGTATGAAAAATTCGATTGGTAAAACTGCATGTTTTGCAGATTATTCATCTGCTGTTGATAGTAAGACATGACCAGAATTAAATCAAATGAAATTGAGGTTTATAGGGTTGAAATGAGTGATACTGAGTGTCTGGTGGTAGTTTGGGATTGACGTGATGAATAATACACTTGTTTGTTGTTGCTTGGTTGTTCAAATGGGTGAAAGAAAATTTATCTGGCGTATTTATTTAGTGTAGATTTGCACAACTTTGACCGATTATTAACCAGGTGTCTTTGAAAGAAGCCAAATGTCACAATCATTAATAATATTCAAATCCTCTGGGAAGATAGAATACCAGTATAATATCAAGACACATCCATTCAATGAATTCATTTCGCAGCTTATTAACGAGACTCAAATCAATTTAGATACAAATTTTACGACTCAAATAATAAATCAAAAAAGGTTTTACTGTTATCACAACGATGATATTTATGTTGCATTGTACTTTGATGCAGTGGCTACCATTGATAGTGATAAGATCAAACAAACCATGATCGGTATACTCAAGACCATAAAGAAGTTGGAAGAAAATGATTTGGATACTGACAAATTGAAAAAATTGGTTGATTTACAATTCAACAATTTGATGAAATTTAAGCGAAGCGAAACAAAGGAAGCTACTCCCATGGCTTCCACTAATAACAGTGGTGCAAGTACGCCAAAGAAAGGTCATGCAGCATTACATAAACAAGTCAATAAGAAAATGAGAAAATGGGATGATAATGGAGAATTGATTGAATCTTCAAATGGCCAAGAATTAGATTATTCTGGTGTAGAAAAAGGTGAAGCTTTAATGCCAGAAATGAAAATTGATGCTAAATCGGCATTTACTAGAGATCAAGACTTAGTTCTTGTCAATGAGTTAAATGATATATTGAATGAATCAGATGAGCCTGAACAACAGGCAAGATCTGGTTTCTTCTCCAAAATCACTTCATACTTGGATGGATCTATCAATATTGATGAAGTATCTAAACAATTTAGTGAGCATTTGATGTCAAAGAACATTGCTCCACAAACTGCTAAATTCATCATCGATAAAATAAAGAGCAAGCTATCAAACAACAACAAAGTTGCCATGGCTGTATATAAGCAAACTTTAGTTGACGAATTGACAAAGATCTTAACGCCAAATGTATCAACTGATTTATTATATGATATCAAGAGAAACACTTCAGGAAGACCATATGTTATATCGGTGGTTGGAGTGAATGGGGTTGGTAAATCAACAAATCTTGCTAAATTAGCTTATTGGTTTTTACAAAACAATTTTAATGTACTTATCTGTGCGTGTGATACTTTTAGATCAGGAGCTGTTGAGCAATTGAAAGTGCATGTTAATAACTTAAACAGATTGAATTCAGCTTCTTCATCGACTTCCGAAATTGATATTTTTGAAAAAGGTTATGGTAGTGGAGATCATGTTGTTCAAACGGCAAAATCAGCAATACAGTATGCGGCAGATCATAAATTTGATATTGTATTGATCGATACGGCAGGTAGAACTCATTCAAATGCAAAACTAATGGCTCCATTGAAGAAATTTGGTGATGCAGCTAGTCCAAACAAGATTATAATGGTGGGTGAAGCACTAGTAGGTACTGATTCAGTTGAACAAGCTATAAACTTCAACAATGCATTCGGCAATAAGCGTAACTTGGACTTTTTCATCATATCTAAAGTTGATACAGTTGGTGACTTAGTGGGTACCATGATCAATATGGTCATGGCTACCAATGTACCTATATTATTTGTCGGAACTGGTCAAACTTACACAGATATCAAGAGATTGAGTGTTAAACAGGTTGTTGAGATGTTGATGAAGTAGGTAGATAGTAGTAAGAAGCACATACATATCACATATCCATATACATGTCTGTAAACTGTACCAATGTATACGATAAAGGCAATGTCGTAGGGTGATGTCGGGAGATAATGTCCCTCGTGTCTCGGGATGTCTCATCTACTTGATCAGCTAGATCGTTCTAGTGATTTACAGTTGCAAGCAACAACTGATCCTTTACAACACCAACGCCATTACTTGTCCTATATCAATCAGTGTCTTCCCAATCGGCTCAACAGATCATCTACAACTATCGACACATCATCATCAGCCACGTCATCAGAGGAATTATTCACTTAATTTTTTTCCTGACCATCAACAATAAAGAACTCACCAGCCACTTTCACAGCCCCTTCAAACTAATGAGATTTGTATCAAAAACTTTAAAACCAAGTGGGCAATCTGATTCAGCAAGTTCGTTGGGCTGCGGCAATGCAACTAATCCGGCCACCGTCAGTGACAATTGCAACGATCATACCCGTCTATACCTCAAGATTAATGCAAATAGAGCTGCAGATTTGGTTCAAACAGACCCTGGAGAGACATCCAAAAATCTTCGTTATTCTTCAAGAAAATCAATAAATCCAATATTAGTTGCACAATTAAATCGATATAAAAAATCAACGTGTAAGAAATTGAACACGAATCAACCAAGTTGGGATGATGAGATTTTAATTCCTTTGAATTTGCATGATGTGGGTCCAATTTTGATATTGAGTGTGTGGGATAAACATAAAGGATACAAAAATTATTTAGGAGAACTAAGATTGAGTTTGAATGCTTTATTTGACAATGGAAAAATTGAGAAGACGGAGTTGAAATGGTATGGATTGAGTTCCAATTCTACCGTCCATTCATTTGTTACTGGATCTGTATTGTTATCTTTTGAATTGATTGTTAAGAAAAAGAAAAATCGAAAAAGAACTGGAGTAGAAACAGTATCACACTTGCAAGAGTCAAGAAGAAGTAATGAAATTGAGATTCAATTCAAGAATTGGATGAGCTCATTGGTTGAACCTGAGGAATCGATTACTTTGAAACCAGACGAGCAAGGTTTCTATGATGACGCTATCGTCGATGTATCAGATTTAGAATCAATGGTTACTAAGAACTCAAATAGCGGTTGCACGGGAAGTAATACGTTCATCAATGTTAGCCCAAATCTCGAATTCTTAGGCATACAAGATGATGCAAGTTCATTTTCAGAGTCTTCGTGTATTTCCTCATATTGTGGAGTTAGTGATACACCCAATGATATATATAATCAAACACCCAAGAAGTCAGGATTAAGGTCAAGAATGACGATAAAGAGATCGAAGGCTGAGGATGATAAGTTTGAATTGGCGAGTCGTCAAGTCCTTGGAGTCGTGTTTATTGAGATTGTGTCGTGTGAAGATTTACCACCATTGAGGAATTTCACTCACACAACTTTTGACATGGATCCTTTTGTAGTTGTTACATTTGGTAAGAAAACATTCAGGACGAGTTGGAAAAGGCATACATTAAATCCAATATTTAATGAACGTGTAGCGTTTGAAATATTACCCCATGAAAAAAATTACAACATTCAATTTTCGATTTTGGACAAAGATCATTTTTCATTTCATGATGATGTTGCAAGTATTTCGTTGCCTTTGAGGGATCTAACTGAACATGCCACAGTTCGACCTATGATCACTAAAAAGAATTCGGGGTCTCATTTATCTATTGATGCAATGGATGCTGGATTCACCACTGGGGACAATGAATCACCTTCGAATAGTAACATCCAGATTATAGGTGATGATAATATAGTGAAGTCGGTAAAAAAAAAGAAGTTCACGAGTAGAAGGAAAATCACTTTGTGTCAAGTCGATACGTCAAAATTTAGAGTTATGTCATTATCTTTAGATTTACATAATTTAAATGCAAAATGCATTGGCAAATATAATCCAAAGTTGAAAATCAGAGTTAGATATGAATCATATTGCCAATTGAGGCAAAAGTTCTGGATAGTTTTGTTAGAACAATGTAATTTGAACGATAGAGGTGATTTCTATGATTATTTTGAGTTGATTACATTATTAGATGCCCTTGGTTGTGACAAATCTGATAGTTTGGTTGATAAATTTTATTCAAACTTGGGCAAACTGGTATGGGGTGGAGATTTGTTATCGTATGATGAAATCGTTGAACAACTAGAGGATCATTTGAATCAAAATAATAATAATGAAGAGAAGATATTTGTGTTTGAAAAATGTCCACTATGTAATCAAAAACGGTTTTCAAAACGACTAGATTTAGATATTATAACACATTTTGCTATTTGTGCTTCTAAAGATTGGAGTATTGTTAATAAACTATTAGTATCCTCGTACGTTTCGCCTCATCAGGCGACCAAAAAATGGGTCACCAAGGCAATAACTAAGTTAACTTATGGGAAATATACACTTGGTTGCAATTCGGCCAATATCTTGGTTCAAGATAGAGTGACTGGTATTATATTAGAAGAGAAAATGAGTGTTTACGTGCGATTGGGAATTAGGTTACTATACAAAGGTTTAGACAAGGCTAGATCCAAGAGATGTAGGATTCTATTGAAGAAATTAAGTATAAAACAAGGTGCTAAATTTGATAATCCACAACTGAAAGCAGATATTCGATCGTTCATCAAGTTTCACAGACTTAACATTGAAGAATGTTTAATTGAGGATCCTAATGAATACCCCACATTCAATGACTTTTTCTACAGGAAACTAAAACCAAACGCAAGAATAATAGAAGATGAAAAGAACGGTAAAATTGTATCATCTCCAGCGGATTGTAGATGTGCCGCATTTGCTACTGTTGATGCCGCCACTGAATTGTGGATTAAGGGTCGAAATTTCACTGTTGCAAAGTTGTTCAATGGAAATTTCAACAATTTGAGTGATTCAAATTTGTTTAAATCTGATCAATGTTCATTGGGGATTTTTAGATTGGCACCGCAAGACTATCATAGATTTCATTCACCTGTTGATGGATATATCGGCAATACTAAGTATATAGATGGAGAATATTATACTGTTAATCCAATGGCTATCAGATCCGAATTGGATGTGTTTGGTGAGAATGTAAGAACTATTATTCCCATCAAAACTGAACAATTTGGCACGGTTAGTATGGTAGCTGTAGGTGCAATGATGGTTGGATCCATAGTACTCACCAAAAAAGAAGGTGACTATGTAAAAAGAGGTGAGGAGATTGGATATTTCAAATTTGGTGGGTCAACTATCATATTGCTATTTGACAAGAACACTTTCACATTTGATAGTGATATTTTGAATAATTCTAAATCATGTATTGAAACATTGGTCAGGGTAGGCCAATCGATTGGTCATTCACCAGATATTCCCGAGTTCAAGCGTGATCATGTCGATTTCAAACAGCTTTCACAAACTCATAAATTGAACTTGATCCGAGTTTTAACTGGGGGTGATCTAAAAGACAAGCATCGCTTGAGTAACTGGGAAGCTACTAAAGAGATGGTTGACGAAGTTTCCAAAGAAGAGGAAAATGAGAAAGATGAGGAAGAAGATTTTCACGATGCGTTCGACGTCTATGATGAAGAAGGTGATTCGTTTGATGAGGAAGGTTCAATCGATGATGAATAAATACATCCGTATATTATAAACATAAACCTCAAAGCCAGTTGAATAAATAAATAAATACCAAAATATAAAATTTAACCAAAACTCCTATTGACCGTAGTACGTAGCCGGACGATACATTTCGTCTTCACTAAACCCTCTCTCTTCTTGCAAATGTCTAACGTTCCATCCAACATATTCCATCTCCTGTTGAATGTAGTGGATTTCTTTTCCAATTTGCGAGTCAAAGTATATGGGCACAATGACGAGTTTTGCAAATATAGGGGTTACTATTGAACCGACTAACAATCCTTTCAATCCCGTTGATAACATTGACATGGCGAGCTGGTTTCTACTTGATTTGATTTGAGGTGAGGTGTGATGTGATATGAAATGTGAAACGCTAGGTCTAATGGGTTCTTAAGGCAACAAGGAAAGAAAGAAAGAAGAGGTAGAAGAAGGCGCACAGTCGAACGTACAGATCAGAATGAGACTTGTATTTGTGTTTATACTGTTGTCTACTTTTAGGTGAATTCGGGGTGACTCGAACCACTCCCCACCTATGTGCAGCATTTACTGGGGTCAACCCGGGAAGATCTCAGTGATCAAACCGCCGGGTGCGTCATGGTCCGTTTCTGGGTAGCTTTCCGATATATTCAAAGGGATAACATGGTGACAAGCTTCTCTCGTGCATAAGGGGCGTCATCGGGACCATGATGTATCTGCCTCCGGTTGGTATTAAATTACTACCGTTAGTATGGTATTACAAGTGACTGGTTTGTGATTGAGGCCAATGCTCTTTCGTAGAACAAGCTAGAAGCTAAGCTGCAAGCTTGGGAATGACGTTCTTCTCTTGGAACAACTGGTACTGGTACCAGAATCTCGTCTCACGAATTGGGCAAATTGTTCTGGTTATGTGTATTTCTACAAGTCTACTCTACTATCTATTTCTGCTGTCCGCCATACAATCTTCTCCATTCTTCGACTTTCTTCTCGTCAATCCTAGTGAACAAGTATTGTGCTTTTCCAATGTTATGGCCAGGTAACAAGACCAATTCAAATTTGTCTGTTATTGATAACGCAGGGGCGTTCAAAATTTCATCAATCTTTTGTGTGGTTTCTGGCATGAATGGATAGATAATTGCACTGATCAAGTAAACAAGATTCATTCCAACCGAGACAACAGCATCTGATTTTTCTGGTTGGTTGGTATACAAATTATTGTCCAACTTGTTTTCTTGCAAGAATTGGTTACCTCTGGATGAAATTGTCATTGCTAACTCTAACCCTTTTCTAATATTTACTTCTTCCATGTTTTTGATATAGTTCGACAATAAAGTATTGACTTCACTCTCGAAAACAGAATAGTTTGGAATGCATTTGGTGTCAAATTTTGGCAACACACCATTATATTTAGCAATAACAAACTTAACTACTCTGTTTACAAAATTACCCAAGTTAGCTAACAATTCGGAGTTGTTTTTGGTGACAAATTCGTCCCAAGAAAAGTGTGCATCACTTGTTTCCGGTCTATTTGATGCCAAATAATATCTCCAAACAGATGGTGAGACGCCAGTTTCCTTCGCGTTATTACCGAATACACCAATACCTCTAGATTTGGAGAACTTGCCACCTTCATACTGCAAGTATTCAGTGGTACTTAAGTGATGTAATTTAGTCCATTTGTCACCAGTACCAATTTGTGAAGCTGGAAAAACAACAGTATGAAAAGGAACATTATCTTTACCCATAAATTGATATAAATCAACATTTTCAGGATTCTTCCACCATTTCTTCCAGTCATCTAATGCTTTGCTTTCGAAGTAATTAGCAGTAATCGAGACATACCCGATGGTAGCATCGAACCAAACGTACAAGACCTTACTGTCATAACCTTTCAATGGTACAGGAGTACCCCAAATCAAATCTCTGGTGATACATCTTGGTTCTAACCCTTGTTTAATCCAAGAGTTGGTAATTGTTTTGGAATTTTTAGACCATTCCCCCTTATTCGAACTTTCATCGACCCAGACTTTCAAAGGCTCTTCTAATTCATTCAATTTCAAATAAATATGAGTAGATTCTTTAATTACTGGGGTGTTACCATCAACTTTACATCTTGGGTCAATCAATTCCAATGGGTCTAATAAACTACCACATTTATCACATTGATCACCTCTGGCATCTTCATAACCACACTTAGGGCACGTACCTTCAACAAATCTGTCAGCCAAAAACGATTTATGATGTTCACAATATAGTTGTTCTGTAGTTTTTTCTTCCAAGAATTCATTATTATATAGTTTCATAAAAATATCTTGAGCAATCTCTGTTTGTAAATCAGTTGTTGTTCTTCCAAAATAGTCAAATCCGATATCAAACCAATCGTAAACTTCTTTATGAATCTTGTGATATTTATCACACAATTCCTTTGGTGTGACTTTTTCCTCCAATGCCTTTGTTTCAGTGGCGGTACCATACTCATCGGTACCACAAATATATAATGCATTGTAGTGTCTGTTTTTAGCATAACGGGCGTATATATCAGCACTTAAAACTGACCCGACAATATTACCTAAATGAGGAACGTTATTAACATAAGGCAAGGCGGATGTAATCAAGATGTTTCTTTCATTTTCTTTTGGAACGATTCTTTCAGGCTGTGGTTTGACTAAATGACCAGTCAAAATCTTTTGAGCACCAGTATTTTGCTCCATCTCTCTTTCAAGTGTTGTTATAGAAAGGGCATTTTTGATTCCTGCGGCAATTTCTGGTAATTTTGAAAATTCCTTAAACCAACTATTATCGGAATCTTTGTATATCGGGAATAAGGCAGAGAATAAAATGATTTGAGAAGGCGTTTTTTCAACTTTATCAAACTGTGGTATATCCTTGATTTCAGCCAACTTTTTTTTCGAATTTGAATTTAATGCTTTGTATAATACAGTCTCTTCAAACTTTATAGCTCTCGTATTTGTAAAGTCTTTCGCTAAATACTTGACGATGGCATTTGGTTCGATCAACTCAAATCCAGACTTTTTATCTTTTAAAGCTAAGCTGGAGTCTTCTTCAGACAATCCAACTTGCAACTTGGATTCATATACTGCCGCAGCAAGGGACAACTTCAAGTTACTTACCAAACTAAGTAATGAGCTTCCTTGAGCTCCATATATATCTAATGACATCTTGGTGGATGATGGAGAGTAAGAGTCTGATATGAGTCAGTATAGAAAAGTTTTTTCTACTTTCTTGGAAAGACATGGTTCTCTCTCATTACACTACGAAATCAAGCAGCCACAATCAACGAACCATTTATCGATCTAGATGAGACTGATAAGACAACTACGATATGTGTCTACGAACCTACATGATGATTGGAATAGTATAATATCCAAAATATTAATTGAGCCAGCAGCCACGGGCCCTTTGTCGAACACAACATACATATGCAAGGACAATATAGCTACCAATAAAGGGTTCACATCTGCTGCGTCTAAAGCGTTATCAAACTATAGATCACCATTCAATGCTACAATGGTCAATTTACTTTCTCAGAGTGGCTCCACGTGTACTGGGAAATCAAATCTTGATGAATTCGGAATGGGGTCTTCTAATTTCAACTCATATTATGGACCAGTTAAGAACCCATTGAGTAAGGACAGTATACCGGGTGGTTCCTCTGGTGGTTCTGCTGCTTTTGTAGCTACCAGATTGGGTGATTTTGGAATAGGTACAGACACTGGTGGTTCAGTCAGATTACCTGCCAGCTATTGTGGGATCTATGGGTTTAAACCAACATATGGAAGAATTTCACGATGGGGTGTTATACCGTATGCTCAAACTTTGGATACTGTGGGCATTTTGGGAAATGATGTAGAGATAATCAGAAGAGTTTACAATGTTCTTGATGTTCATGATAAAAAGGATCCTACGTCGTTGCCTGAGGAAGTAAGGGGTAAGATTGCAAAGACAACTAAAGAGAAGTTGGTAATTGGTATACCCAAAGAGTTTATAATTGGAGAGTTGTCCCAAACTGTTAAAGATGCATGGTGTGATGCATTAAGTAGATTGATTGACATGGGTCATACAGTCAGATCAATCTCAATCAAATCCATTAGAAAGGCATTACCTGCGTATTATACTCTAGCTACGGCCGAAGCAGCATCCAATTTATCAAGATATGATGGATTACGATATGGATATACCTCCGAGCCATTAGATACGAATGATAATCCTATGGAATTGATTATATCGAACAGAACAACAGCGTTTAATAAAGAAGTACAAAGAAGAATTATATTGGGAAATTATACATTATCTTCAGATTCAGGTGATCATTATTTAAAGGCGACCCAAATTAGACAAAAGTTGACTAATGAGATATCGTCAATTTTCAACAATTCACACGTGTTTTTGAATGATGAGGCAAGTAGTGATAACTGTGATTTAATTATTTCTCCTACGTCGATGGGTGTAGCACCTACCATAAAAGAGTACGTCGAAGCGAATGAAATCAACTTTTTGAATAGTTATGTCAATGATATTTTAACAGTGCCTGCATCATTGGCTGGTATACCTGCAATCTCTGTACCATTTGGCAGAGTTGGGATTCAATTAATGGGTCAATTTGGAGATGACGAACTAATCCTTAACATAGCAGAAAAGTTGAAAACTGGTTTATAAAACTTTGTATAAGTTGAATTATCATAACCTCGTAATAAATCACTTCCGTGATATCTAAAAAAAATATGTATCAAACTATGTAAATCAAGAAATGAAAACTGTTGAATCTTTTCATTAATAAGAAATATCTTATTTTCTTCCTAGTAAAGTTAAAAACTCTTCTCTTGTCTTTTGATGATCACGGAAACAACCCAACATACAACTTGTTGTAGTTGAAGATCCAGTTTTTTGAACACCTCTGCTCACCATACACATGTGAGTTGCTTCAATCACAACCGCAACACCTCTAGGCTTCAAAATTTCACTCAATGCCATGGCGATTTGTTTGGTTAATCTTTCTTGTACCTGAAACCTTCTCGAGTACATTTCAGCTAATCTTGCCAACTTACTCAACCCCAACACTCTCTTATTCGGGATATACCCGATATGTGCTTTTCCAAAGAAAGGCACTAAATGATGTTCACACAAGGAATATATTTCAATATCTCTAACAATAACCATTTCATCGTGATCTTCTTCAAACACGGCTCTTTTGATCACATCACGAATATTGTCTTCATACCCTTTTGTGAAATACAACATAGCACGCGCGTATCTTTCTGGGGTTTCCAATAATCCCTCTCGTGAAGTATCCTCACCCAACTCTTCCAAAATAACTTTGACGGCGGATGCGATTCTAGTTTCTCTTTCTTTCGCTTCTTCTGGCGTTTGGTCTATTCTGTTTCTTGCTCCACGAGATGGCCATGATAACCCATCACTATCGATCGGTGGGTTTAAAGTCAATGGAGACGCAGCACGTGTTTGTAATGGTGAGTTTATTGACGAAGATGCAGAGATCAACTTCGATCTTTTGATGGGCAAAATTGGTTTTGGTGAATGGGTACCATTGATATCTTCTTTCAGTAGGAGAGATCTACTTGTGCTATCATCCGTGTATGATCCAGACATAATTGGAGGTGTAGAAATGTATATTCTATGAGTCTGGAATGTGAAATTTTAGATTATACTTGGCTGGCTCGAGTGAAGGGTCCGAAATTTCATTGAAGTCATTAAATTTTTCTCTTCGTTTTATTATGTCAAGTTTATTCTTGTGTGAAAATTTTGACTACGTTTTTGTCATTTAGAGTAAAATCGACTGGATATGGCCGATTCGTGGATGCTTAAATTACCAGGATATAGTATGATATATACTTCTCATTATATATATATATATATAATGAGAAGATAATGCTAAATATTAAAACCTATTGAGAAAAATAAATATGAATCAACAAAAATAAAAAGTAAAAAAGTTATAAGTAAAAAAGTAAAGACAAACTTAGAAAATAACACATGAAAAATCAAACATGCATCAATAACCAATTTGATTATTAGCAACTTATTGCTCTTCTGTGAATGGATTCAACACACGAACAGTTAAACATGGCAAGGCCATACCGATTTCTGCTCTTAATAAAACAGGAACTTGAGTCAATTCCTTGATGACTTGTATGTATGAATCACCTTCAACCCTTATTATTGTATCTTGCAAATATGGAGCTAATCCGCTGATTGAGTTGGAGTTATTGTTGTTCGTATTTGAGGAATCTGCAATTATTGATGATGAATTAGTTCTTACATTCTTTGGCAAATCAGATTGTGTAGGTGATGATGGCATAGATCTGGTAGAAGAGTCTTTTGTATCATTATGACAATTGGCCTGACCTTGCTTCTTCAATGTTGGTATACTCAATTTGGGTGGCTCTAAATTTAATTTAGCCAATTTTTCAACCAATGAATCAGTAGAAACATTTTTCTTTTCAAAGATGGTTTTGCTTTGTATTTTGGCTGCCTGTACCGCAGAAGTTCTATACTTATTTTTGACGGAATTTCTGTAAGATAACGAAGATTTTTCATCAGGTGGAATATAAGTTGCTGCATCAACTCCTTTTTCCCAATACAATTCTAAGCTTCTTTGCACTTTATCAAATTCTGCTTTGACCAATGGCAATTGATCACCGTGAACTCTTTTTTCGACACCAATTTCAGGAATGAAAACATCAAATGAAGATTCATAAACTTGTACCACAGTACCCATACATAATAATTGACCAGCACTTTCACTAATTTCATTAATGGTTTGAGATAATAATAAATGTATAGCTTGCTCTTGAGCATTAGCAGCACAATCCTTCTTGAAATTACAATAATCAGCTGTAGCTTTCAAAGAATCTAAATCCTTATCTTCATCTTCTTTATTCAAGGCTGCTTTCAATTGTCTATGAACAATCAAATCGGCATAACGTCTTAAAGGAGCCGTGAAGTGAGTATATAATGGCAAATTGAAATAATAATGTGAGTAACTATCGGCGTCTTGCTTGCCAGCAACATAGTATTTACCTCTTGACATACATTTGTACAATAAGGATTCAACACACATTCTGTTGGTGGGATCTTCAATTTTCAATATAGAATTTTGCAAAGTAGATGAGGTGGTAGTATCAATCTTGTAACCCAAGTTGGTTGCCTTTCTAACAAATGTTTCCATTTTCTGTAAAGTTGGTAGTGGGTGACGACGTAAGAAAGCTTGGTCACCTAATCCAGCATGGACTTTAGCTGCAATTGCTGAGTTGACCTTATGAGATATTTCAGAAATAACATCCAATGCTAAACTATCTTTAAAAATACTCAAACTCAAACGAACTTTTTCGTCATCTAACTGATCCAATAATGTTAAGTTTGGAGCTATGCCTAATGATCGATTAGATAATCTATGGCGACGAAATTCTTTAGCAATTAAACTGAAAGTTTTGATATAATCACTTGTGGCCGATGATATATTATCAACAGATCTGTTTTCCAATATCGTATCAAAAGAGTCATAGTTAACCAATTGTTTGGGAACAATTATTGACTCATGAATGTATAAATCTTCAACTTCAAAGTTGGTTGTATCAATTTTGAATACAACAGACATTGCTAAATTCTTTTCGTTTTCTTTAAATGAGATCAATTTATTAACTTGTTTCGGAAAAAGGTGAACTACTTTTTGTGGAAGAAAAACTGATGACGATCTTTTCTTAGATTTGCGATCTAATGTAGAACCACTTTTGATAAAGTATGAAATATCAGATACATGAAAACCTAACTCAATTTTGGTATTTGAAATTCTCTTGACATGTAATGCATGATCAACAAATTCTCCATTTTGAGTAAAGGCAATTATGTAATCATTCAAATATTCAGCTCTATTAATATTGTTCAATTCTGGTTCAATTGAAGGTAAATCGTAAATATTCGTATTGTCGTTAACATCTTCTTCATCATCAGGGTATTCGTCACATAAAAAGTTATTGTCTCTCAAAATAGAATCAATTTCAGTTTCAAGACTATCAATTTTACCTAATTTAGAAACCAAACTACCAAAAGGATGTAATGAAGTGATTGGCCATCTCTTGATTGAAGCAACAAATAATTGATCCGCGTACTTTTCGTGGTTCTCAACAAAATCTTTTGGAGCTTGTTCAGTTGGTATCGCAATCAATGGTACCTTTTTATCTGTTGGCTTAAACCAAACAATTTTTGGAGCTTTGGGGGTGTGTACTGAAGATTCGTGACCATTTTTCTTATCTCTTGCAGCCTGTGCAGCTTGTGCAGGCCTCAAAAGTCCTAAAGTACCAGCGAATAATTGTCCTGGAATACGATCGACAACAGCAATAACATGACCAGCATAGAGCGGTTTAACTTCATCATTAATTTCTTCTTCTTCAACCAACAATAATGATTGACCTTCAACTTCAACATCATCGTTTTTCTTCATTGTTGGCCTCTGTTTTAATGAACCTCTTCTTGTAAGTACTGAACCTTCTTCTTCTGTGGATCCTTCATCTTTGTTGGATGCACTTGTACCTGAAATTGATCCTTCGGCAGTAGTTGGAGCAGATGTAGCGTCATTATGAATATCATCATTCAAAGGTCTCGTGGTAAATGTATTATCTTTTCTTCTTTTCTTCTCTTCTTTTTCCTTTTTAGATTCCCATACCTCGTCGACAACTAATAATTCAACTGCAACTAAATCACCTTCCAATGCACGATTACGGTCTTTAGATCCACAAATGAAGATATCGGCATCTAATAAACCATCAGTTGAAACATATGCGTCTGATCTGTTCTTTTTATTGACTCTTAATGTTCCGGTAACCAAACGACCTTCATTTATTAATTCTGGTAATTGTGACTGTGGCAAGTAAGGAGCGAAAAGAGACTTTCTACTATTGTTCCCACCTTGACCTGCACCTCCTCCACCACCAACACCTTGGGATCCGGAATTATTGGAACCACCACTGTTTGGAAGGAAATGAGATAATGAAGACACAGATGACCCGCCACCATATGAACTATTACGGGGTCTGTGCCCAAGAACAAATCCGGCTTGTGGAGGTTCTAAACTCGACGATTGCCTTTGGTGGGGCTGGTTCTGTGATTGCTGTTGTTGTTGACCTCTCCAATTCGAATTTATACCTTCAGTATTACGAGAATTGGTTCTATAGTGTGAAGTTCTTCTACCATGACCTCGCTCAGGTGATTGAGTAACACCAAAATTGGGAGTGGGAGGAAATAAACTACCACTAGTATTGCTTTGGTTGTTGTCGGATGATTGTTGGGGAGTGGCTGGGAATTTGAATGACAGTTGACCATACGCTGCCGATCTTGAACGATTATGAGTTGAGTAAGTAGGGCTACCTGGTTCATTCACTTCAATATTTGGAGTTGGTGGAAATTTGAAAGACCCTAGGTTATCACTTGAATCATTTTTCTCCGATGATTGAGCAGTTGGACTTAAAGTATTTCTATTGTTTTGTCTTTGATTTGCAGCAGCTTTTATAGCTTCATTTAATCCCAAAGAATGCCTTCTCGCATGACCGTACTGGCCATGAGCTGCTCCACCTGCGGAGCCAGTGCGTCTATGGGTATTAATTGAGGAAGATCTAGAATGTGAACCGCCACTTCCGCCGCCCCGGCCACCAAAATTTGAAGATTGAGGAGGTGGCATTGTCTCTGAAGATAACGCATGCTGTGGGTACGTAAATTGTTGTTGTTGCTGCTGCTGTTGCTCTAATATTTGTTTCTGCTGAGCTTGTACTTGTTCCAATTGACGTTGTAAATTATATTGTTCCACCATTAAAACAGTCAATTCCGAAGGAGAACGTCTGTGTGCTACATGGAGATTCTTTCCTTTTCTGCTAGACACTCTAGCCGGGATATTATTGGGATTGGTATTGCTATTATCTTTTGATAAACTCATGCTGATATTAATCTATTAAAGGGTATAATAAAAATTAGATGAAAATTAAATGAAAATAAATCAATCAAATAGTATGACAACTCAATTAATTAAAATGCTTTGGTAGTATGATAATGAAAGCCCAGAATAGACTTTGTATGCAATTATGAACTGTGGGTGAACCTTATCTCACTGCTAACGAAAATATAAAAATGTTTAGTACGGAGACTGGTTTCGCCTTCCTTGATAACAGGTATAAGAGAATGTGGTTTAGCTTATTGATAATAACAAGGGAACGTATTGGGTATTCTGATCGATAGATAAGTGATTCCAGATGGCAAAAGGTGTATAAATACTGTGGTAATAACGTGGCCTTTTTTCTGAATCACAGGGGGCAATTGCTGCCAATTATTCTCACTTGATACGTATGCAAGTAGGACCAAGATGGCAAAGATGTACCTGATGGTTTGCAGTCAATACCAGTGATGATAAATGATTGGTTGATGGATTGATTGAAATGGTGAGGAAGTAGGGGGCGAGGAATGATGTTATTTAAGGAATGTAAGCTGGTTGTAGAAGAAAGAGGAAGAAAGTACAAAGAAAAAATTTTGTTCACTTTTCTGTTTCAAACCTAGTCAGTCACTTCTCGTAGGATTCAAGGGATAAAAATATCCTGCCTGCCGTAATTGACTACTGAGAAATTTTCAGGCACAGCCATACTAATTGCGTTTATTTCTTGACCACCACCACCACCACCACACACAAAACCAAATTGGTATATGACGTAGTATTGTTTCGCATACTTTATTCTGTGTCTTCTTTTATCTGTTTTCAATAGAGTGTCAGCTGATCATTAAGCTATGACATGGTCACGAGATCGACATTTAAGGTTTTTTTTTTGCAGTGGGTTGGCCAGGTTCTTGAAACGTACCAACGAAAGAAGGAGATCAATCTCTTATTGGTATAGTGCACATGATTCGTAAAGCTCTTGCAGCAATTGGCCTGATGTTCTTTCTCTTGTTTAGGTTTTCATCGTCGAGCACTACAATCTAAATTTAGCATTACGTACTGGCCATTCTCCATATTTTAAAGGGTTTTTACTGTCTACTTATTTGCTACTACGATACACGTACCATGATTTACATGAGAAAGAATAGACTGTGATTGTTTTTTATTGAAAATTGATAAACTCGTCGTATTTACTCCTGCCAAAAGGGACAATGTTATATTACAAGGACCCAAAAATTTCGAATCCTGATGTATAGCTTTGCGCCTCTATTATTGTTAAAGTTTTGTATCTTCATGGCAACCAGAGAAATCTTAGCTTTCGACATAAGTATGCGGCAGGCAACAAAATAAACCTGTTTTTTGCAATACATATTAGACTTCGATTTTGATAACTTCTGTTTCTAAGTTGTTTAGATCAAGTATAACGAATTCTCCGGTAGACCTGAAGTTAGGTAAACTAACAAGTTTGATATTTTTACCTTCGTACTCCATGGTTTCACTTTCGTATTTATCTTGGTTACCAACGAAGTACACATGAGGTGTTTCATCATTAAATATGAACGGATCGTAGTTTTCATACGGGTAACAATACAAAGTATCTGGAGCTGTGGGTATGAAATTTTGCCATTTAATATTTGCTCTCATTATTCTCATGATATCTGAATTATTATTTTTGGAGATGTACTTCCTTACATCATCAGTATTTTGACCACTTGTCCCTAGTATCCTAACACCGCTAAAATCTAACCACTGAGGGTTGCTCAATCTCAGTAATCTGTCACCGCCTAGAAGTGAAACATTTGACCTGAAAATCGACTTATGCATCGGTTGTTGGGGTAAGCAGATATCTGCTGGATCATTATTGCCTGGCATTACTGCGACGGGTAAAGTAATTATTAGCTCATTGACAAACTGATCTAACTTTTGTAAGGATTCAGTATTAAATTTGGAAATATTCTTTGACCCATAATTATTGGTGGTTATGTAGTTCTTCAAATCATTTTCGTCAGTAAGATCTTGAATGGGCTCTATAGAATCACCAGCAATTATCAATTGTGAGATGTGTGCACTGTATTCTTTATCCTCATCACTCCCTAACTCCCCCGTCAAATACTGTTTCAAGAATTCCAATTTGAGATTGTATTTACCATTTACCCCCATATTCAAACCCGAGACCAACGCAATTTTCCCTAGATTTCCACTAGGCAATGGTCTCTGAGGTGCACATGTAGGATAAACAACATCCATAATTTCAAATATTCCAGCTTGGATTTCAATTCCTAGTACGGCAACAATGCATCCAGTGACTAATAAATTCTTATCCAAGAATTCTTTATTGTCTAGTATAGCCCTTCCTGATTCATCTTCTAGCATAACAATCGGTTGTTCATCGTCATCAAGGTAACTCACAGGTACCAAAGGTAAAACATCATCAGTTCCCTTTTCCACATCTGCTAAGATATTCAATTTATATTTGGCGTCACAGAAGACTGTGCCTATAACCCAACACAACTTTCCACTTGAAATATCTAATATCTTGTCTTGCTTGACAATTGTTTGTCCATCTACTCTTCTGGATCCATCTCCCCATTTCTGCATTGCATTCTGATGTATTCTATCCTTAAGTTTACTCAATCGATACTCATACATTGAATAGTATTGCTGATTGTACTTTCTGCTTGCAGGGTTTATGAAAAATTCATTACGCTTTTCAAACTCAATAGAAGCTACAATTGGCGATCTCTCCACCTTGGATTCTGAGATCTTGATATTGATATAATCCCTCAAAGACATGATCTCTGGTGTTGATAGGGGCTGTTGCCAAATATTCACTTTTTTTCGCTAAACTTTCACAGTCCGAACGCGTCCACTTTCTTAGTGTTACACTGTATCTTTATATATATATATATATACAATTAACCAAGTCTACTTATGATCTCTTCTTTGTTTCTTGTGTTTCTTCTCTATGGATTTGCCACTTGCTCCAATTGTTATATTGACTTTAGGAGGCACATCAAAACCAAAAGACTTACCGACTTTCACTAAATCTAACTTGTCAATTTGATACACAGTTTTCAAACTATGTGAAGCATACGCTTGTAAATAAGCTCTATAACCGTCTTTTGCACTTTGATGTAACAAGTAGTTTGTTTTTATCAATTTAATCAATTGTGATTGGACGTTTGCAATCTTGTTTGTAGGGAATTCGTATTCATTCAATGGCACATTTGCGGCTTTTAAATATCTCAAAAATCCCAACTCTGATGGTGTTAAAAACATCAATGATTTACCTTTACCTTCGGTACCTCTTGCTGTTCTACCTACTCTATGGATATAATCTCTAGGATCGTCAGGTGGGTCAAATTGAATGATCCAGTCTACCGCTGGGATATCTAACCCTCTTGCTGCGACATCAGTACATACTAATATTCCTTGTTTTGCATTACAAAACTCAAAGAAAGTGTTTGTTCTTTTCTGTTGTTTTTGTTTACCATGTAAATCCAAAACTGGTAAATCAATATAGTTCAACAATTCACTGTAAAACTTGACACTATTACATGATGATACGAATACAATTATTTTCTTTTTGACATTCCTTTTCAAGAAGGAAAATAATAATAAGAATCTTTTATCTGAGTCACAAACAACATAACCTTGCTCTAATCCATCCGCCGTTGATACGTCCTTTTCGGGTACCACATTAATATAAAGGGGACCAGGTCTTAAAGAAATTCTAGCTAAATCTTCAACTTTCGTAGTTTGAGTAGCCGAAAACAACATAGACTGTCTATCTTCATTAGGCAATATTTTGATAATTTGCTTCATTTCATCTTCAAATCCAATTTCCAAAATTCTGTCTGCTTCATCTATGACTAGAGCTTTCAAGTTACTGAATACAAACCCACATGTATTTTTTAAATGATCTAATAATCTACCAGGTGTAGCGACTAATAAATTCACTCCCTTGGCCAACTTAGTCGCTTCTTGTCTTCTATCTGCACCTCCTATAACTATACCACAAGTCTGTGAATGATATTCCATTAGTTGACGTGCCACTCCAAAGATTTGTAACGCTAATTCTCTAGTTGGGGTTATAATGATCACTGCGGTACCATTTCTAGGTTTTACTTTCAAAGAATACAACATTTCAATGGCTGGGAGTAAAAATGCTAACGTTTTACCTGAACCTGTTTTAGCAGCACCGAGAACATCTCTACCGGCCAATAAGGGTGGAATGGTTCTTGCTTGTACTTTAGTCATCTTAGTGAATCCCATTTCCTTGATGGCTTTCATGGTAGGCTCAGAAAACCCAGACTCTTCAAAGAAGACATCTTCTTCTAAATTTTCAGCCGCTTCACTTGATACTTTGGGTTTGGTTAATTCTTGGAGTCTTGCTTCATCTTTTGCTGCTTTTTTGTTTAGTTTGTCTTCAGGATCTTTGATATCTTCTCCCAATAACTCTGCCACTTCATTAAAATCGGCATCTAATTCTTCTACAATTTTATCATTATCTTCTTCCTGCTCTACTTCCTCGTGAGCTCTCTTTTTTGATTCTACTGGTTTCATTTTCGGTGATTTCTTCTTGTCACTCTTCACTTTGGATGGTTTTGCCATAGTGATGTGGTGTATGTAGAGGGTTGATTTATGATGGTGTGAATGACTATCTCATCTCATCTATACCAGTATTAAAAAAAATACTTTAATTTGTCGTGTAAGGACGTGTTCGTCCGTCCAAATTAGAGTCCATTTTGCAACTTCAAGTACGAGCGTCTCTTTCAAGCAGATGACCGGCATGAACACCTTTTTAGTTAGAGGTATCTTTGCTTTCAGAATGAACAGACTAGTTACAGGTCAAACTGGTAATCATTTGGAAGGGCTGCTCTCTTATGGGTGTTAAGTGGCAATAAATCTGTTGAGACCTAACATTTCCCTTCATGATATGGTATGGAACTTCGATTTTTCACCATTTTATTTTTGTTTATAAAATAAAGAAAGAACTTAACTGTTCTGGGATTCATTTAGCCTGCTTTTTGATTGTAGCCTTTTCCATCTTGTGGCTTCCGTGTAGTGCAAAAAGTGAATGGTAAATATTACTCATTTACTTTTTGCTTTTGCTCACACTAGCAACTTCTCACCTGCACAACACAATCAAATATCATAGTGCTGCTATTTCACCTATCACGTCGTAATCAAGCTAACGTGTACTCCTTAACACAACTATGGCATCTTATACGGTGTCTTCGACGAAATCATACATGCAGGCTATGCAGCCGATGATTGAGGCTTTAGACAAGCTCGATTTTTCATTTGAAAATCAAAAGATACCCACCATTGATACAGAGAGTGCTAAAATTACTCCAATAGACAAAATACTAAGTAAATTTGACGATGTGTCCATTGATATATTAAATTCTGTATTGGATAATGAAACGCTATCTGACAAACTGTTACTAAGGGAGGTGAAGCAAGAATGCAATAGAATAAGCAGAGATCGAGGGCAAAGTGAGCTGGAAACTTTCCAACTAGTGAAATTATTGTTGTCAGAAGATCCAAGCGATGAGCAACTACAGTCTTCTTTATTTGATATATTGGGCTTTGATGAGTTCAACTTGATCTCCAAGATCGTTCAAAATAAAGAAGCATTCAAGCAAAGGGAACAAGTTCCTTGTTTGCTCTCACCTGAGGAGAGAGCACAATTGTTAATTGATAATCACGAAAGAACAAAGAACCAGGAATTGCTACCTAAGATGGCAAATCAACAGTATGCGCATGTGTATAAAAATCCTGATGTAGGTAGTATGATATCTATTACTGGTAAAAAATTTGCATTACCCAAAGGGACAACCAGAGACTCTTATGCTACACATGAGCAATTGGTAATACCCTACCCTGAAGAGAAGCCCAATAAATGGATTTCTCAAAAAGATTTGGTCAAACTATCTGATATGGATTTCATATGTCAAGGTACTTTCAAAATGTATCAAACATTGAACAAGATGCAAAGTTTAGTATATCCAGTGGCGTACAATACAAATGAAAATATGTTAGTTTGTGCACCAACAGGAGCCGGTAAAACTGACATTGCATTATTGACAATTTTGCATGCTATCAATCAATTTGTCACAGAAACAATGAGTGAGGATGGCGATGTTACTATAGATGTCGACTATGATGAATTTAAAATTGTGTATGTTGCACCTTTGAAAGCTTTGGCTGCAGAAATCGTTGAAAAATACTCCAAAAAGTTACAATGGCTAGGTATAAATGTTAGAGAATTAACTGGTGATATGCAATTGACAAGACAGGAAATTATGACTACGCAAGTCATTGTGACGACACCAGAAAAATGGGATGTTATAACGAGAAAACTGAATGGTGATAGTGAGCTAGTCTCTAAAGTCAAATTATTGATCATTGATGAGGTCCATTTGTTACACGAAGATAGAGGTTCAGTCATTGAAACTTTGGTCGCACGTACATTACGACAAGTTGAAAGTACACAGTCAATGATTAGAGTAGTTGGTCTATCTGCTACATTACCTAATTACATGGATGTTGCCGATTTTTTGGGTGTTAATAGAAATGTAGGCATGTTTTACTTTGATCAATCTTTTAGACCAATACCATTGCAACAACAGATATTGGGTGTACGTGGAAAGACGGGATCAAAGCTTGCCAGAGAAAACCTTGATAAATTGTCATACAATAAATTAGCCGACTACATTAATCAGGGCTTACAAGTTATGGTTTTTGTTCATTCTCGTAAAGAGACAGTGAATACAGCAAGATCATTTATTCAGCAAGCACGGGATCACAATGAGTTAGGTTTATTTGATTGCTCCGAAACCGAGTATTATGAAAAATTCAAAAGAGAGAGTTCTCAGAAAAACAGAAGCAAGGAATTGAGAGAATTGTTTCCACACGGATTTGGTACACATCATGCTGGTATGTTACGTAGTGATCGTAATCTAACCGAAAAGATGTTTGAAGCTGGTGCAATCAAAGTTTTATGTTGTACTGCTACTTTGGCATGGGGTGTCAACTTGCCAGCAGCCGTTGTCATTGTCAAAGGTACCCAAGTTTATAATTCAAAAGCTGGTGGATTTTGTGATTTGGGTATATCTGATGTTATTCAAATTTTTGGACGTGCCGGTAGACCCCAATATGAAAAATTCGGTATTGGTGTCTTGTGTACCACTAGTGACAAAATGGATCATTACATATCATTGCTTACTCAGCAACATCCAATTGAATCCAAGCTTAAGGAGAAGTTGATTGATAATTTAAACGCAGAAATATCTTTGGGTAGTGTTACTAATGTTGATGAAGGTGTTCAATGGTTAGGTTATACATATATGATTACTCGTATGAAAAAAAATCCATTTGCCTATGGTATGTCATGGCAAGAAATACAAGAAGATCCTTTGCTTACCAACAGAAGGAGGGATATGATTGTTTCATGTGCTAAAAGACTTCATCATTTACAAATGATTATTTTTGATGAAGAAACCGGAGCGTTGATGCCAAAGGACCTTGGTAGAATTGCATCTGATTTTTATTTATTGAGTAATTCTGTTGAAATCTTTAATCAAATAGCTAATCCTTTAGCCACTGAAGCTGACATTCTTTCAATGATAAGTATGAGTAGTGAGTTTGATAGCATTAAATTCAGAGAAGAAGAAGCGAAAGAATTAAAACAATTACTTGAAGATGATTCACCTTGTCAAGTTGCTGGTGATGTTGATTCTCCACCTGGTAAAACCAATATTTTATTACAAGCATTCATATCACAAGCCAATATCAAAGATTCTGCATTGATTTCTGATTCAAGTTATGTCGCTCAAAATTCGGCAAGAATATGTCGTGCTTTATTCTTGATTGCCATGAATAGAAAATGGGGAAAATTGATGAAAATTATGTTATCTTTATGTAAGTCAATTGATAGAAGAATATGGTCATTTGAACATCCAATGATTCAATTTGATTTACCAGAATCAGTACTAAGAAACATAAAAGCAAAGAACCCTTCCTTGGAAATGTTAAGAGATATGGAACCCGGTGAATTGGGTGATTTAGTACACAACAGTCATATGGGACAGGTGCTTTACAACCTTGTTGGTAAATTTCCCTACATAGAAATTGAATCTGAGATTTTTCCAATTACTACAAATGTTATGAGGGTTCATGTTGATTTAGAACCAGATTTTGTATGGGATGATAGATATCATGGAAGTGTTCAAATCTTTTGGTTGACTGTTGAAGAATCAGATCATTCAGATATTTTACATGTTGAAAAATTTATACTTAATAAGAAAAAATTTAGAAGTCCTCATGAAATGGATTTTATGATTCCATTATCGGACCCATTGCCTCCTCAAATTATAGTTAGGGTGATTTCGGACCTCTGGATTGGTTCTGAAACCGTGCATCCTGTGTCTTTCCAACATTTGATTAGACCATCCAATGAGACCATAAAAACTGATTTACTAAGATTACAACCTCTTCCGATCACTGCTTTGCATAATCCAGATATTGAAAGCATCTACTCATCCAAATTCAAATATTTCAATCCAATGCAAACAATGATCTTCCATTCACTATATAATTCAAATTCAAGTGTATTTGTTGGTTCTCCTACTGGGTCAGGTAAAACTGTTGTCGCGGAATTGGCTATATGGCATGCATTCAATGAATTTCCATCATCGAAAGTGGTTTATATCGCGCCAATGAAAGCATTAGTTCGTGAAAGAGTTGATGATTGGAGAAACCGACTTTGTAAAAACACAAGTCACAAATTGGTAGAATTAACTGGTGATTCTTTACCAACAATTCAGGAAACGAAGGAGGCTGATATAATTATTACTACCCCAGAAAAGTTTGATGGTATTTCACGTAATTGGCAAACTAGAACTTTTGTTCAACAAGTTTCTTTAGTTATTATGGATGAAATCCATTTATTGGCAAGTGATCGTGGTCCAATTTTAGAAATGATTGTTAGTCGTATGAATTACATTTCTTCACAAACCAAGAAACCAATTCGATTGTTGGGTATGTCTACAGCCGTCTCTAACGCTTTTGATATGGCTGGTTGGCTAGGTGTGCGTGATGGATTATTCAATTTCCCACAATCTGTACGTCCAGTTCCACTACAAATGTATATTGATGGATTCCCTGATAATTTAGCATTTTGCCCATTTATGAAAACAATGAATAAACCGGCATTTATGGCAATCAAACAGCATTCTCCAGAAAAACCAGTTTTAATTTTTGTTGCATCTCGTCGACAAACTAGACTTACTGCTTTAGACTTAATTCACTTATGTGGTATGGAATCAAATCCAAGAAAATTTCTCAAAATGACAGACTATGAATTGCAGGATGTTTTAGAAAAAGTGAAGGATGATACACTAAGATTGTCATTACAATTCGGTATAGGATTACATCATGCTGGTTTGGTTGAATCTGATCGTCAAATATCTCATAAGTTATTTGAATCCGGTAAAATACAAATTTTGATTGCCACTTCTACATTAGCTTGGGGTGTCAACTTACCTGCACATTTGGTTATCATCAAGGGTACACAATTTTTTGATGCTAAGATTGAGGCATATAGAGATATGGATTTGACTGATATTTTACAAATGATGGGACGAGCGGGTCGTCCTGCTTATGACACCAGTGGTATTGCAATAGTTTATACTAAGGAATCGAAGAAAATCTTTTACAAGCATTTCCTTAATATAGGTTTCCCAGTTGAATCATCATTACATAAAGTATTGGATAATCATATTGGTGCAGAGATTTCTGCTGGTACTATAACTACAAGACAGGAAGCTATGGATTTCCTTACATGGACATTCTTATATAGAAGAGCTCATAATAATCCTACTTATTATGGAATTGAAGATACTTCTCAATATGGAATTTCTCAATATTTAGCTAATTTGATTGATTCGACAATTAATAATCTAATCGAATCGCAATGTGTTTTCACTGGTGGATCTGATGAATTTAGGGCAAGTCCATTCTTGCATATTTCATCATATTATTATCTTTCTCACTTAACAATGAGGAATTTTGTTAAAAACATCAAGCCAGACTCAGGTTTTAGAGCGTGTTTACAATTACTATGTGAAGCTAGTGAATATGATGAATTGGCTACTCGTCATGGTGAAGAATTAATTAATATGGAGATGTCGCAAGCTATGAGATATCCAGCTGAAGATTTGGACAAGGAATTTATTTGGGATCCTCACGTTAAGGCATATCTTTTAATACAAGCATTTATGAGTAGAGTTGAGTTACCAATTGCAGATTATGCACAAGATACTATATCTGTGTTGGATCAAGCATTACGTATATTACAAGCTTACATAGATGCGGCGGCTGAAATGGGATATTTCAAAGCAGTCATGTCATTTATTGAATTAATGCAATGTATTAAACAAAGATATTGGTATGATGATGATCCTATTTATGCATTACCTGGTTTGAAATTGATTCCTAGAAAGAATGAGATGACTGATTTGAATTGGCTTGGTCAAATGAACATAGGTCAATTGTTCAAATTTGCTGAAACGATTGGTGTAAACGGAGAACAATTGAAGGATTCAAAGATTACAGAAGTCGAAGCTGGCGATGAAGAAGCGAAGAAACAGTTTGTTAAAATTGGATCACATTTACCAACGGGTAAGCTTGATATCAGTCAAGAAAATAAAGAAACTTTGAAGGTCACTATGGCACATGAAAATTACCCGTTGAACAATGAATTCAAAATATTTTGTCCACATTTCCCTAAACCACAAAGAGAATCCTGGTTTATTATTGCTCGTAATGAAAAAGAGTTGCACTTGTTGAAAAGGGCCTCGCCCAGAATGTCAAAAAAGAAAGGTCTTGTTGTTTGTGAGCTTGAAGTTCCAGAAGATTTATTTGGTAAAGATATTACAATTGAGTGTATGAACGATGGTATGAGTATCAGGTACTCTAAGGAGATTACATTATTATAGATTATATGTGTATTCGAATAGATCCTATTCAAAGAAATCGTCTTCTTCTTCACCTTCATCTTTTTTGGCTTCTGGAGCGTCGATTTCTTCGGAGATATTTGCCTTTTGTGTTGTGATATCTACCTTAACTGTTTTACCTGTTAACACTTCATCAATTGTAAATGGTAATTTACCATCATCTATTATCTTTTCTATTTGTTTCCTAAAGTCTAGCCTTCTTGCTTCAGTCTTTTTGAATCCGGCCTTAACATTTGGATCACTTTCATCCTCCCCATTTGCACTTGGATATAACGATATGTATTTTTCAGTCTTAGGGAACAATATGACGTACGCAAGATCTATTTCACCATGTTTCAATTGTTTTCTGGCCTTTTTAATATCTTTCCTTACTCCTGTTTGATTCACTTCTTCAAAACTCTTTCTCAAGTTTTTCAATTTTCTGACTGCTTTCTTTCTTTCGAAAAATCGAACCATATGATATTTTTTAGCTATCGTCTTAGCTTTCAATTGAACTTGAGAATTTTGCAATTCAACTCTGAAAGCTTTTAATGCTCTATCATATTCGACTTTTTTATCTGCTGGAAGATTCTTGTTTTTCTTCAATAATCTTTCTATATCTCTTATTTTCTTTTTAATTTTTGCTGACCCTGCTCCCATTGTATCTGCAACCTCTATAGAAGTGCTCCTAGCTCTGTGTTTTGGGTTTTTGGCTTTTTTGGGCATGGTTTGATGACTGGTTGATGTAGTGAAGATGAGGCAGATGAGATAATTTAATTTTTTTATATTTTTTCAATTTCTGATTATAAAAAAAAATGAAGAATTTCGAGATCATCAATCATCAAAACCAACTATCAATAATGGGGATTTTGGAAAAAATTGCACAAATTCAGGATGAATTAGCAAGAACACAAAAGAATAAGGCTACTGAATACCACATAGGTCTTTTGAAGGGGAAATTAGCTCGTTATCGTCGAGAATTATTAGAGCCTCAACCTGGACAAGGTTCTTCTGGTGGTGGCCAAGGTTTTGAAGTTGCAAAAGCAGGAGATGCGAGGGTCTCATTAATTGGGTTTCCATCTGTGGGTAAATCTTCATTCTTATCCAAAGTCACAAATACAAAATCAGAAGCTGCAAATTATGAATTCACAACTTTAACTTCTGTGGGTGGTATATTGGAATATAATGGTGCTGAAGTGCAAATTGTTGATTTGCCAGGTATCATTAAAGCTGCATCTCAAGGAAAAGGTAGAGGTAGACAAGTTATTGCCGTATCTAGAACTTCTGACTTGATATTGATGGTATTGGATGCCACGAAGGGAGGAGATCAAAGAGAAGTTTTGGAGAATGAGTTGGAATCAATGGGTATAAGATTAAACAAGGAAAGGCCAAATATATCAATTAGGATCAAGAAGACAGGTGGAGTCAAAATGAACTTCATCACTCCGCCAAAGAACTTGGATGAAAAGATTGTTAGTGCCTTACTAAAAGACTATAAGATTCATAATGCTGATGTACTTATAAGAGACGAAAATGTTACTATAGATGATTTCATTGATGTGATAAATGGCCAACACATATCATATATCAAATGTTTATACGTCTACAACAAGATAGATGCCGTCTCGCTAGAAGAATGTAATAGGTTAGCAAGAGAACCAAATACAGCGGTCATGTCATGTGAGTTAGATTTGGGTATTGGCGACTTAAAAGAAGAAATATGGCGTCAATTGGATTTATTACGTTTATACACTAAGAGAAGAGGTGTACAACCAAAATTTGATGATCCAATGGTTGTGAGAAATAACTCGACCGTTCTTGAAGTCTGTGACTCAATTCATAGAGATATGAAAAATCAATTCAAATATGCATTGGTATGGGGATCAAGTGCTAAGCATTCACCCCAGAAATGTGGATTGAGTCATCCTGTTCATGATGAAGATGTAGTTCAAATAGTAACTAAATAGAGGATCAAAATACTTGAATATATATATATATTTTTTTTTCACCAACGCGTTTAAGAAACTCGCTACAACAACCACCTTAATGGACAAATATAGTGATCTACCCGATATAGATAGGGATAGTCGAGAGGTGTTTGAAACTTCGGATGTTGAAAGTGATCTTGAGGTCCCCGTAGAATCGATATCTAATCCTGATGTTGAAGACGATAATATTGACGTTGAAAGTTCACGACAAAGATTTTCCAAAAGTGAGATATCATATGATCAATACAACTTTCTGGGAGATGTCGTCAAACTGAATGGGTACTATGTTAATCAAGTTGAAGAGACCATCGAAGAAAAATTATCCAGAATAGCTAGAGAATTGGAAGAGATTAAACTAAAGGATACATCTGCTGCAAAACAGGCAAATACATTAGTTGACGTATTGAATGAATTGAAATCCAAAAATGAGACAGATGTGGTTCAATTACGACAAGATCAATTGAAGTTAGATAGTATCTTTGACATGAGTACCTCCCCACAACCAACATCTGAAAGGCATTTGAAAGAAGTAGTAGTGCTTGAAAGTAGATTGAATAAACTTGAAAGTTTACTAGATACAGAGACAGAAGATTCACTTCCTAAATCAGTACAATTAACATTGAACGACCTTGAAAGAAAAGTGGCAATTATAGACAACTTGGAGTACAATATTAATTTGGTGAAAACAGAAATCTCAAACCTCAATAAAGAAATGGAAAAGTTAGAAATGAGTAGAAAAGTGTTTAACATCACCGAAATTCCACAATCAAAGGCTGATAAGATTGATGAGATCTATGACATACTACCAAGTCTTACAAAACATAGCAAAGTTGCGCCTCATTTACTTCAAAGATTGAAAACTTTGAATAACATCCACAGCGAAATGGAGAATAGCATAGAATTCTCAGGAAACGTAGACCAAATGTTGACTGATTTGAAAGATGACATGGTGAAATGGGATCATTCAATCAATAAATTGCATGAAAATATCGATAACTACCTGGAAAGTTTCAAGACAAACTCTGAGTCAGTAAAGTCGAGAGTAAATGAACTAACATTGAAAGTTAGTAGTCTACAGGTTGACTAATGGGTGGTGATCGTCTTAGATAACGGTTTTAAGAATCGGTAATTCACTTCGCTACGCTTTCCAGTCTTTGATGGATGTCGCTTTTTCTTGCCTTGTGGGATTTGAGTTTTGCATAGTAGAATTTTTGATTTCATCGGAGTGAAGTCTCCACAATTTGGACCAGGAAATTTATAGATCGATTTATTTTCTACATCTACTTCTTCTTCTTTCTTCGTCATTCTGTTCTCTTTTTCTTTTCTGCAACTATTCATTCTTTATGTTGAGATCGACCACACGTTCTGCTATTCGTTTAGCTTCAAAACACACTAGAATTGCTCCTTCAGTACTTCGTGTTCAAGTGCCACGAGTCTCAGTAAGATGTGCATCACAATTAGCTCATGTTAGAACACCTCCAAACTTACAAAATGAACCGGTCAGAAACTTTGGTTTTAATGATACTAAAGACTGGGACTTGTTGAGAGCGTCAATCACTAAATTTACAGATGAAGGCGCTTTGCAAGTGCCTTTAGTTGTTGGTGGTAAAAAAATCTACAGGGAAGAAACTAAACCACAAGCTAATCCAGCAAAACATTCACAAATTTTAGCTGATGTATCACAAGCCACTGCTGAAGATATCAAAGCTGCTATTGAGGCTGCTAAAGTTGCCAAGGCTAAGTGGGCTGCTACTTCTTGGACTGATAGAGCCGCAATCTTTTTGAAAGCTGCGGATTTAATTTCTACTAAATATAGATACGATATGTTGGCAGCCACTATGTTAGGTCAAGGTAAAAATGTATATCAAGCCGAAATTGATTGTGTTGCCGAATTAATCGATTTCTTCAAATTCAATGTCAAGTATGCCGAAGACTTGTATGGTCAACAACCTTTACAAACTGCTCCTGGTGTATGGAACCGTGCTGAATACAGACCATTAGAAGGTTTTGTTTATGCTGTTACACCTTTCAATTTTACTGCTATTGCCGCTAACTTAGTCGGTGCACCAGCATTAATGGGTAATACTGTTGTTTGGAAACCTTCTGCAACTGCTGCATTATCAAATTACTTGTTATTAACTATTTTGGAAGAAGCAGGATTACCGGCTGGTGTAATCAATTTTGTTCCTGGTAATCCAGTTGAGGTCACTGATATTGTATTAAATGACAAAGGTTTTTCAGCATTGCACTTTACTGGTTCAACCGATGTTTTCAAAAACTTATATTCTAAGATTAGTGAAAATGTTGCAAACGATAAATACAGAGATTTCCCAAGAATTGTTGGTGAAACAGGTGGTAAGAATTTCCATTTAATTCATCCTAGCGCTTCATTGAATCATTCTGTTTTATCTACTTTAAGAGGTGCTTTTGAATATCAAGGTCAGAAATGTTCCGCTACCTCAAGGTTATACGTTCCTGAATCATTGTGGCCAGAATTCAAAGAACAATTGACCGGCCAAATGTCACAAATTACAATTGGTAATACTTCTGAACCTGATTCATTAAATTCATTCATGGGTCCAGTTATTCATGAACAATCTTTTGAAAAATTGAAGAATGCAATTGTTCAAGCTAAGAATGATCCAGAGTTGGAAATTGTAAGTGGTGGATCATACGACTCAACTAATGGCTACTACGTTCAACCAACCGTTATTAGAACCACAAACCCAAACCACGAATTTTTAACTAAAGAATTCTTTGGTCCAATATTGACTGCTTTCGTATATCCAGATTCTGAATATGGAAGTATCATCAAGAGCATTGATTCAGCTACTAAATATGGATTAACTGGTTCTATTTTCGCAAGAGATCGTGATGCAATTAGAACAGCTGAAGAAAACCTAAGATATGCTGCTGGTAACTTCTACATCAATGATAAATCTACTGGTGCGGTTGTTGGCCAACAATGGTTCGGCGGTGCAAGAAATTCAGGTACTAATGATAAAGCAGGTTCTGCTAATATCTTGTCAAGATTTGTCTCTATCAGAAACGTTAAAGAGAATTTCTACGAATTGACTGACTTCAAATACCCATCAAACTATCATTGATTGATATTATGTAACTATTCATCTTATATGTAAATAAAAAATAATCTCAAACTTTTGCTTTTCACGTGCTCATCTCTTTTGATCATAGTAATAAGTGGTATATTGTTGTTGTTGAGTAGGTGGAGGCCCTGGTGGTGGTACTCCCAGAATGCAATGTTGAGGTAGAGGTTGTGGAGGTGGCCGTTGTGGCATATTAACAACTCTTCCCAAGCCTGAACAAACTGGACATAAGTCCATATCCAATAAGAATCTGACTACCCCAGATCCTCTACAACGACCACATAAAATTCCACCTAATCGAGGATCACCAGGTGGCACTCTACATGCATTTACAGATGGAGGTCCATATGGAATAAACGTCGTAGAACCAAAAAACGAAGGACTGTAATAGCTATTGACTGCTGCATAAGTATTTCTTGGACTAAATTGATCCCAACAATCTTTACAACTTAGACCATTTTTCGTCTTATATCCCGTATTCTTACATTTATTACAATAGTATCTCTTTGGATATTTGAAAGTTAATTGAGGGTTTGGATTGTATGCATATTTATTTAAATAGAACTGATCCCAGCATGTTCTACACAAGTCTCCGTTTTTCTTTTTATACCCAGTGTTCTTGCACTTCTGACAAAAATAACCTTTGGGGAAATTGAATGGCAAGTTTGGATTGTTTGTATATAGAATATCTGTATTTTGACTAGAGCTCTCCTGGGGTCTTATTGCTTGAGGTCTTGGTGGATGCGGTGGCGGTGGTTGTGGTCGGGAGGAATTATTACTTGTGGAACCAACGGCTTCATCGTAAGAAGGTGGCAAATCATCAGAGTCTAAACCATCATCAAAACGTCCTGCCATGATTGGATAAAGTGCTTAGTAAACCAAAGTAAAGTTATGAGTAGCAACGGAGAAAAATTGAAATGTGGTGTTGGTGGGTATGGTATTGACCCCTTTTTTCCTCTCTAAGCAAAGTGTGAAATGATCTTTCTCACAAAGTTGGCAGCACCCTGCAATTGTCACCCTCCAATCTCTGGCAGTCGGAGTGTATGATTTTCAGAGCCTGTATTCTTTTTGCCGTCGGGAACGTGATGGATTACAGTTTTGTACCTCATTTAAGCCCATTTGATCTACCAGCCGTTTTACCTCTATTGTCCAACAAAAAACTCAGAGATCGTTATCATGAAGGTAGGAGAAATGGGAACATCCAAACTGCAATAGAACGTGTAAGTCTTGATTTATCATATTGGTGTGGTGAATATTATTCTCACAGTAGAAAATTTTTGAGAAACTGACAACACAACGAATCAATTTCATATACAACAGCATAATCAAAGATGATTTGGTTATCAGAAAGACAAAGTATGTGACATTTTTCTATGATCCATTTCAGAGTATTGACAACATGACATCTAACTGATTTGTAGAATTTGGTGTTGGATTCACAGCTGGTGGAATCTTTTTTTTTATGTTTGGAATAATGACATTTTTTGATTCGGGATTCCTTGCATTGGGGAACATTCTATTCATAATTGGATTGATATTGATTATTGGGCCACAGCGTACTGTGTCGTTCTTTACGCGTCCAACGAAGATAAGGGGCACTGTATGTTTTGTTGTTGGTATATTATTAATTCTTTTGAAAAGATCATTTATTGGATTTGTACTAGAAAGTTTTGGTATATTGGGCTTGTTTGGGGATTTCTTTGGCACAATCATACAGTTTTTAAGATCTGTTCCTTACATTGGTGATGTATTAAATTATCCAATTTTCGCACCTACAATTGATAGATTGGCAGGTATCAACAATACATTACCCGTTTAATAGAGACATCCTTTCGTTTTATTTGTATCATAGTTGTATATGTAGAATTATTTATTATTGATATGGTATTGAAGGTGATCACACTGTCTATAATCTCGAGAACTTTATCACACTGTTATAATGCATTATTTAAATCGATATTATTTATTGTAGTTTGAATATAGATTGATTACCGAGAAATGAATGATTCATTGCAGGACTATTCTTCATGCAAATCTGGGAACCTGGCAAGGTGTCTCTATTGTATCCTTGAAATCTTTCCACAATTACTGCTTTGACCCTAGTATGTAATTGTGTGAAGCGAACTGTGCCTTTTGGTTATTGAACATAATTCGTAACGTACTCTATTCGTCACTAGATAGGATGATGCCTTAATGCCAGAGTGCGCGTGGGATCGATCACAACTCGAATGGTTTCGTTGTTGGATTTGCCTAAGGTCCTTGCTCTGGCTATACCTACGCTTCACAATGGAATTACATCACCGTCATCCTAGAATTTGATGTCGGTCATTTTCGATGCTTATTCTTCTGATGAATGACCTGTTGTTGTGAACAAAATTTGACAGGGTTATTAAATAAGATAGGATGAGTGATGGTCTATTATGAGTGTTTCGCAGACTGAGTGTGATTTGAGAGTACCTGGATGCTGATAGATAAACTGATTGTGGCTTTTAATAAGTCTAAGTATTCTCTATCGATAAAATACCGATAATATATTTCCCAGATGCTTGAAAGATAGCTGACTTTGCAGAAAACATGGCCAACAAAGACTCCAAAATTGAAACAGTTTTATCTGTCACGCTACTCAAGGCATAATTCACACTTGCGAAAGATGGTGAATCTTCCAGGTCGTATTCCTTTCTGCCTCAATACAAACTCTCTGCAAGTAGGGCTTGCAATCCAGTTGCCCAGTGTGATTGGAAGTAGACCAGGCCCAAGACCCCTATTAGCAAACCAGAAGACACCAAACTGTTCTTTTTTTGGATTTCAATGCAACTAAGGAGTATTTTAGTTACATATACAGAAGAAGTCAAATCGATTTAGTCTATAGTATGCACGTTTCAATGCTACTCTTCAGATCTTTTCAGAAAATATTAGTTGTGCATTTATCCCACATATTTTTTTCTCTCGCTAACAGAGTAGCTAAATTTCAGGTTACATGAATAACATCAGCCTCAGTATTCGTATTGGCTGGTAATCCCGACGCCCTACTAGGAACTCAAAAGCGCCTTGATGGTTTGTTTTTTTATTTACTTATGTTATGTTATGTCAAAGACCAGATAACGCTTGCACCTGTAGTTGATGGTTTGGAGCCGTGTGTATTTTCTTGAATAACGTAGGCAAGTTCATCCTGCATCGGAGGAATGCAAAAATAGTCTTCATTCACGAAAGGCGTCAATGTAGTGTCTGATTTCATCACCGTTTATGCACGGAATTCACTATTATATAATTGTTTTGTGGTGATTTAATCAGGGATCACATGGGATGATATTGGTAAGCGCACGATATATGCATTTAATTTGATGATGGGAAGGAATAGTTGTTTATTGTTTTTGCGATGAGCTTGGGTAAAACGATCATCCACATGTCCAAACCAAATCGACGTCAAGAAATCAAGAAAAAAGAAGAGTTGCAAGCGCGGTTTCAATTGACTTTCTCACAGAACAACGCACGAGTTTTGAACTGGTTGAAACCATCCAACAAAAATAGTGATGAGATACTGAGTGATGACCTGTTCATGAATCTACAGATCATACCCCAGGGGGCCGGCTTGTCGCTGATCACAAACGGGAACGTTAAGAAAACAGGAGATTTCATCAACGCGACGGACATGGCCAAATCTAAACTTACAGTGGTAAGAAAACTCAACTCAAAACCAATGGCAGCATTGATGAACAAAATGAGAGATGGCAATCGAAATAAAACAAAGCAAAAACATACTTTGCAGCGACAGAAACCGACGATATCAGGACCTAAATCTGAATCGGAAGATGAAGATACAAAAGCCATACTATCAAGATCAGTCAAGAAGAGTTCAAGTGTAATACTACTTGGGAATAAGTCGAAAAAAAACGACCGTCCATTTTGATTCGGGATGAGAGTGACTGTTCGGTTTCACTCCCCCAACCTCTGCGTAGCTCCAATGTTTAACCAGAGAGGTTTGGAAGCGAAATGTACAGTGGAACTTTATTAGCCAACATCAAACTTTAATCAAACTGAAACTCAGTTTGATATTTGCCAAGTTCTGACCATTATGGCGTGGTGTATTGTATGCCAATGTAGTACAAGTTACTATTTTGGGGTCAAATAATTAAACCTTATTGAGGTGCTTAAAATACCGTTTAAAGGTTATGGGTATCTAAAGGATATACTCAAAGCTTAAGTAGATGTTTTATTAATATGTATTTTGATTGAGATTCATACGAATCATATCTATTAATATCGGCGCTCTAACTCTAACTTAATTTCCTCCGCTTAATGTCTTCTTCGCTGCTTGATCTTGAAGCTTTCTCCTCTGCTATAATGGATGATTTGTACAATGGCTCCTTGCGAGGCTGTATTATTACTTTGTCGTCTAGTAATGATGTAACTGACACCTTCCGATTCTTGACGCTAGTATCAGCAATCTTGGGCAATGGTGAACTGGTTAACGAACGAGGAGCTGCTGTAGAAGCTTTCGGAGATTGTTCACATATCATTCTAGATACAAAAGGTGGTGGTGATGTAGTACTTGTTCTGATTATATCTTCCGTTACTTCCTGTGGTGTTGTTGATATCGAAGTTTTATTGTTGTAGGATATTGATCCGAGTGATGAAGTTCTTTGAAATGAGTTGACAGACGAAACTGACGACATGTTTGAGAAAATGCTTGAAGATGATTGCGATCCTATTGAGCCAGTCATAGAACTAGCCATGCCATTACTATTATTTCGGTTAAAACTATTTCTTGCAGAACCGGGTCCAGTATGTAGCTCGAAAACTGAAGGTCTTAGCTTTTCTTGCAATGCACTGGTTAATAGTGAAGGTTTCTTTATTAGTGGTGGTTGTGTAGTTGATGGAGATGCTGACAAAGAAAGTGACGCCGAGGAAAATGTATGATATTCATTTGTAATACTTCTAGAATGTTGTTTTGGAATTGGGGCAACTATTGGAGTTGTTGAACTTTTACGTAAAGTATCAGGAGGTGATATCGTATTTGAATTTATTGTTGATGGTGATGTCAAATTTAGGGAACTAGGACGATGTAGCAATGGAGGTGGATGTGGATGGATATTAAATGACTGCCGCGAATCCAATGAATCTCGGGAAGAAGCTGCGGAGCTATTTCGTGGAATCATGTATGGTGCAGCTGGGAGTATTATTGGTGCTAATGGGTCAAACATTAATGACGGATTTCTTTGCCTTGAATTGTTTCCATTGTCTTCCCATATTTTTCGAAACTGTAGATTTGGTGTGTAATATTGAACTGGTGAGATATTTCCATGAGGTTCAATAGATGGTGCTGGATGTGGAGGTGGAACATGCTGATAGTCTGAATATGATTGTTGTGGTACTGGTGGTGGTGGTAGCGGTTGTTGAGATTGAACTAGTAGTGGTGGTACTTGCTGTTGTTGTTGTTGAGCTGGGACGGGTGATGAAAAATACAAGCAAGGCTGCTGATGATGTTCTTGCTTAGGTGCTGCGATATAGTATTGTCTAGTTTGTGAATCAAAAACTGGTGAGTAATATTCGTTGGACGGAAGGGCTTGTTGGGATGGGTGACTACGATAATGATGCAAGTTATCGCCGTTGTAGCTACTATTTCTCGAACTATTTGAGCTGGACCTTCTTTTTATATATTTCAAAGATGTTTCATCTCCTTTTTTAAATTTCCCACTCAGATGTTTGAATTCCCATATTGGAGATACGTCTTTATCCAGGTCATTACTACCAATATTAATATTTATTGAGTTGTTGTTGGGATCACTTACTTTATGAAATCCGTACATATGTAATTGACGTACAAAACTGGCAACATTGCCATGTTTGAAATACTGAGTTAAACAATTCGCAAACTCCTTTCCAGGGTATAATGCAAATGTATTACCTTCAACATTATTGGCAGTCCACCAAATTAAATGCGATAAATTAGGATCATTTAGCATTGTGTATAACTTATGTACAAAAGCATTTTTCTTTATGCGTGGGTCAGTTGAATTCTTCTTAGTCATTGAGTAAAGATGAATTTAAAGTATATATGAGGTGGAGGAAGTGGTTGTTAAAAGCTAAATAGTTGTTAATGTAGACCCATATAAAAACTGCAAGCTATGATGTATGTGAAATGGTATGGATGAAAGATTGATTGGTCAAGTGTGCTATGCAACGAATGGTAGATTCCTCTGCTTGCAGTGAGACCTATATATTAGAAACTTGTGAACTTGACTTTGGTCGTAACGCACAAAGTTAAATTACCAAAAAGTTGATATGAGATGTTGTAAATCGTTGTTGATAAAAATGTAAAACCTAACAAACACAATAATATTACTTTAGGTCCCACCCTACTCTACTGGTACAACACTAAATTGGTTTGCCCGGGTAGACGCAAAATTAGCTAGAAGGATGTAAATATCAAAACTGAAATGGACAGACAACCGCTGTGAATTAGTGAGTGCCGTGGAGTGAATTCAAATAGTAAATTGGGAAAGTGAAATATATATGTGTAAATTCAAATGTCTCTCCTCCTAAATAATTGAAGTAAAAGTGAGAACAAAAGACGGTACAACTTTAAGTAAGATAGATTACTTAATTATATATGTACTTAATAAAGATAATCTTCTTTTATTCTTCTTCTACTACTTCAACCTCTCTACTTCTGGCAAGGGGTTTTGTGTGATTTTCTATAATGTCGTCTATTTTTATTCTCAGTTAAGCAAAGAAAAACAATAGGAGGGACAAACCGTTGTTGTTGAAATGACTTGTTGATTTGTGTAACCGATGTAAGGTTATATGTACGGAGTGTATGCACCTTTGACTAACTTCACTTTTCTTATTTATTAATTCACTTTGTACTTTATCTTAATCTTTTTTGTATTTTATGAGCTGTCGGTGGTCTTAGTTGTTTGGATTGCAATTGCAATATTGCTCAGTCAGTTCAGAAGGATAGTTTTAGTTTTTGTCGATTTCTGTAACAGGAGTTCTTTGGAGCTTCTTTCGCGGCTCTTTGAGCAAAAAGCTTCTATGCGTGTTTAGTCAAGGAATGTGGTATTCCAGTGGTGGTGGTGTGGTTTTATTGTTGTTCTACTTTCTTCTTCTACGTCTTTTTCTGCTTCTTTTTTCTTCCTCAGAATGCAGATTAACTTGATTCTATTTTCTGTGACGACCTCACAGTGAATTTCAAAGACGGTAACTTTTAAAACGCTAAGGATTATAAGGTTTCTAAGATACTATTTGATATTAGAAATGAGCCAAAGAAAAGAAGTTTATCATACAATAATCTTCTTTTTGGGAAAGAGAAGTGTAAGAAAAAGTCAACAAAAATCAACTACAGGAAAATAGCATATCAATGTTTTTATATAAATGAACAGCCAAGATATAATAGCTGCAATATTCGATACATTAGGGTGCTCTAAAATAATATATTTAGGATAAAGAAAAACGACTTAACCATTGATTCTGGTACATGCTTGGTGAAATGTAAGAAACCTTCAGGAACAGAAGTTTTTTCTTTGTACCACCGATTGACAACTGAATATTACGTAGAATGCCGACCATCAAAATAATATCAACATCAATAGTCGAAAAGCAATAACCGACACATAATCTCCACAATATGTTTTGAATAATAATACCAACTGTAGACAACAAAGCATATTTTTACATGACCAAAGTTAAAAAGTGGGCTAGCTAATATACACGATATCAAAGTTTGTTACCTGAAAATAACATCATCGGATTCACGTCGTTTCTTTGTTCCTTGTGCTCTTTGTTGTCCTTGCTTCCTTCTTTCGCTTCTTCCTTGCTTTCTCCTCCTATTCTTCTTTTCTTGTTATCCTATTAGTCCTTATAATTATTATTGTTGTTGTAATTATTATTATTATTGTTATTATTCTTCTTCTTCTTCTTCTTCTTCTTCTTTCTCCGATTTTCTTGTTCCCGCCAATAAGAAATTCAAGAAATAAACCGAGTTATAATCTCTAGACAGATGATTGATAACAAGACAGATGCCGCTACTCTGTCGTCACACCACATCATCAAAGTTCAGAGAATATGCACCATGCACAAAGACGAATTTTGCAAAGTAAAACACTCAAATTCATCGTAAAAGGATCTCTTCGTCGAGTCGCTGGCACAGTAACATTGAGAAATGCCGCGGAAAGGAGCGATTCGAGAGAACATGAAGGCTTGCCTCCTTTCCATCAGCTCTAGAAACGCTATTGAAAGTGATAAAACCTACATTATATTCGTTATGCAACATTGGGGTTTGCATCGGTTTTATGCAAAGATGCGGAGTGCAACAAAACCGTTTGACCAACCATCTCCACAAAACAACAACTATTGGAGACGCATACACAAATACATCATGCCTGACTTGTGATCTCTGATATGCGCATTAGGACATGCTTACTACCATCTAACAAGCAGGTCCACATCACAGAATAAAAACATAACACCATAAAAGCAACATAAAACATCAAGAATTCTCTCAGTTGCGCAAAAGATAATACCCCAAATCGAGCAATCCCCTTATTCCACATTACGATGCTTCCGGTGTTTATAATAATTGTTTTGCAGCTAAGCAAATATCTCAGTGTTTGTGCATACAGGTCTGAAAAAATATCACAGGGGTAGCACTGAAATTAAAGTTAGCTCTATCAAGAACTCTGGACTGTCCGATACGTACATATATACATGCATACATACATACATTACATACGTACGTACATACGTCTTGGTTTTCTTGATAGTGTCGCTTGATTCTCTGCTAAGTTTTTTACAATTCTGTTGTGTTGTTTTAGTAATATATTGACAATGCTGTTTTATTGCAATCAAAATTATTTTGATGGGACAAATTGCACCAGCCTACATGCATGTGCATCCTTCGGGTCGCTTATGATAGAGAAGAATGTAAGCTGATGTAGCACCACGTATATTGACTTCCAACTTAGAGAGCAGCTGTTGCTCAAATGTAAATTTTTCACCTTCGTATTTTGGTAGGCTTTGTCTCTCCCTCCCCCATAATTACGTTAAATGGGCCAACACGCTTCATAAGGAACTTTTAAAGTTATCTCCTTTACAATTGCTTGGCCCATTTAGTTTACTGCTGCCTTTTTGGTTAGTATTAGTGTATTGGTGGCTGTTATGTTTCCATTATTTCATTGCATGCAAACTTCTGCAAAATAGAATACGAAGAACTTGAAATCAGGCCATATGGAACAACTTTTGGAGACATTGAAGACATTTAAGACATCGAGGACTATGGAATAGTTGTTAGCATAGTGATTCAACTTTTTATTCGCCATTTGTCTGCTGGATGAGGTTTTTAATATAACGAACTCACAATATCACGCACATGCAGATAAGGACATTCCAAAATACAGAATAGGAATCAGAATAAGTAACCCCGTTACTCTAATATACATATGGCTATTTCTATGCTATACACCCATCTAGTACTCGTCTTTTTTCTTTAAAAGCGTCTTTCCGCTCAACATATCTTCAACCTCTACCATATCCATCCAATGAATGGTCTTACCCTTTCTTAATTTAACATTTGCTTCTGTGTTGTACAAATGTCTCACACCGGTGAATTTGATCATGTCACCGTGAATTCCAATAACAACGGCTGAATGCCTCTCAGCTTCAACATCGTCCAATTCCCTCTCTTGTTTATCATAACACCTATTCCACTCCTCAATGAATTCCATTGCTTTGAGGGCAAACTTCACAGCCATAACACGATCATTTGCTATTGGTGTATAACCTTGCTGTACATGACCTGGAATTGCTGTTCTTGTTTCGAATCTACCACCGGCATTTTCTTTTATGATGTCTGCAATAAGGTCAGTGGAAAAGACCGATGACGCTTGTTCATTTCTAATGATTAGCTTACCATTATGGTCTTCACCACGATCTGATTGGAATACTTTGAATAGCAATTCTATATCTCTTTGCAATTCTTTCAAGTTGATTCTGCTTTCGGGAGTATATGTGGCTAATGCGCCTGTGATTAATCCACAGTATGAGGCAACGTAACCTGAGTGACCACCTTGGACTTCAACAACAAACACCCTCCTTCTACTTGAGGAAGCAGATTGTTGAACTACATCACAATATAGCACTAACTGGTTCAAACAAGTATCTGAACCAAGAGAATATTCTGAACCTGGGACATTATTTGAAATAGTTGCGGGAACAACCACCATCGGAATTCCAAATACCGGGTAATTACGTTTTTGTTCATTCAATTCATGCAATGACGTAAAGGCCTCAAACCCACCAATAATCAATAGCCCCTGAATATTATATTTTTGTAAATAATAAGCCACTTTCCCAAAGTTTTGTGATGGCAATGTTCTATTTGTACCAATTTCAGAACCACCTTTGCTGTGCCATCCTTCGACATCTAACCATTCCAATTTTTTTAAAAGACCTTTTGCCAAACCTAAGAAACCATCTTCAACGGCATACAAATTATGACCACTGGATATACTATGTAAAACAACAGCTCTTGTTGCAGCATTTAAACCTGCTGAAGCTGCACCAACATGAACAACTGCAATGTTCAACCTTCTATTCTTTGGCAATTGATTGGAACCATCATCATAATATGAAATGGATCGGAAATATCTGTATGCATCATGGAAACTGGCATCTCTCAAACTCATAGCTTTATCAAAATCTTTATTTTGAATGGCTGCTGAAACTGCTTTAGTTTGTTTGACGGCATCAACTAATGGAAATCTGACAATCCTATTTTTCAATATACCAATCATTGGTGATGGAGTATCTGGAGTTAATTCAAGGACTGCTTTGACAGCTTCAACGCCTTGCATGGTGGCTAATCTTCTGTCATAAGCAACAGCAGTACCACCTCTTTGGACATGTCCTAAAATGGTGATCCTTGTGTCTAAACCTAAATCAACTAATACTTGTTCAACTTCTTCTGAAGAAATTGGGTTCAATTCATCATCTATGGCACCCTCAGCTACAATGACAGTTGTTTTTCTTCTACCGTATGACCTATGTCTTGAACAAACGTCTTTCAACTGTTGTCTCCATTCACCTGCTTTTGGAGGTCTTTCAGGAATAAACACAAAATCAGCACCAGAAGCAAGACCAGATAATAAAGCTAACCAACCACAGTGTCTACCCATAACTTCAACAACGAATGCACGAGAATGGGAAGAAGCAGTTGCGCCAATATAATCAACCATTTCAGTAATTCTTTCCAATGCAGAGTAAGCACCAATTGTAACATCAGTTCCTGACATATCATTATCAATTGATCCAACTAAACCAACAATTGTAAGGTGTAGATATGGTTCAACTTGTTCCTTGGTTAATCTCCCAGTTTCTACTAATTCTTCGATCAATGATGGCCATTCACTTCTAAACAAATCTGCACCAGTTAAAGAACCATCACCTCCACAGACAACTAATGCATCTATACCATTAATAATCAAATTATATGCACCATCTAATCTACCACTACGTTCTCTGAATTCTTTACATCTAGCTGTCCCAATAGCAGTACCACCAAGTGATAGATATGAACGAACATCGGCCCATTCCATCTTTTTTAAATAATCTCCACCTTTTACTAAACCTTCATATCCTTCATACACGGCAAATACATCACAACCATAATAAATACCTGCTCTCACAACTGCTCTCACTGCGGGATTCATTCCAGGGGCATCACCACCTGATGTCATGACCCCAATCTTCTTCTTTTTTGGTTTTACTGGAGCTTCTTCTTCAACGTCATAATCAATCTCGACTCTGTGCTTTTCTTTGTTATTTAAAATTTCTTTCGATGTAAATTCAATGTATTCCTCCGGTGATTTGAATTGATGCTTACACAACGGATTTTTTGTGTTGGAGAAGGTAAGAATATTACCTATTGGATCATCTACTAATAGTATATTTTCCGCTAATTTTCTGTATTTCGAATTTATCTTATTCAAGATATCCTCAATTCTCTTCAAATCGGTAGTGAAAATAACAAATTGTTTCAGTGTGAACTTGATGGTTTCTATATTTGAAAGTCTGATCTTGACAACAGTGGATTCGGTCAATTTTTCCGAATTATCTCCATCATACACTTGCAATTCTTGCCATGGACGTAAATTTCCATTCGAATCTACATCCTGTAATGGATAGCTTTCTAACCACGCCTCTCTAAGAGAGTCTTTGGACACTCCCAATTGCAATTGAGGGTTACTTGCTGCTGCTGCGCCATCATTAGTTACTCTGGAGAAATTCTTGGTTAATCTGAATCCTAATGCAGTATAAAATTTACAAAGTTCATTGAATTTATCTGAACAGTTTGTAACTAGGGATGCATAACTTATCCTACTAATTTCATCGGGACTTGGCATTGTTGATGTGAAATATCAAGATAGTATTGAATTACTTATACAGAATATGCGTTATATATATTAAAGGTTACAAATATATCACCAGATGCCTACGTTCGGACAACAGTAAAACTTGTACATTGCACGACCTTTCTACGAATTTGTTGCGAATTCTATTCTACTCTAGAATGATGTCACGATAATCATGATTTCACATAAAAGAATACTGACTAGTGATATTGAGACTAGCGAGACACCTGACCTCTTCTCTTCTTCGGGAAATTGAACAAATCTATTATTCGGCGGAGTTATATAAATTGCTGTAGGTTCTTGCCAGGTACTTTCTGTAGTTTCGAAATAAAAAGTTTCTTCTTCAATTTCTTCTCCTATTTCTTCAGTGGTACAACTAATTGGTTCAATTGTTGGAAGTTCATACAAACTCTCGGTAATTGTTTTTTTTTTTTTCTTGTTGACTTTTTTTTGGGATTTCGTAGCTGGAAGTTGATTAGTGGAAGTGTTTGGTGGGGGGGTTGGTGTAGTATTTGTATCCCATTGATCGGTAGCTTGAACGGTTTTGGTTGCAACGATGGTAGAATGCTGTTTTGTGTGACGACTAGATTTTGGTTTCTTTGTAGGTTTCATTTTTCGTGTTGGCCTCCCTTTACTTGGGAGCACCAGGCTTTCTACTTCTTTCCTTGTAGTTGTTGGTATATTCTTCAGTCCTGTTGGTCTCTTGACTTTAGATTTAACTCTCAAATCTTCTCCAATTAATTTTCCTCCTTTTGCAGTCAAATCTAGCCAATTGCCATCAGGCAACCAACCATAAGAATATGACAACCCTGAGGAATAATCAGAAACGTGTAAATTTTTTATATACATTGTAAAAGGACCTTCTCCATAATTGGTTATGCCGCCACTCCAAGCAATTGTTCCCTCATCATTTGTATCCTCACCAGCCCATAAACTAAATTTCAACGCACATGGAGAACTAGGATATCCCTGTTTGTTTTTTCTACTTAACAGACGAACAGCATGCCCATCCAAATACCAAGTAATTACTTCAGGAGTCCATTCTAGACCATATTTATGAAACTCACTCAATGGGGACATTGGCATTTGATGATATCTTCCTCTATCGTATGTTGTAGTATTACCTTTGATAAAATAATTTGATTGAAATTCATATGGATCACCACCAAAAATTTCGGCAATATCAATTTCATCTAAATCATCACTTTGCAAGTAGAATGAACTGATTATTCCAGTTCCATAAGAACCCTTGATCTCTGCTTCAACTTTACCATACATTATATAAAAACTTGAGACCAAAGCAGGATTTTGATACTCTTTGTCGATTGTTAATTGCAATCCATTGGAATCAAATTTAACACCTTTTCTACAACTTGTGATTGCAAAATATTTAGTACCCTCTGCGAATGATTCAAATATTGATGTACCTAATGCTTCATTACTGACTAAACAATGTCTATCCTTAAGAGGATTACATTTCTCCAACTCATAATCAGATTCATCATATTTATCTTCAGAATTATTCAGTAGTACTTGAGGAAGAATGGTGAATAATAACCATAAAAATCGTCTATTCATTTGTGATTTGACAGTGGCGGTTAAAAAAAGTTGTGGAAAACAATATCAATTTTGCAACTGATTAGAATCAGGTTTCGAAAAAAACAATTCAAAAACGCGTTATGCTCCATTAGCATATCATCATCCTCAACGATGTACACAGAAGCACACAAGGTGCTACTCACATATATACGATCTTGCAAATGCATCGACTTCAAGAGTTTATTCGAAGCGTTCACTTTGATCTGTCGCCGTCTTAGTGTTGAGCAAGAGCCGCTGAACGATTTACTCAATCATTACATTGCAGACATCAACACGAAGATAATAGCACAAGGTTTTAAAATAGATAGAAAGAATCATGAAATAAATGGGAGTCTTTATGTTATATTTGTGAACACAATATCTGATGAGATTATCAAGCAAAGTTCACTCTATACTGTTCCTGAATTAAATGCGATAAAATGTATCATTGAAGACTTAATTCAATCCTCCAATTATAATTTCTCCGTAGGCAAAGTTAATGCTCAACAAAGAGTAGCTAATGAATTGAATAGAAATTTAAAGGATGCATCATCATTCGTTGATAAATTGATTGATGATGGTTGGTTTAATGCTACACTCGATGATAGACTAATATTATCAATAAGAACCCTCTGCGAGTTAAAACTATATTTGTTTGATACATATGGCGTTCATGATGAAGGAAAAATTTTAGCATGTCAACAGTGTAAAGAGATTGTTACACTAGGTTATTTGACACCTACACAGGAATCATTCCATAGAAAATGTTATGATGTGTATTGTAGAAATAATCATCTTGAGAATCATGAATCTAGTCTTTTAAGAGTGGGTCCAGATCCATCGACTTTATGAAATAATATCAAAACTATCTAAGTATTGTGCTTCTACTTCATCTAATATATCCCAGTACCATTCTTGGATGATCTGTTCGTCGTATCTTTCACTTAAAGGCTTAACTTGTGACATCGTTGGAGGATATTCAAAAGTAGGTCCGGGATTTAGACTAACGGCTCCGTACTGAAATGCTGATAACATAGGGTAATAACCTAATGTGCCATCGTCAGTATTTCTAAAATTAGGATTCAGTTGTTGCTTGACATTAGGACCCAAATTGATATCTTCGTTATCTTCGAGATTTGTTGGTAAATATGAGTATAAATTTTCTATGTATGATTGTTCCATCCCGTTTTTGAAAAATCGTATTCTGGAATTCGGTATTATATGAATGTTTTTGGTCTTATCATCCATCTCTATGACTGCTTTTTCACCAAATACTGTAACTGGGTTTAGCAAATGATCCATGGTCCTCGTACTCGTGTATTCATACTGTTCATAATACAACGCACTTTTGTATCGAATTGGAATTTGATCTCTCAAGATATTACCATACTCATTGAATTTAACATTGTCTTCAATATTTGTCTCCGTTTTCTTTTTCTTTCTCTTCTTTACTTTGTGCTCCACCTTGTATTCTGATTTCTTCCCTTCGATAAATTTATCTAATGATTCCCTTTGCTCTTCGATTGAAGGTAATTCTATTAAAAAACCAATAACGTCTCCCGTTTTGAATCCACCTTCGATGCATAACTTATTTCTCCTACTTATTGTCATAAGTTGTCCGTCAACATCTCTTAATCCATAACTGTACCCATCAAATCCAACAGGTGCCTCCAAACTTCCTTCTTTTCTTCCAATACCAATTCTCACGTGGCTTTTTTCATCTGCGTTGACAATTTTGAATTCAAAATAATATTTACCTTCTCGAATCCCTACATTTGTTCTTGTGGATCTCCATCCTTGTGTGGTTGTGATTGTGGATAAATCTTCATTAAATAGTACACCTGCGGATTTATCAAATAGACTTGCACAAACTTTAAAAGGTGGGATTTCTGTAGTAGAATACAAATTAGAAAGGAATTCAGGATTAGGTCGACATAGTTTATACTTGAAACCTCTTTTGTTTATGGGAAGATCGTCAGTTTGATAAAATATTATACCATTAATTGTTGATACTTCATTTGGTTGTGGCATTGCAGTAGGTGATAAATCCTGCTGTTTGAATGGGACAGGTTTTAATCTCGGATGTATTACAACATTGTGTTCTTGTTGCTTTAACTTTGATTTTCTCTCGAGCTCTTCTTCTTTCCTCCTTTCTTTAGACCTAGTGGAATAAGTATGTTGCTCTAATTGATTTTCATCAATTGCTTCATTACCTTGAACTTGAGGTTCGATTGATGGCTCTTCAGAAGTCTCTTTATTCATTGTCGAAAGTGAAGAACATTTTACAAGCACAACAAAAATTACCTGCGAAACATAAAAAAAAGAGTTACATTGTTAGTCGTGTTGCGCCCCAGTGAACTGATTGAAGAACTGAATGTAAGAGGCCAAGGTTAGATGAACGACAGCTTCAATTCCACAAAACGCATAGATGAATGAAAGAGAATATATATATATATCCATATGATAGTAGAACAGAATAAGCTTATTACTCGTACCAGAGTTATTTCAAAGCAGTATGAAACGAAATTCCGCAAATGGAGGGTCAATGTTATTTGGTAAACTTGAGTAGAGTTTAAGGTACAAGATTCACTTTTAAACCTTTGATCACGTGATTGAGGAGATCAATACCCTGTGTTACAGTGTTTTTGGATATTATGAGTAAGGGAAAAGGTGATTCATTAGCTGCCGTTGCGTACCCACATTTACGTGACAAGAGGACCTTCCTAAATGACGCAAGAAAAGGAGGCTTGTTCAGAATAAGACGAGGTAAGCTTTCTATTCACATTCCATATTAGTGAATCCGTACAAGAAAATATCAATCAAGTCACTTTTTTTCGAGGAGACTTGGAGAACCTTTGAAAACAAACTTTTAAGAAACCGGTGATTTTTCTTCCTTTTCAACAGCGGGGGTATCAACGAAATATCATCATCTCATGTTTCTTCGCCTTTGAAAACCCACTTCTTCACTGTGTTTTGGCTCCACAAAAATGTCAGATAATAAATCAAAGTTTTACTGAAGAGGAAAAAAAAAAATTTATATAATCTTTCCAACTATCAGATCTTGCAAGGTGATGTACACAAAAGAAAATAGGCGATTATCAAAGCGTTTGTTCGCTTAGCATTGGAAAATGTCGTACGGCGAACTTGGACTTCTGGTGATGTTATTTCATTATCTAGATATGTGGGCCATACGAGTTAGTGGCCGTGACATTAGTATAGAGTACATCAGTCTGGGACTTTCTGAGAATATATATTTGCTTACGAAATTTACCACCATTTATTCTTCTCCTTTTCTTGTTGTTTAATCCAATTAGTGGCTCTACCAGTATCATTAAGCAATGCCTGACTCTTAACTAATACTTTCCCATCCGTATTTTCAATCACACTTTCCAAAATGATACATTTCCTTCCATTCTCAGGGCGTTCTTTCCTCTTAGTTTTCACAATCAAAAATTGATTAGCAAACGTTGGTCTTTTATAATTAATCGTCAAGTTTTCTACCTTGAAATCATCTTTCAAATTAGAGGAAGTGAATTTCGATAATGATGCATTTCTTTTGAATGTTTCATTCAACAAAGTTGCAATTATACCACCATGTATAATAAACGGGTAACCACATAATCTATAACCGGCATGAATTATTGTTACACCCTCGTCGGTTTCAATATTATGGAAAATTACTGGCTTGATTAATATACCGCCCGGTTTTCTTAAGGTTTGATTAGTTAAAGTAGGCTCATGATATTCATCTTGAGTTTTAATTTTTGATTGATTATCTAATACATTTCTATCAAGGTTTTCCCAACTCAGTAATTTATACCATTGATGTGAGTTCTTTGGATGAGCTAATTGTTGGTATATTGGTAAATTCTTAAGTTTATATTCTAATTGCATCGGCAAGATGTCATAAGCTGGATCGTTTTCATTCAATGATGTGAGTTTTTCATAATAATTAAACAATGTTTCATTGTACGATAAATAACTACCAACTAGGAAGAAAACCGTGGTTGTTTTCCAATTGATCCATGAGCGATTTCTAAATTTGGGAAGGTGATCAAATGGAGAATCGTGAGCGTTACGAGTAGCATATGATCTTAACAAAATAATTTTCTTGATTGACGGTCTGATTAGTCGAGGTAATACAGTGGGTCGAGGGAACATGGCTGATAAGATGTGTTTCAATACTGAAGCTTTTTTTTTAACCAAAAATTTGAAAGCGGGTTTCAAATAGTGAAAGTTAATCAAGACTTAGCTGCAGTTGCACCCTTTCAGTGTAAAAGTTAGTTCTCTTAAACCAAAGATTTGCTAGTAAACACTTTATAATAATACAAGTTGTAGATAAATCAACTAATTGTGGAAAAGTCAACTCTATGGTAGACTATTGGGAGACGATTTGATTACATTAATCAAAAAAATAATACATGGACGAGATAAGAATCGAACTCATGACCTTTCCCATGCTAAGGGAACGCGCTACCAACTACGCCACACGCCCGGTACTTCATGCTGAATATTCCTTGTCAAATTTGATGTAAGATAAATTCCTTCCTTAATAATCTGCACTGTCAACTGAAATTATTAAAGACTAGTGTAACTGTAGAAAAGAAGAAAACTACAAAATAATCTTATCCTCTTATCTTATTACCGAATTTGGCGCTGAGCTCGTATTCTTACTACTATAACCCTCTTACCCAGCAGGGTACGGAAACACTATAAATATGTCTCAAATTATCTTGTTTTATCCCGTGTTTATTCAATTATCTGATTAACCAAATTCTACTTGAATTATAAGGTTTCCTTTATCTGTTTTAGAGAACTGAGGTGTTTGATATCACAATTTTCAATGGATTTTCTGAATTCTTCGCTAAGGAGTTCTTTCCATTTCCATATATCTCCTTTAAGACTATGTAGATTTTGAAGCATTCCGTGTTTCATCTATTAGCGTATGGTACGTAATAAAGTTTAGTATAGATTATACTCCGATTTGTTGAAATGTCCGAAGCGAGAGCAAAGGAGCTGTAGTACTTTACTGTATCTAGTTGTGTGATGCTCTCTGTTTTATTTTTTATTATTAGTCAAAAATTGACATGAATAAACTGTTTCACTCTCTATTCATGTTGTTCCAAATGAGAAGATTAAATTCTCGATAATCAAGCTTGAGAAATACTCTGTGTTTGATTTAGTCTATCCATCTTTGTGATGTAGTGTTTATGAAACCATATCCCTATCATACAGCATATCACACACATTGACATACTACTTGCAACAGCAGAGGCCAAAAATACTTTTTGTAAGTGAAGGAGTATACCTAAAATAATGCGAAAGATGTGCTAGGAAACGTTCTAACGTTGATGCCATTATGGAAGGAAGAAGATGTAGAATGTGATTCAACTTCTGAAAATACATCTTAAGAAGCAACAACTTTGAAATATTTGTCTATCAAGTTGGTAGTTGAAATATCGTTTTCTAATAAATTTGCCAAAAAATCGAAATAAAATTCGAGACTGCGATGATTTAAGTTGCTTGGTAGAAAAAAACACCGCCGTGGTATATAGTAACTACTTCAACTAGTTCTTGAATCAAAACTTTTAATTGAGCTTGTTATACAGTTAATTAATCGATGTTAATTATACACTGGATAGCCCAGAGTAAGTGGGGGCACAATAGCTAGAAAAGAGTAAACAATTTTGCAACCATTCTTTGTTTACGCAATTACATGAACATCCACACCTCTAATGACGTAACTGTAAGCTAGATACTTAAAACCACTCCTAGCTACTAAGTAATTCTCACGTTTGAATGGATTTGATACTCGGAATTACACCATAAAGTAATATTCAGCCAGCTAGAAAGCATCACTACTCAAGAAATATTTAGTGAATGTACGATGAAATCTTCTGACTGCTCAATATTCCTTTCGATTAGACAAGTCTTGAGTAGGGGTTATATTTTCCAAAGTACTGGCAAATTATTTTTGACTGGTAGCAAATTGCAGTGTTCCAAATCTATACTTTCAATATGATACTGTCCAGCAAATACATCATTCATAAATAATGCTTTTCATTCATTCTTGCTTATACATTCAAAGCTCGTTACACAACAATCTTACAACAACTCCAAGTCCAAACATTCAGGGGGATTCAAAGATTCCTCCTACAGTGCCTGCATTAATCGACTATCCAACCTGTAGCGAGGATAACCCATGTACTATGATGAAAATTTAGCCTTCATCATTTTCATATACTTAACTTTCCGTAGAAAAGCAGTAGAATATTCCAAAAGAAATAAAAAGGATTGTGCCTTCGCTCACTTCCAGACTACAAGCGAGTTGAATTCAAGACGTTGAGTCAAAAGATAATCGTTGTAGCCGGGCATTCATTACACGAAAGTAGTAGAGTCCGTGTATTTGTTGATCCTTTAGATAACTATGATCCCCACACAAAACAAGGTGCATTTTTTTGTGTTGGAGTATTAATGCCATAGTTTCTGACCGCCTTGAACAAGAGATAAGGGGGCTTACAAGAACATTAATACATACAATAAACGGAAAACTATATACTATTTCTTCAATAACTTTTTCCAAAATGACTTCTTCTTCTTTTCACCATTTGACGACGAGCCAGAGTCATTGCTCTTTACTGAAATAACTGCACTTTCTCTACGTTTCTTCCTACGGAGTTCTTGTCTCTTTTTAACTTCCTCGTCATCCTCTAAACTAATCAAACTTTTAACTTTGTAGATCTTATCACCCAGTTCATCATGTGAATTTGAAGCTGAGTTGTTCCAAGTTTGAGATTTATATATGGCATGAATTCTATCATCGACTTTTAGAGGGTCATCTTTTGAATTGATTGCAGATAAATAGTTTGTGGATTCGATGAAGGAATTGTCTGAAATTACGGAAATCCAATCATGATATTTCTTGGGTGAATCATAAGAAACTGAATAAATTTTTGATAAATTATTTTTGTGATTTTGCTTACGAGCCTCTTCTAGGGATAATTCTTTCGGTACAAATGATTCAACAGACTCAATGGATGAATTCGAATTTGAGCGCTTTGTTGATAAATCATCACTAAATGTAATTTTAATCATAGGTTTTGAACCCGATGATCGTGTAAATATTTCGTCATGACTGCACTGACCAATTAGTATCACTGGAACAGTCGAATATTTTACAATGTACGACGACAATTTTATAAGATACTCCTTATTGTTTGATTTTTTCAATTTAATAGGGTATTTAAAATTTAAGTTTGATGATTTATTCCCTATAATGATCAAATTCGGTTGATATTGTTTATATAAATGACTCAACATGAATTTTTCGCCCAGTAGTATTTTATTATTTACACATTCATAATCTTCGTTATCAAGTACAAATTCAACAGTTATTTTAATTTTTTTGTTTAATTTTATCAAATGAACCATAAGATATTGTAAAAGGTATTGACATTTGGAATGTAGAAAGTCATCCAAAGACATTTTCTTCTTTTTGGCATTATAATCCGCAAGAAATTTCTGAGGTATTAGTGAGGCTACAATCAAATGATCACCGTCTATAAGAAAAGATTGATCTAAATTCAGTTCGATCAAAAATAACCAGTCAATTGAACCCCATGTATGTCTTCTACCCGATATCACTGTCAACAAAGTACGATAATATGCTATAGTGTCATAGTCATCATGACCCATGGTCAAAGCAATGGATTTATAGTTGTTTTCATTTGATGTTGGGTATTCTTGCTTTTTAGTTAGAACAGCAGCAGCAGCAGTGGCCACACCACTGCCTTTTCTACTACTTGGATCAAGATAATATATTTTTTGGTTATCAAACTTGAATTTATCAAAGTTTGACACCTTAGATTTTGTATTTTGAAACTGTGGATCAAGAGCCATTAATTCTTCATAAGTCATGTCTCCATACTTTTTCCTATGAGGTGTACTTGATGAAGGAGAAGAGCTTATTGATTTTTCGTTAACATCGCTATCGTTGGTATCGTCTTCTATATCTTCTTCTACTTCCTTGTGAAAATTTATTGTCGCATCCTCTATTTTATCTCCAAACATTAAATTTTGCTCCATTTGTTCTTCACTTACTTTGTTTTTCAAGATCGACTTTCCTGGGGGATCTGGTAATTTGAGTTTTTTCCTTCTCGGAGTAAAATTGTTTGGTTTATTAAAATCTAGGTTTGCTGATGCGATTGATGGTGCTATGGATGACGAAATTGGTTGCGGGGACATCGAAAATATCGAAGTAAAAGGATGAGTATGATTGGGATAGCCCAAATTATAGATTGCTTGGTTGAAAGGAATGTCTGAATCAACTTCGGGATTGAGATTATTGAAGGACACTCTACGAGAGAAATGCGACTGTGCCTGCGAAGTTGTCGAACTGGCATTACTCAATGCTGAATTCAAGCTAGGTGAGGACATATTCGTCGTTGCGTAACCATTTTTAGCTTGAAATGTAGTGGGGCCGGCACTATCATTGTTATTATTATGGGAACTGGAGGTGTTGGTGAATGAAGAAATTAATGTTGCCATCTATTCAAGTCTGCTTGTAAATGAGAGAGTGGGATGGGGTATGTATATGTTGTATCTTGAAGGCTGAAGTACGTCTTATACGCTTTACTGCTGTTGCTGATGTCGCTGCACTTGCTGTTGAAGAATATGGGGACGGGGAGGAAGTCTTTGTATCTGGTATCAGTGAGCTGGAGAGAGACCGCAAGATACAATGGAGCAAAAGGGGAGCGTCTCTGAGCGACAAGTGTTAGTAGATATGTATATATAAGGGAATGGAACCAGCAGGGTGTCGTAGGAAGCTGGAAGGGAAGCAAAGGGCTGAAGAAATTAATTACTTAGTTTAGTTTAGTTTAGTGAGAGGTGAAGGGTTCTATATATAACACTGCACTATATCAGAGTATGTATGCGTATATAGTAGCATGGGGTGTAATACTTAAGGGCGCAACATGACGCAAGGAAAGAGAGACAGTAAAAACCAGAGAAATTGGCTACACTATAGCAAATACTGCATACAGGTATTTTATAGTGACTACTCACAACGTGCCAAGAGTTTTTCTTACTGTGTATTTTTATCCTTGTGCAAATAGCTATATCAATTGAAACACCACAAACAACCACTACTGCTACCACTGCCACTCACCACGACCACAAGATACTAAGCACCACTCTACCTCATCACATGTTCTCTTTTGTGAACGCAAACCATAATGAGAGCTCAGAGTTTGTACAAGTGTATGCGATCACTTTGCAACAAGTACTAAGAAAGTGTGATGTGATGTTCATCTATTAATGTGTATAGCACAGATCTTTTCTTCCCCTCGATCTAGAATTTTTTCACTACTTCCGTAAAGAATGTCATGTGGTTGGAATAATAGTTTTCTCTCTACACATCAACCACAGTGACAACTGGATTTCAACTGTAATCTCCCTATATCAAGTACGGGTAACTCCAACAGTCCCTGTGGCAGCTATGGAAGAAGATCAAAAACACAGAAAAGCTTGTATATAACGCGCAAGTAATTCTAAAGGGCTTATTAGATTAGATAATCGAGGTTAAAGGCACAGTTTGCTCGACGATCCCAACTACAATGATATCTATCACTAATTTGAGCGCTGTTCTACATTGCTCATGGTCGTATATGCAATTGATACAGTCATTCTCTGCTTTTTTCTCCCTAGCGAATTGATAGTTATCTAATGACAAATCCCAATCTCATCTCTTTCGCTGCGAATTGAAACTTTGGTTGTGTTGACACTCTATGATCTACCAGATATCGAGGATATTAATTACTTTGCGTTCTTTTTCTTTGTAACCGCTTTTTCTCGTGTTTCAAAGCTTCCCATAGTTAAGAAAACACCAAGAGTTTCTCAATACTTGAAAGTTTTCTTGTAGCAAAATAAATGGCTCGGATGAATGAGAATAGTGGTTGGACTTCCCTTCCCTAATTTGTTTAGCACTACATTTAACGAGCATCGTGTGGTTCACTTTACCACACAGGGTGGGTTTGTTAGACTGTAATTCACGGTTGTTCGATTGCCTGATTCAACAATAGGAGTAGTTAAATTATCCCTTTGTTGTTAATTATGACATATTGGTCGACATATCAGTGATTTTAATATTTCTGGGCTATGTGTTGCTAGATTCTTCACGTGCATGTTTTTTTTTTCAGTTTCTCTACGACCCAGTCAGCTACAAGCTAATCGCTGACCTGATTACATCCGAGGTAAGCTTGATAAGACTACTCAGGCATCTTTGTACCAACGATCTCTGCCACGGTAGGATGTAAGGAGGGTAATTAAGGTAGGAAAGGCTGATCATTATGACTGGTCATAGCAAGAAAAGGAAACGGGTCTGTTTTTCAACTAGGGACCGATCGAGTTTAGAGCTGTGTTTCTCCTACTATATAATATATAATGTGAATATACCAGGAATTGGGGGCTCTTCGCCAGAATGGTGTCAAGTCGATTAGTCTTTGTAATTGCTGTTTTGTTATTTGCTGAACCAGACTCATTGTTTGATTTTTTGTTTGCTTGCTTCAGCCGGTTGCTTCAGCTTGCATGAGTTAACCTTATCGAACAAAGATTTCCTTCGACGTCTTTCCAGCTTAGTACAAATTGCCTGCAATTAAACTTTCAAACTATTGTTTATACATATGTAGGTGATTTGTTTCCTTTATTGCTGTTTTAAGTCTTTTCAATCGTCAACCAGACTAAATATGGCGTATTCAATTTCAATTTTTCCATCAAGATTTTCTTTTCAATCGTTTTAATTACCTTACTTAGTCGTATTTTTGTCTATGACATCTCAAGTAGAAGAAGAATGGTTTCAACCAATTCCATTACTAGAATATCTCGAAATCAATCAATTATCGAGAGAAAATGTTCCTGAAACAAGACCTCATGATGCATCCGATAATCTAGATGGATACAATGTTACGTGCGGTCCAATTTTGAAACTAGCTGGAACTTTCGAAAGTGGCAAACCAAATTACAGGGGATCAATCATGTTAGTTGTGAAAGACTGTCCCCAGGTACCACCTTCAATAACTTATATAATTGGACCTGCTACAAAAGAACATGGAAGCAAGTTTGGAAAAGGTGAATTCCCAGTCACTAAATATTATGAACAAGATGGATATAATTTCTTCAGATACACAATTGAACTAGAGCTAATTGAGTATGAACAGAAGATTGAATATTTCATCAATAAAATTTTCAAGAAATCGTTTCAATTTTATATTCCAAGTGTTGAAGAGTCGATGAATGTCATTTCATATTCATGTAATGGGTTTTCATTAGGCTCCAATGCTAGTGAATATAAGTCCTCATTATGGTACGATGTGTTGAACAAACATTCTAAGCAACACTATCATGTTATGTTGGGAGGTGGTGATCAGATTTACTGTGATGCAATCAAATTACATTCCGAGAAATTACAAGAATGGACAAAAATTCATAACCCACACAAGAAGAAACATATGCCAGCTGATAAAGTAATTATTTCAGAATTTGAAAAGTTTTATTTGAATCAATATATGGATTGGTTCGGTAAGGGTTTTTGGAAAGGTAGAAGCTCAAGAGTGTTGGAGTCATTGTTTCCGATCACAATGTCACAAATCCCTTCAGTTAATATTTACGACGATCACGATATTATCGATGGATTTGGTTCTTATCATGACTCAACAATGGCGTCACCTATCTTTTCAGCCGTTGGAAATATTGCATATAAATTTTATATGTTATTTCAACATCAAATGAACCCCGAGGAAGAGTTACATGAACTGGATCCATCTTTGGTATTAGGATGCAAAGAAGGTCCATTTATCAAACAAAAGAACCATTCAGTTTTCGTAAGACTAGGTAAAGAAGTTTCTCTATTGGGATTAGATTGTAGGACTGAAAGAAAATTGAAGAAAATTTGTGATCCAACAACATACCAAATTGTTTTCAAACGCTTGAATCAGGAAATTCAACATGGTGAAACAAAACATTTGTTAGTTATGTTGGGGGTCCCAATTTTATATCCGCGTTTGGTTTGGCTAGAGTGGTTATTGACATCAACTGCTTTAAAGCCAGTTCGTAAATTGGCCGAAAAGGGAGTACTCAACAAAGAATTAGTTAATGAATTCGATGGAGATGTTGAAGTCTTGGATGACTTAAATGATCATTGGTGCTCAAAGCATCACAAAAGGGAACGTAATAAATTGATCAAAGATTTTATGGAATTTGGAGCGTCGAATGGTGTTAGAATTACAATACTCTCAGGTGATGTTCATTTGTGTTGTATTGGACGTTTGAAATCAAAGTATCATAAACATCCAAATGCCCATATATTAAGAGGCAATGACATAACTGAACTTAATAAAAATTTAACTGAAAGTCCAGAGTCTGATCCGAGATTAATTTTCAATGTTATTAGTTCGGCTATTGTCAATGCCCCGCCACCCGATGCAATGGCAAAATTACTAAACTCGCGATCCGGAATTCATCATTTTAACAAAAATACAGATGAAGATATAGTTCCGATTTTCATCAAAGATGTAAACGAATCAGATAGAGAAAATTTGCAATTTTTAAATAAGCGAAACTGGAGTGATTTAATCCTTGCCAAGCAATCGAAATATAAATCATTGATCAAAGATGATAACGTAATTAGAAAATTTCCTCAACCTGTTTTTGAAGGAAAAGAAGATGAAGATTTAATGAAGGACAAGAAATCAGATGAAAAAAATGTGAAGTATCCATTGTTTTCTGATTCGTTGGTTACAACATTACATGTTGAGCAAGACAAAAATAGTTTTGAAAGTCCAAGCGTTGGATATGAGGTGTACATTCCCAAATTGAATGGACGATACAAACTAGGTCACGCTCCCGTTAAACATGTTGACTCTCCCATAAAAGTTTTATAGTCTGTACATTTATTTAATATCAGTTTGAATTTTGTTTTGTTTCGTTTTGTCACCTGTTCATATTTGATGCAAAACTTTCCGAGATCAAAACGCAATTTGAACCCCACAGCGAAGAGAAAAAATACCCTTCATTTGCTTTTTAATACAATCTAGACCAAAATGTCAGACAGAAAACGCAAGAAATCACCATCATCTACAAAGATATCAAGAGCCATATCAGCATGTAAACGGTGCCGTACCAAGAAGATAAAATGTGATCAAAAGTTCCCACAGTGCAGTAAATGTGAAGTTAATGGTGTTGAATGTGTTGGAGTAGATTCCGTTACTGGGAGAGAAGTACCTCGAAGTTACATAGTGCATCTAGAGGAAAGAATACAAATGTTGGAACAGAAACTCGTGCAACTGGGGATTGGATTGGAGGATAAATATGTGAATACTGAAGAAAAAACAGAACAGGTTGAACAAATCACATTTCTGAAATTGATGTCAACAGCAGTAAGAGTTCAAAAGAAGGCGAATATCGAAAAAGTTAACACCAACGCTAATGAAGATGGTATCGAAGAGATTGATGCTGCTTTGCTACCACCGAAAATTACTGCAATGGAGTTCATCCAGATCTATTTTCACCAGTGTAATGCTCAATTACCTCTATTTCATCGTGAGGAGTTTATTCGAGATTTCTTCGTACCGATATATGGTAAACTCGAAAAATGCAATCTTGCATCTAACAGTACCCAGATCAATAATGATTTCTTTACATATACCGAGGATAGACCGTGGTTTGAAGATTACAAATCTCAATTCCAAACAATATTACAAGAAAACCCCGATATTAAACAGATTCAGAAAATCTCGAACAGTATTGACCCACCAAAGAGGTTTAGAAAACCATTATTTTTATTAAATCTTGTGTTTGCTGTAGCTTCATCCGTCCACCATTTGCGATATCCTGTTCATATTTCCGAGTCATTCAGATTAGCAGCTATGAGGTATTATAAAGATATCCAACAACTGCAAAATCAGTTGGAAACTTTACAAGGGATACTATTATATTCGTTTTATTCGATTATGAGGCCAACGAACCCAGGGGTATGGTACATTGTGGGACAAGCCATGCGGATATGTGTTGATTTAGATTTACAAAATGAATTAAAGACAAAATCACTAGAAAATGTAAACATTGACAATTTTACAAGGGATAAACGAAGAAGGTTATTTTGGTGTACTTATTCTATTGATCGACAAATTTGTTTTTATTTAGATAGGCCATTTGGAATTCCCGATGAAAGCATAAATACTCCATATCCTTCACTTTTGGATGATCTGAAAATCATTCCGTTGGATGTTGTCAATGACTATAACGTTACCGATGAAATAAGTTACAAGAGTGTATCGTTGGCATTTTTTAGAATTAGGAAGATACAGAGTGAAGTTACAAAGATATTGTACACGTCAAGTGAAATACCGAGAAAGTATCAAGATTTGCAACATTGGAAAAGTTCGATTTTGAATGATTTGGAAGATTGGAAGAATCAACTACCCAGTAAGCAGCAAATGAATTGTGACTTCAATGAAACATTTTTCACACTAAATTATCATCATACTTTATTGTATATTCATGGATTAGGGCCAAAAAGTTACAAATTGTCATTATTTGATTTCAGACAAGTTGCGAAGTCATCAAAGGAAGTTATCAACTGTTATACACGCTTATTATGTACCAAAAGCATAAATTATACCTGGGCCGGTGTTCATAATTTATTCATGGCCGGAACTTCATATCTATATGCATTATATAATAGTGAAGACATTAGACAGGAAAGTACTCTTGATGATGTTAAACACATCACGTCTAATTGTCTAACCGTACTTCAAACTTTAACTGATCGATGTGATGCTGCAAATTATTGTTGCGAAATTTTCCACAGTTTGACGATGGTCATAATCAAATTGAAATACAATGCCATGATTACAAGTGAGAACAAAGTAAGTCGAGAATCACTATATCGTATAAATAATGGTAATGTGCATTCCAACTTATTCAATTTGGTCACAGAATTAGATCATTTGAATCCATTTGAGACACCACTGAGTAAAGATTTCACTAATATGAGATATATTGACGAATTAAATATGATTTCTAATGTTAGTCCACCCATTCCTGATCAGTTTGAATGGAATGACGAGGACTTGAACTACTTCTTTGAAGAATTAAATCAATCTGAACAATCTTCTCCTGCTGCGATTCGGGAAGGTAAAAAGACTTTTGAACTTATGCATAACATGCCAAATGACAAAATCTGGGAAGAATTCTTCACCAGTAAGTAATCAATTATTTAGATGTTTGTAATATTATTTAGTTGTTGTAGAATTTTCAAACTATCTGACGTGAAATTTGCACCATTGACTTCGTAAATCTCAAATGGAATTATATTCTCTCCATCATAGAACCCTTCTAGATTTATAACGGTACCTGATTTGATTATGGTTGACGATATATCATTCAAATGATCAAAAATACTTACCTTGACAGGAGGCGAATTCGATGCTTCAAGTGAGGGTACATGATTAATAAGTATACTCGATTCATATGGAATGTATTCCATCACTTGGGCCAATATTCTCACTCTCTCCTGCTTTGATACTGATGCATTGGGAAACAACTTTGATATCTCTCCAGGTATCAACACCAATTTAGTCATTACAGAGAAAGACTTCGAGCTAAATTCGCACGTGTAATCTTTTGTTAGTCTGCAATTTGCGTACACAAGAAAGATCTGAACTTCATTGTCAACCATTCCAGAATATGACAAGAATGCTTCATCGTTGACAATTACCTATAATGGATACTCGGTCACAGCAGGTTTCTACATGTACTTATTTGTTAGTACTACATGGTTCTCTTGCACACAGAGTTACATAAGTGACCTAAGCAGCCATCACGTGTTCTTTGTCATCCCCCCGTTCGTAGATACTCAGTAGAGTCAAATTTGGAGTCAAATTTCAGACAGGTTGAATAGGTGTCACATAATCATCGTGAAATCATATTCACGCATATATTTCGAATGTAAATGGGCCAGAGTCTGAGAAATATAGTGAAGCAGCAATAAGAAATGAAATCACCAATTCCTTCACCATGGCAAAAACAACCTTCTAGAGATCCAATCTCAAGTGTGGTGGATAAACCCTAGTATGAATCTTCACTAAATTTGAAGATTAATATTATACCTAATGCTCATAGAACTTACTCTTCTTATTGACCTTTTTGTATGCATGCAGTTCTGGTTAGATTCAATAGAGATAACGGCACTTCAATAGTGATTTGTGTAAGATTCAAGTATATGCAATTACTTGTTATTTTTGTATTTTATGCATTTGGCGCATATAGAATATGTCAATTATGTCGAAGGTTGAATAAATCTACATTTTCCCCGATAAGCTTGAATGACGAACATGCAGTTAGAGATTGGGGGTTTGGGCACCTCTTTGGATGAATTAGAAACACAATTAATTAAACATAATCATAAATATAAAAGAAATGTATAGAGTCCAGATTATTTAGCTTCCGCGGTTTGGGGTACAGTATTTGAACCAGCCTTAGCATTTTCTTCCCTTTTGATTTGAGCTAATCTAATTGCTTCTTCATGAACATCTTTGACGTTTTTAGAGAAGCTCTTATAGTATTCATGAATCTTGGTACCTAAAGGAGTATTTAAAGCATCAGTAAAATATTTTTGAATTCCTGATTTTTCGTAAGATTCTTGAGCCTTTTGCAATTGCTGGTTGACCGTGGAGTTTGGATCCTTTGAATGGACATATTTCTTATCCAAATTTTCAATAAACTCATTGAATCTTTCAGAAACACCATTTTTTTTATCAAATTCGATACCTCTTTGAATCACACCATCAGATAACACATAGCCATCACCGAGCAATTGAGCCAAAATGGCGTATTTTGGTTTATCTTCTTGGTCGACGTCATCATAGCCTTTATCGCCTGTAGGAACAGCATCTCCTTTAGTGGATGTTGTTGCACTTGTTCTTACACCCTGGCCAGGAGCCCCAGTCTCAGCCCCAGTCCCGGCTCCAGAACCACCATCGGTTATTTCTTTGACTTCATCCACTTTGATGAAGGCATTATCCAATTCGGCATCATTCAACAATAATGCGGTAGAGACAGCCTTGGGAGAAGCAAAGTTCACTTCGTATTTTTTGAATTTCCCATCATCTTCCAATGGGTTTAAATCCTCAATTTTGCCACAAAATGAAAAAAACTCCCTTACTTTGACAGGAGACACTTGAGAAGGGATATGTGATGCAATTACCGAAGACATTATAATTAAGATTCAATTTGATGCAAAGAAGAACCAATTGTGAGATGAAAATCAACCAGAGGCAAAAGAAGAGGGTAAATTAAGCAACTATAAATACCTCCCCAACTTCTGCATATGTTAATAAATGTAAGGGGTGTTTTAGTACTCGAAGTAGCAACATATTTTATTTTCAGTGTCCTTCGACTCTTCAACTTATTAAAGATCGATCTGCTACAATTGACAAAAGTATCTTGCTAGAGAATCTTCCATTTCAATCTATATTTATCAAGTACAATCTATATATCACTGTTTTCGAGGCGGTAGGTATAATCTATACTAGGATCTATAATAAGGTTTGTCCCATGGCACATCTACCAATAGCACATGCTGCGCTAACAGTATCTAAAATGTGTTCTTCGGTTTCGGCCAACAGTGGATTAGTTTCAACAATATCCAAAGATTGCAAGAGACCCGTTTGAGCTATTTCTTCAGCTACAAACAAACCCTCTCGCAAGCTTAAGCCACCTTCAACTCTTGTACCAGTGGCTGGAACGAATGAAGGATCAATAGCATCTACATCGTATGACAAGTGTATTGGACAGTCACGATTTGGATTGACTCTATCTAAAGCCATTTCAACAACCTTTCCAATTCCATATTTATCAATATGGTACATTGAGAAGGCGGCAATATTGTGTTCTTTTAAAATTTTTTTTTCACCTTCATCAACATCCCTCAACCCAATATATACTAATTTGTTTGCCTTCAAAAGTTGTGGGACCCATGAAAATTCAGGTGGGTAACTTTCCTCATCAATGCCCATGATAAAACTCAATGGACACCCATGCAAGTTACCAGAATCTGATGTTTTTGGTGTATTGATATCAGCATGAGCATCGACCCATACAACACAAGTTGAATGGTCATGACTCAAACTGGCACTTACTGTGGCAGTACCGATGGAATGATCACCACCGATGGTAATTGGTAGACGATTTTCGGATAAACTTTCTTTTACAGCATTATGTATCTTTTCACAACATTCACTAACAATTTTTGTATTCTTAACACCGTATTCGTCCTTGGCGTTGCTTTTAAGTTCTTCATACTTTGTGCCGCCTAACGGTTCTTTTAAATCTGTAGCCCAGCCTAATGATTGGATTTGTTTCTGGAAACCAGCGTTCAATATATACTCTGGACCCAATTCTACTCCACCTTTCGGTTGACCTCCAGAAAATGGGGCGGTGATGATGGTTGCCTTTTTGTTTGGGTGAAATTTGTAATCGACTGGAGAGAGAGTCAGTATAGGCACGTGCCTTGGTTTATTAATCTAGCGTGATAGGTACATACTTGAAGACATTGTATGTGATTGAATAGTTATAATTAGAGTCTGTTTGAGTAAGAGAAAATAACCTATATTTCTGAAAACGGGGATCAAGGTTAAGCTTATATATACATAGCAGAAGGTGTATGGATGAAAGATAACAGGAGGATTACATTATCAAACGATGATATACTTAGAAGGTGGTTGTGATTCTCTGATTCCTAATGGCAACCTAGCGCGAAACTGGAGAATTTTTTGCAACGCTGTCAAAGTCCCACTATTATTTCCTTCGTTTTCATTGATCCAGTTTTCACCTTCCTTTAGGAGCTGATGTGGTTCCCGTTCTGAGCGGAACAAGTGGTGGTCCCTCTCACTTTTCCATGAAATCAGTGAGGAAGTCACCCACTTGCATGGCAAACCACTTTCGGTATCTGGGTTCAAATTTCGTGGTTCCCATCCCGTTGCGTTGAAAAGCTCATGCAAAACCTCAATCTAAGCCAACGGAAGTGTCAATTAATTTCGTGTTTTGAGCAGTTTGTAACTTGTGTTGTACCATGGGCTCCAGTAACAAATCAACGAAGGGGCACGCATGAACGATAGAGCTAGCTGATTTATTTTTTCAGTGACGTTGATGATGTTAATTCTTTCTGGAACTTCCTTCATGGCACACATATTGCTAGGCGTTGATTGTTCACTGGTTCACTGGTTCACTGAACCAGGGACTCGACGCGATTACGGCATTACCAACCTCATGAATCCAACGGAGTTGTATTGGTAGTCCAACAGAAGATGCTTGAGATCTAGACACATACACATACATATAAACTTTGTATTATATGCACATGTGTCCATGTGTCTAGATCTAATGTTACTGGATTTTATCAATTTCGCACTTGCATCCTTTTCTTTTCAGAAGTGAAAGCCCCACGTTCCAACTACTAACCACAACCCAGTCGTCTACATCAGCTAAGGTTACATTCACCTGGACACATACAACATCCATCGAAGAATAATATTGGTTTATTCTGTTTCCACATTACACAGCGTTTCCGTTTCATGTACGTAACACGAATAAAAACACTCAAAGCTCTTCAATAGTATTTAAAGATATTACTCTCTACTTTTTTTTTACTACCATTCTGTTCCATAGATCATAAGGATGAAGTTTGGTAAAACATACCTTACTCACCAGATCCCAGAATGGACGATCTATTATATGGATTACAAGCATCTTAAGAAGATCATTAAATCTATTGATTCGGTTACTTCAACTGACATCGACGAATCTATTCATCCCGAGATTATTTCTGACACCTTGAGTTCGTTTTTCTACGACCTAGACAGGGATATTGAAAAAGTTGACGAGTTTTATAATACAAAATTTAAAGAGTACATTCGAAGGTTGGAGAGAATTGTCCAGGTTTTGGGATTTCAAGACGACATAATAAACCATAAAGTTGAATCGGAAGACGAATTGGATGAAATCATTAATATTTTGATTGAATTAAGAGTCTTGTTACGTAACTTGAAATGGTTCGGAGAATTAAACCACAAGGGTTTTATTAAAATCTTGAAAAAATTGGACAAGAAGTTAACGTCAATCTTGAACGATGCAGGTAGTAAAATTGATGTTTCAAACAATAATAAGGAAGCTTATATGTCGACAAGAATTAATGCATTACCATTTGCAAATGAAGCTGAATTATCAGGGAGTCTTGAAACAATTTATCGCATTCTATTACAATTGGGTTCAACAAGCAATATTAAATTGGAAACTCTCAGCATGAACAAACATGTTGACACATTCAATGAATTGATTAAAAATGATGATTCAGTAGCTTTAAAAACTCATTTAGGTGAAAAATCAGAGAAATTCAACATTTCATTGTTGAATAGAACTGCATTGGCTAATTCTACTAAATGTATTGATATAATTTTGAGTCATTTAAAAAGTTTGTATGATGATTCTGATATAAATGGTAGAAACTTTTTTCATCAAAATATCATAAGTTTAGGTAAGGAACAATTCATTAGAGAAGAACAATTAACTCCTGGTGAATCTGCAAATTGGCTAATTGGAAGCGCCAATTGTCCTGATAACAAGAACATTTACAATACGAGTGGGCTACTTTATATTCTTGAGAAATTAGAAGATAAGGAATTACTAGTTGCTAAAGATCATTACAATCGTACCCCATTGCATTATGCTGCTCAGTACGGTTTGGTCCATGCAACTACTATCTTACTTGATTATGCAACTAAATGGAAATTAATTGACAACACTAGGTCTATTGATGACGTTACAATCTGGGGTGATCAAGAAGGTTTTACGCCATTACACCTTTCAATTATTGGTAAACATCCAAGAACTACAGAAGTTTTGATTAAATTCAACAAATTTCGTACATTAACATGTCCCGATTTATTGTTATTGGCTGTCAGGTTGAATTCTACTCACATTTTGCATTCACTTATTGGTGAAGGTAATATTGATATTAATTATACAGATGCTGAGAATCATAATGAGACTGCTTTATATATTGCTTCAAGATTGAACTATCCAAATTTGGTTGAATTCTTACTTGAATCAAATGCAAATACAGAGATTGGTGAAAGAGTTTTTGGTTGGACACCAATATTTATAGCTGCATGTGAAGGATATATGTCAATTATTAAAATTTTGAAAGAATTTGATGCATCTTACGACATTGTTGATGATTCTGGTTGGTTACCTATGGAACATGCATGCTTAAGAGGTCATTTGGACGTTGCTGATTTATTAGTTCCAAAAAATAAAAATTTATTATTGTACGATACTTATCATCCAGAGAATAATATCAAAAGAGTCCCATCTGAAGCTGCAAGTCCTATGTTAATGGCAACTGAGGAATCTATAGTGTCTACTTCAAGTATTGATAGATTGCCAGAATCTCATAAACATGCAGTCAATGAATTTTACAAGCAATTGAAAAACTCTTCATCAAGTAATGTATCACGTTCGACATCACCGAAGAGAAAGAAGAGATATAAGCCAGTTAAGTCATTTGGACATCGTTATCTTAACGAAGATGAGTCAATTATTTTAGTTACTTTAGGTACTACTGATTTACGAGATGATAGTGTCCCAGTAGAGTTGAACAAAATTTCATTAGCTAAAACTTTTGCTACTGAATTGGATACTGCGTTATCATTATCAATTACTTGTCGTCATAGAATTACCAGTTCACCCATAGAACCTCCAGTTATTGTTGATTTGCCCTTGGAAGATTATCACGGAAGTGCCACTGATCCGATTTCATTCAAATTAGAGAATAATCTAGCTGTCGAAGATGTTATAATTACTTTTGATTTAATACCAACTTATCAACTTACTAAAAATGTTCTTGGTAGAGCAATTGCCGTACTAAAGAACGCATACACTAAAGTTGGTCCAAACTTACGTTCATTAAATAATAACATTACTGTTCCATTAATTGGATCTTCAAACCTTGACGTTTTGGGATTAATTAGATTTGAGATTTTGAATATATTGCCATTTAAACATCATGCAATGAATATAGCAAGATCAGATACCTATTGGAAACAATTGGTTTCTACAAGAGTTATTGGACATCGTGGATTGGGTAAAAACGAAAGTGGTAGGCAATCATTACAGTTAGGTGAAAATACAGTAGAATCGTTTATTGCTGCTGCATCGTTAGGTGCCTCATATGTTGAATTTGATGTTCAATTAACGAAGGATTATGTGCCTGTTGTTTACCATGATTTTACAGTTGCTGAATCAGGAGTAGATATTCCTATGCATTCACTTACGTTAGAACAATTTTTGGGATTGAATAAAACGAGAGAGAAAAGCAAACATTCAGTTGATGATGAAGTTTTGATTAGATCCAAACCTCGAGCTAAATCTTCATATCAATTATCTCCAAATATGCAAGATGATGCAATTGAAAGAGAATTTAAAAGTCAAATCAACGAACGTATGATGTTGACAAAGACTTGGAAAAGTAAAGGATATAAAGGAAATGCCAGAGGTACTTCCGTTGCATCGAATTTTGTCACACTAAAGGAATTATTCCGTAAAGTACCTGAACATGTTGGATTTAATATTGAATTAAAATACCCAATGTTAGATGAAGCAGAGCAAGAGAGCATGGGAGAAATAGCTATAGATTTGAATTTGTATCTTGATACCATATTAAAAGTAATTTATGATGAGAATACTACTGGAAGACATATTGTGTTTTCATCATTCCATCCAGATGTATGTTTATTATTAACTTTGAAACAGCCAACCATGCCAATTTTGTTTCTTACCGAAGCAGGTACTTCACCGATGGCAGATATTAGAGCATCAAGTTTGCAAAATGCTATAAGATTTGCAAAGAAATGGAATTTATTAGGGATTGTCTCTGCTGCTCAAACATTAGTAAAAACCCCAAGATTAGCACAAGTTGTCAAGTCCTCGGGATTAGTTTGTGTTACTTACGGTGTTGAGAATAACGACCCTGAATTGGCTAAACTTCAGATGAGAGCTGGTGTTGATGCTGTCATTGTTGATAGTGTTCTAGCAGTCAGAGAAGGATTGAGAGAGCACAATGATAACATGAAACAATTTGAAGATTCTTCTAGTGATTAGGGTATCAGACTTTTCCAGTAACTAGAACACCACCAATTTATAGTAAAAGAATGTAGAAGGAAGTTAGAATTAATAGATTGCATATATATTTGTCTTTTTGCAGACATGAACCAATCGCAAAAATGAAGCGAAATGGAAAAGAAGGAAAAAAACAACAATACGAAATATATTAACTTATATTTAAACGAAATTCATCGTCATCAGGTATATCAATGACAAAGAAGAAAAAAGAAGAGATAAAGAAATCAGCTTTTGCAATACCTTCACGTCGAGGAATTGATGCCATTCAAGCCGATTCAGCAAGAGAAATGGTTAGATTACACACGCAGGGCAGGATTCCACCTACAAGACAAGCAAACCCAACGATCCCCACGCTGTCTTCGTTTCCAAGAACCGATTATATTAGCAAAGTGACAATTCCACTACATCATGGTGATACAGAATGTAAAAACCCACAATGCGACAACTGTGGACAAATCATAATACCTTCCCCACAATCTTCGTTTCCAATTCAAGATAGGCCATCCATTTCAATAAACAATTGGAGTATATTCACGATCAAGAAGCCGATACTCAATTCACAAGAATTGGACAAACTAGCGGAAACGAGGTTTGACTTCCCATTACCGGAAATGATATTTGGCAATAATTTAGTAAGGATACAGAACGGTGAAGGATTAATTGAGTGCAATGCGCTTGATGCTTTGGATTCATTAGACCCTGACTGTCAATTGAAAGTTAGTTATCATGAAGAATGGTTGCAATCACGAAGATCAAAGCATGCCAGTGTCAAAGCTGAAAGAGCGAATAAAAGAGACTTGAGTGAGTTTACTGATAACTTGGACAGTTTGAAACCTTATGATTGGACGTACTCTCCTAACTATAGAGGAAGCATACTGGGTATAACATTGAAAGAAAGTGATATAGAAATCCCGATTGAAAAACTAACGAAACCTGACCCGATTCTATTTTTTGATGAGCTGATTTTATTCGAGGATGAATTAGCGGATAATGGAATTTCAGTGCTTAGTACAAAGATCAGAGTCATGCCAAGCTGTTTATTGTTATTATGTCGTTTTTTTTTAAGAATTGATAATGTGATTTTCAGAATTAGAGATACTCGATTCTTCATTGACTTCGAAACAGATTTATTGATCAGGGAATATAAAGAACAAGAATGCGGATACGACGAATTGTTGAAAAAAATCAGCGGAAAGAACGCAAACGATCCCAAGAAGTTGCTAAGGGATCTGAATTGGGTCAGTCAAAATATACCTGTCATCAAGAGAGTTATCGAATCTAATCAATAGGATATTTTGTACAGAAATACACGCAATCGAAATTTGTTGCACTGAAAACAATGTAGAAAAAATTTTCAGATTTATTTATCAAACTGATTCAACTGAGTGTCAAGAATGTTTAATAGAGTACTTCGAGTCTCATCTAGACTGTGCAGATCTATTCATACAGTTCCAAAACTCACATTACACGAATCATGGAAAGATACAGGAATAGTTGGTCTTTTATCGCCAGAAGGATATAACCAAGCATGGACGAATACTCAGAATTATTTATTAACAAACTTGACATTATTAACCAATGGAACAGCAAACGAGACCAAGACCCCATACCAGATTCTTTTGCATACAGCGAGACAAACAACTCAGCAACATACTTTCCATTACGCTTCAATGGCTCACAATAACCATTTTTTCTTTCAACAATTGACAAACAAAGAAGATGCAAAAAGAACAAAACCTTCAAGATTGTTAATGGAAAGATTGATGCATCAAGATATTCTCGATAGTGATGCGCTCAGAAATAAGATGATATCATTGGCTGGAAATTCTTATGGACAAGGATGGATATTCTTGGTCGAAACAGAGGATAAGAAGTTAAGTTTTATAAATTGTCATGTTAATGGAACACCATATTACTATGCAAAACAACAAACATTAGATTTGAATGGAGGAATTGATGAAAGCAATTACCAGATTTTAGAAAATTTAAAGAAAAGAGGTAAATTGAATGAAAAAGACTATACATTACCAATTATGTGCATAAATTATTGGGATTTCATGTACATAGAAGATTATGGAGTTTGTGGTAAAAATGAGTATTTGAATAAGATATGGGATCATATAAATTGGGATATTATAAACAAAAGAATGTTTCAATTGTAGATAGACACCTTGTATTTAGAATTCTAATGTTAATAATTCCTTTGTTGTATAATAACTGAACGTCTCTTCATTCACAATTGTTTGATACTTGTCAAGTTTTTGGGAGATTAGATCAGTTTCTTCCATTATATGGAGAAGATGTTCATCATTATACCAATTTAGGGGTAGACTCGATATTAATAATGGAATCAACTGGGTTAGTTTTTCGAGATACTTCCATTTCTTGACTAACTGATGAAATTGCTGTCGTTTGGTGATGTCATCCTCCACTTGTGACTCCTTGTTGTCCACGTATTGTTTGTTTAGACTGGATAGCTCTTTATGCAGTTCTTTAAAATCCTGTATCAATGGGCGTATTTCTTCAGCTATGATCTTATAATTCCCTTCGGGCTTGGTCTGTTTATTATCTTCCCTAGCCCGTAAAACTCTGGAAACCAACCCTGTCTCTTCATCATAGAGCTCATTCAACAAATCCAATATCCTCTGTTCAGAGCTATTCAATTCAGAATGATGTATAGCTCTGAGTATAGGGACAGTCATTAGTAAAAATCGGTTTAACAAACGATCAGTTTTTACTTCGTTGTTTTGTAGTACTATAAAATCTCTCAATTCTTCATTATCTGATAATGACATTTCTGTCTTTATCTGCTCTAGCTGGCTCTGTATGTCTTCCTGCGTGGCGTTTTCAAGTTCTTGGAGCTTAGACAAGTACATCAAGTGGTTTAGTTTATGATTTAGTTGTTTATAGATTGAATAATACTGCTTTTCAAGTTCATGAGTTTTTATTTTCGTTGTTTCTGAAGTTTGGACTTTCGGAATCCCATATTCATGAAATAGTATTGACGTCTGGTTCAATAGATTATCACATTCTTTAGCTAGTGAATCTGACATTATGTCTCTTTGATATGAAATTGTTGTGGTGCTTTTCACAACCAAATTTACAACTTTTAGTGTGAGCAAAAAAAACCAACACCAAGATAATCAAGGGCCAACAGACACCGTTAACAATCATCAGTGAGATGGATCCATCCTTTATCAAGAAGAAATTGCTTCTCGTAGCATCAAGTGGTAAATTTACACAGTTTGTTCCAGAGCAGTCATATTCATACTTCAGAGAAGTTAACCAATTCCTTGCTCAACATTCAAGTTCGTTAGATTCAATAGAATTATTCAATTTATATGAACTTCAGTTCTACTTATCAATCTTAACAAATCACGATATCGAAGCTAAGATAGTTCTAGATCGAATTTTGGATCAATTTGGGAAAGCTAGATCGCAACGTATTAAGATTTTACAGTCAATATACCACGAATCTCAGGGTGATTTAGTGCTCGCTGGAAAGTTCCTTAGTGAAGACCCTGACGAATTGAAACTTTCAAGAAGACTAACTACTTTGAGCAGGGCAAGCGGTGATACTACAAAGTATATCAACAATCTTATCTACTATCTCAATTTACAACCTAGCGATTTAATCACCTGGTGTGAGTTAGCCAGTGAATATGAAAAATTGGGCGTGTATGATAAGGCTATATATTGTTTGAAAGAAGTGGTATTACTGAGTCCTGCTGCGTATCCCATATTTTACAAATTAGGATTGATGTATTACTACCAGTTTTTACAATTGGAGCAAGATTTGAAGACAGATAAGAAAGACAAATTGTACGAGTTAATGAAAGTCTTGAACAATTCAAGAGATAACTATCTATACAGTATTGAGATAAATGATAAATATGATAGAAGCTGGGTTGGCTTGAATGAGTTGACCAATCTTGCGTTTAATGCAAAGTTGAGAAAGATTAGCGAGAGCAGCAAGGAAATCAAACAATACTTAGCTTATAATGACAAGTTGAAACTCATAACTGAAAACAAGTTTATTGAATTGAATATTTTAGAGAGTAAGTAAGCGGTAGATGATTGTTAATAAAATTGTCATATATTAGAGTATACTATGTAAAATTCATCACGTAAATATAAATAAATAGCAAACAGCTTAAATCATCAACATCGCCTTATCAAACAACCAGCGAGTAGTAACATGTGTGCACATCGACCAATTGATCTATTTCTTTTCACATTTACATTCAGATTCAGAAGCACATTTGCATTCAGGACCACAATTGCATCCTTTAGAACATGAGTAATTAACTAATTGAGCAGACATTGTAATTGACTAATTGATTTGTGTTGATTGGTACTAATACTTGTACTTGTATCGTGTAGAGAGAAGAAGAGTTGTAGAAAAAATGGGTAGGTCAGTGGGTATTTATAGTTGTGAGATCGACTCATTTGCGTTTTTATTGCTGTTACTCAAAAGCCAAAACCAAGGGTATCAGAGTGAAAAACAGTTTGCGGCAGTTTTGCGTCCCACGAGCGGGCTAAAGTACCTCATCGACCGACACGGGAATATCAAAAGAATCAGCTGGAGTTCACTTGTGGTACTATTCTTGAATGGTTATAAGCCCCATCTACGCGATCATTCATAGCGAAATCAACTCATCAAACAATGCTGACTATCTTTTTCCAGCCCCGCTGGCGTCAGAGGGCAAAGAAAAAAGTTCAATTGTTGTCTTGTATCTACAACTCTTTGACATGACACCACTCTCGTTGTAACATGGATACCCAATTAAGCTTCAACCCGGGTTTAGTTAATAAAGTATTGGTTATTGGTTGGTAGCAGAGTTCACTTTATCATGGAACTTGACTCGATAACAGCATTATCTCGATAAGGTATATAAGATACCACCATACTTACACAAACGAAGTTTCCAGAAATAATCTGAAAGATTGCCATGTTCTGCAAGGTTGGGACACATAGTTGTAGATTATTCGCTCTTGGAGAACCCAAGACCAGATATCTTACTTGACCTATCCGGAGTTCAATAAGCTCCTTTCCCATTTTGTAAACTGAACCTTACATTGCATAGCTGGGCGTCTTGCCAAAAAATACCTTACCTCCAAGGCAGCTTAAAAAATTGGTTCAAAGGAAACTAAAGATAACCAAGTCATGCATTGTGTTTGAAGTATCACAGATACATAGCTTTTGAGCTCAGAGTTAAAAGCTTTGGATATATTAGCCATTGCAAAGTAAAAGAAAATAGGACAGAGGATTGGTATCAATAATATTGCCTTCTACGAAGTGTATGGGAACAATCATAGCCAATGAATCAAACCGTTTACCTTTCAATCTGCATGATAATGGATTAACTGATGTTGTTTAGATCAGACTTTTCCTCTGATTTACTAATTGAATTTAACTATTTCTAGAATTGAACTTTGTCTTGGATCTTTTAATTGTTTCGTGATGTCAATCTATCTCCTGAAAGCTTTCCACGTTGTTGCAAGAAGCAAAACAAAATACAATCGATGTATGACGATATAATTATATCCGTTATTCTACAAGACACTGAACCATAATTAGAACAGATTTCTTGAAAATCTAATGTAGAAACTCCAGTAGATTTGGTCAGTACAAAAGCAAACTATTGTTAGCATTAGGTCCAATGCTATTAACCTATTAGTTGTGGATTTGTTTCTTGTGTTTTAGTATGATCTCCGAAGAGACAAAATTAGACTGAGAATACATATTTTAGAGATCTATTTTGTGTTCTTCAGAAATTTGTCTTGATATTTGGCACTTCTCTTCCCTTAACCTAATATTGCTATCACGCTTGTATATCCATCTAATTAAAGTATCGACAGATAAAAGAAAAGAGATGTTTAAATTCAAATCTTAATGCCGTTCGTCTCCTATTTTAGGCAATGATCCTCCAAGAACAACGTTTTTGATTGTTAGCTGGAAAAGCTTAAAGATAAAATTTACAGACTTTGTAATTACAAATATTACTATGTATATATGTGTGTATGTTTATATGTTACATTCTACTCTCTATAAAAAGGCAAGGCGAGGTCTAGAATTCACCTTTGTAATTCAAATCATCTCTTGTCAAAACATCATCTAAAATTCCTGCTGCTGCTGCAACTAATCCCAAAAATGGCCTTGAAGGATCTAATACTTTGGATAAATACTCTGGATGGTATTGAGTTCCAACAAAAAACTTATGGTTGGTCAATTCAATCATTTCCATTCTTTTTCCTGTTTCGTCTTTACCAATGAACTTCAAGCCCTTGGATTCAATGTCATCAATCAATAAAGGATTCACTTCGTATCTATGCCTGTGTCTTTCGTATACTGCTTCTGCGTCTCCGTATAATCTACGTAAGTTTGACCAATGAGAATCGGCAACAAATTTCGTTTCATGAATACCTAATCTCATTGTTCCACCTAATTTAACTTGATCTATGTCTGGCATATATACGACTGAGGCGTCCTTTTCAGGTATGGTGTTATCAAACTCCATTGATGTAGAGTGTTCGATTCCTAAGACATGTCTAACGAATTCAATAACAGCAATTTGCAAACCTAAACAAACTCCCAAGTATGGTATGTCATTCTCTCTTGCATACTTTGCGGAAGCAACCATACCTTCGATACCTCTTGATCCAAACCCACCTGGAACAAGAATACCATCAGCTTGACAAATGAAATGCCATGCTTTGTGATATTCGGATAAGTTCTCCTTCTTAGTGGCTTCCTCTAAATTTGTTGATTCAACCCATTCAATTTTTAATCTTCTATTACATCTCATTGATGCATGCTCTAAGGATTTTATAACTGATAAATATGAATCATGCAAATGAGTATATTTACCAACTAATGCAATAGTAACAGTCTCAAAAGATTTGTCATGAGAACTAGTCAAATGTCTCCATTTACTCAATAATTGTTCACCTTTAACTAATGATTCTTTTGATACTTCACCAATGGTTAATTTTTTTGTGAGATATTTCATCATTTTTTGTTGTTTTAATAATAATGGTACATGATATGTTGAGTTCACATCATGAACAGCGATAACTTGTTCAGGACCAACATGGCAAAACATACCAATTTTTTCAATTGTAGCATGTTCTAATTCTTCTTGACATCTACAAGCGATCATATCTGGCGTTAAACCCAAAGATCTTAAATCTTTTATAGCAGCCTGTGTTGGTTTTGTTTTTTGTTCACCATGAATAACTGGAACTAAAGAGACATGAATCAAAGCAAAATTGTCTGGTCCAACTCTAAACTGAAATTGTCTCAAGGCTTCGACAAAAGGAGCACTTTCAATATCTCCAACTGTACCACCCAATTCAACAATGCAAACTTCAGGCTCTAGACCGGTATCATCAACAGGAATTCTAGCAACCCTTTCGATCCAATCTTGAATTGCATTAGTGATATGAGGAACAACTTGAACAGTTTTACCTAAATAATCCCCTTTTCTTTCTCTTTCGATAACATGAGAATAAATTTTACCTGTCGTGATATTATGGTTTTTAGTTAATGTAATATTTAAGTAACGTTCATAATTACCAAGATCTAAATCAACTTCTCCACCATCATTCAAAACAAAACACTCACCATGTTCCAATGGGGACATAGTACCAGCATCAATGTTCATATATGGATCAATTTTGATGGAGGTAACTCTTAATCCCAAAGTTTTGAATAATAAACCAGTAGAAGATGCTAAGACACCTTTACCGATACCTGAGATGACACCACCAGATACAACAACGTATTTCATAATAAAAGAGGGCAATAATTGAAGACACGTCTAGAAAGCTTATAAATACGTAAGGAACGAGATTTATACTGAAATGAAGCAGTTGATTAATGATATACAAAGAATTCGAATGAACTTTGCCCTCTTAAATATACTGATTTAAGCGGGAAGAAAGGAAAGAAAGAGAAGAAGAAGAAGAAGAAGAAGAAGTGGAAGGTAGAATCGTTTTGATGGAATGAAACTCACCCTGTTCTCAGATGAGCAGATGAGAGCATCTAAAAAAAATTTTGTACATTTCATGCATAGACTTCCCAATTGGGTTATGTACACCTTCAGCTGTTGTTATATGTCCGCTAATGTATACACCTCAATGTTAAAAGGTGGTAAGAATTTAACTACTTTTTGAGGTACCTAGAATTAGCTCTGTTTCTTTCTATGCCTATGAGTCTCTAAACCCATATCCTCCTCTATGATAGTATCACAAAGAAAAGACCTGGCAAGTCTACAATATATACAACACATTTTATCATATAATTTTCACTTCTATACAATCTTAACCCCACCAATTTCATTATTTTCATTCATTAACAATTGAGCCTTACCCTGTTTAATCAAATAATCCTTCACAATCTTGATCAAGAATGCTTCATCCAAGTTCTCTAAATCTGGAGGCAAACTTCCATCTTCTCCTTTCGTTAATTCATAAATTGTCAATACAGTTCCCTTCTGTCCCGTGTCATTTATATAATCATACAACAATGTCCCCCAATCAACAATAGACCTCCAGTATATAAACACGCCCAATTCAGGCTTTTTGGGATTGATATATTCTGCCTTTTTTTGATGTATAAGATGGCTTAAGATTAAAGTTCTGAACTCAGTATTCACTTGACGATTTATGGCTTTGTTGACAAGTATTGGAGGAATGTTTCTAGGTTTCGGAAGACCCTCGATTGTAAGGGATGTGAGCTTATAGTGTTGGCAATACTGGAGAATTATCGAACTCCACGAATCTAGTTGTTGAGATAAGATTGTTTGATTGGGCTGCTTTGTGTATAATGGTGGGAAGGAATGAATCTTGGGAAACACAAATTCCGGAATTGTGTTAGTCATGAAGCTCGTAGCTGTTCTGATTTATTGTAGATTTGCTGAGGTTGTAAAACACTGAATACTTGATTTGTTTTGTACTGATATTGGGGCTCTTTTTTATGGTATAATTAACCTCGCAAGCACTAACTAGGTCGTCGTTCAATACACTTCGATAAATCAATACAAGGAGTTCAAACACCTCTACGCGCTAATAAGCCTCTACAAACTCCACAACGTTATAATTCCAATAATTAATGCTTTAATTTTTAAAGAAAATTATAAACCAAAACTAAAAATACATATATATCAAAAGTAAGTTTAAGCTTCAGCTAATTCTCTTAAACGACGAATGGTAGATCTAACAGTGGCAGCGGCAGCAGTAGAAACGGTATAAGCACCACCAGCAACGGTTTTTCTACATGACTTACAAGTCCAGATACCAGTAGCACCTCTTTGGACGGTTCTTTTACCACAGAAAGAACAATCATATTTAGCATGTTGTTGAACTTCCATCTTTTTGGTTTGTCTTCTCAATGATGAACCATATCTGACACCGAATTTACCGGTAATTCCTACCTTCTTTGTTCTTTTAGTCCTATAATCAAAAGTTAGTATTTATTCCTGAAGATGTGGTATGTGTAAAGATTATATGGAAAGAATGTTTCAATTTGGTATGTTTGTAAAGTTATCAAAGAATTCTTGCATCAACTTCTTGTGTATCTAATATTTGACTGTTTCTACTTTAATTAACATCTCGATATAAATGTGGCATTTTGATCTAGTTTCTTGTTGGACTGCAGGATGTAAATCAAATAAAACCATTAACATCATTCCACAGTGAAAGTTCTCTGGTTGACCTACGTAATTGCCTGATTCTACTTTTCTATTCTTTGTTAAAATTCTTTCATTTCATGATTTTATGGCTTTATTTCAACTTCGAATTTTGCTAGAAATGGCCTTCTCTTCTTTCGTCGTTGTAGTCCTTGTGGTGATTCGAATCATTGACAACATCCTATTACTTCCCACATAGTTTCATTTGGAACTTACATTTTAGTTTTTAGTCTATAATAAAGGAATAGTAAATGTTTCTTATGGAAAACTTTTTTTCACTTTAGTTTAGTTACTGAGGATTTCCTCACACAATCTGTTTTCTCCTACATTGACAACACTACAATAATATGCAGTCACATATTGAGCACCAAAAAGCTCACTCTGGGCGTTCGCATTATCATTTCAACATTGCGAGCATTCCTCAATTAATTTTTCTTCAATAAGTGCACGTGCAAACATATTTGGATAGGGTGTAGACCTATTCTGGTTTCAATGCATGGAAATATGCAGATCCGTAGTCAACTTATAACAATTGAAGGTTTGAAGATCAGTTGTACAGAGGTAGTAGGCGCTTCTAACATTTTCATAATAATCAAAGTTCTGGTCTCCTGAATCTGTTGAATGCTATTAATATTAATTGGTTATAAAGCTGTAAGATATATTAAATGTATGATATTCCTAATTAGCTAGCATATGTTTCTTCTTAGCAATACAGACTTTAATTAGTTATTTCTAGGAAACAAACCAACTGTTTCCATTTCGACATCTTCATCTTCGTTAATCATAGGTATCGCTTGATCACCACTAGGAAATACTGCAGGTTGCTCTATTTGTGGTGCATTTTGGGGATTTATTATTTGTATACTGATATTTCGTTGCGCTTGTTGTTGTTGTTGTGTTGGTTGTTGTTGTTGTATTGGTTGTTGTTGTTGTTGTTGTTGTTGTTGCTGTTGCTGTTGCTGTTGCTGTTGCTGTTGCTGTTGCTGTTGCTGTTGAGCCCTTTGATTTAATCTATTTTGATGTTCAATTAGTCTTTGCTGATGATGATTTCTAATCAATCTCTGAAAATGTTCTCTCATCTCATCTGGTCCCATATTACCTTCATTTAGCTCTCTAAATATTTCACGATTAATTTCCGCCATATCTGGATTGGCTAAATCTGTGGTGTATCCATGACCTCTTCTTTCCCAAATATTCATTTCTTCATCATCCATCTCTAGATCTCCATTCAAAAACCGTCTTCTACGTTCATTGAATAAGGTATGCATATCTCCTTGGTCAATCTGATATGTACGTTCTTCCATAACTTGATTTAGATAATTACGTAACTGATTAACTCCATGACCACTAAATACACAGAATAAACTTTTCTGATGTTCATTGAAATCTGGAGGTGGATCACGACAATACTGAGTTATTTCTCTTCTCAAAAATGATGATATACCGGTTAACGATAAATGCGTTAGTTTTGGACAACTCTTTAGTAATAAGTAAATTGGCCCTATGGTTAGATTTGTACAATATGATAAATGAACTCTTTCTAAACAATCTTGTTCACCACGACGTCGAACTAATTCTAATATTCCTGAATCTGTTATCATTGAACATTTCACTAATCCAATTCTTCTTAATTTTGGTAAATTGGCTAGTTCTACTAATGTCCAATCAGTTAATTGTGAGCAACATGCCAAATCTATATATTGTATCCTGTGACAATATCTTACTAATGCAGCAACTCCATAATCTGTAATTAGACCACAGTGGCCCAAGTGAATATAATGTAAACTTCTACCTAATTGACTTAATGCCCTTAATGATGCATCTGTTATTTGCATACATTTAGATAACACCACATTTCTTAGTCTTGGAGCACATGCAACTAATTTTTCAACTAATCTGTCAGTTATAGCATTGCACCCTGTGATGTCTATTATTCTTAACTTTTCCAATATATAGCCCTCCGGTATCAATTCAAATAACTTATCAGTTATACCAGGTGCATTACTGATTCTAAATTCTCTTAGTTGTGATAAATCTAAAAAGATATTTTTAAGAAACTTGTCAGTTACTTTTTCACATACATGTAGATCAATTTCAACAAGTGATTTGCAATTTTCATACATAACTAATATGCTTTCATCAGTTATATTATTACTTGAATTAAATTTGACTCTCTTGAGCATGGGACATGATCTTAATAATTTCATGATTGCTTCTTCGGAGACATTTCCGCACCCAGGTGCGTATAAACCTTGTAATCTTGGGCAATTATTTGCCAATGCATTTATTATGTCATCATGGATATCAGTGACTCCAGTTAAATCTATTGATTGTAATCTCTCACATCCTTGTAATACTTGAGTAATGGGAGATCGAGTTAATTTTGCACAATTTACTAATGTCAACCTTTCTAATCTTGGACATCCAACAAATAATTTTAATAAATCATCGTCAACTAGTTTAGTCATAAATGATAAATTTAATCTTTTGATAAATTGTCGATAATCCCAATGAGTTTTCAATTTAGGGATCGTCATGACTTCTCTTATCTTCTTAAAAGAACTGTCATTTTGCATATTGGGCCGAAACCATAACATTTCTATTATTAAATCAGCTATCTCTGTACAAGTACTCAACAATGCATACCAATCTCTTCGTTCCAAGTAATGGAATATTTGCAATAATATTTCTGTTGGTAAACGCAAAAGTGATCGTTTATCGATATTATCGTTAGCATCTATGTATGGAGCGTGAGGGCGCTTAATGCTTGACAATCTCCTTTTAACGACAAGAGTTTTCCTTAACTCTTCATAATCGTTGTATTCGTTATCCATCATGAAATCGGCACCTATACAATCTTGATGACGATGTGGGCGGTTTGAGTATTCTTCTGAGCTGTTGTTATTATTGTTATCACTAGTTTCGTCCGGTGATTGTTGCTTCAAGTTGTATGATTTTATTGTGTTGTCAGAATCAGGTATTTGTTCATACTCTTCTACACTTGTGGGGGAACTCATAATACAATCTAATTGAGCGATGATGCTGATGGGCTTTCGGGAAACGAGTAGATAAATGCTGGTGGACTGACGTTGATGATTAATAATTGTAACGGAATATTTTAAATCCTTCCTTTTTTTCTTAGAGTTCAAAATAATTCGAGTGAATGATCTGTTGTAAAGTTCTTTTTGCAAGTATACTACAGTGAAATCTTGATCAATGCGACCAATGATCCAGTATATAAAGGAACTAACTATTAAAGAACGAAAATAAAGAATTTAAGATGACTTACTGTAGAATTGAAAGTAAGATAAAACACCCAATCCGCCAACAAGTATGGATGAAATAAAACGCCTAAGAATAAAAGGGAAAGTGTGTGGTTTGGCCGTGTGAATTAAGTTTCAAGTATGTAGTGGATATATCGTAGGTATGTTGCAGTGAGAATACACCATAAGATGAAGATAATACCGCTGATAGTAGAATCTAAATCTGGTGGAAATGTCTGTGGGAAAGAATGACGATCAAGTGATACAATCAACAATAGAATACAACACACTAAAATTTAAATTTGTTTCAGTCTACATAATCCTATTGAAGACTTCAGTGAACAAACTGCCTTACTCGCCGCAAACAAAAACATTACTAAAATTGTTCAATTGTACACAAAGATTACGGGTAATTGTCCATTCCAATACACACGATTATTATTTATTATCTATTCGGAGGAAGGTATAAACTTGTAAGCTTGCTATCAATACCACTCCACTTTTTATGTACTTTGATCTTTGTTTTGACGCCTCTTCTTCTCTGCAAAGTGATTGACCACCAATCACTTAATCCTAAAACTCGCCTGATTTCTATTCTGCTTGAGGAAACAGCTTGGTTGCAAACACGTCTACACTAAACAGTTCAGGAAGTGGATTCGAAGCGTAGTCATTGAATTCGAACAAAGAACTCAATTATAAAGCAAATAAGTTCAGTATATCGTTATAGCATTTGTTGCTGAGGAGATTGAATGGATGGTTAACATAATAGATGATAAACATGAATATTTTACTCAGAATTTATATCAAAATCTTTTAAAAAATATAAAAACCGAAACGAAAGAGATACCCGGTTGGAAAAACTACTAATTTCAAGCGCAACCGGACTTGTTTCTAACTAGCATATATGTATGAATCTACCTCCGAATATTTTACGAGCGATTGGTGTGTCGAACCTTTTCAACCAGGAAGACTGTCATATTCGAATTAAAGGTACTTCCTGATGTGAACCCTACTACAAGAATAACCAGCTCTCTGTTAAACTATTTTCAATTGATAAAACATCGTGTTGACTAACTATAATAGTTGGATAAGTTATATTGACTGATCGTTGGACGTCTTGTATTGTATTGACTGATCTCTATGGAACAGCTTCAGTTTGGCAACACAGCTTGTGACATATTAACTGAAGAGAAAAATTATATTGGTGGTAAAAATTTATATGGAAAAGTTCTGAAATCACAAAACTTTACATCATTCAGAGTCCTAATACCTTCCAACAGCACATCATATTGCTCCAATCATAATCAATATGAGCAGTCCATTCACCCAATATATAGATACATATGCACAATCCATAATCAATAAAGATGCAACAAAATTTTACAATTGTCTTTCAATAAATCCTGGTGCAACTTCAGAGGCACTTATACGAGCACAAGCTTCAGCACCAAGTGAAATTGATTTGTACCCAATACCTGAAAAATTCCGTCCTGTTTTATTAAGTCATTTGAAAGTTATGAAGGCACTATATATACATAGAAAAATGGATGAATCTTTTGAGAGTATGAATGAATTCTGCTTAAATTTGGTGCGTGCTTGTGAATCTCAAACTAATTGGGTGAATCCTGCTTTATTGAAGGCATTTGGTGATTTGATTTCGATTTACAAAGTCAAACAAATGAAATTCCCTGAAGAATTGGATACTTTCATCCAAGAAGAAGAAGAATTGGATGGACTGAGAAAGAAAAGTAGTCTAGAAGATTTAATCAACAGCTTGAGAAAAGGGTTCAATTTAACTTTCAATGACAAAAGTGTTGATCTAAGAGGAAGTAAAAAAGTCGATGTTTATTTCTTTTTAGCTCATTTGATTAAGTATTGCTTCAAGAAGGGGAACTTGGAAGTAGCAAAATCAGTTATCAAAATAGTCAAAGGCTCGAGACAAAATCTTCCAGATATGACAATGAACAATTCCACGAAGAAATCTGCTATTACTTATCTATATTATCAATCATTGATAGCATTAGATGAAGGGGATTTCATAAATAGTGAGAAAAATTTAAATGTTGCAATGAATATTCTACTGTCTTACAAGGTTTCTAAATCCAAACAAGCTGAACAGATTTTGCTAGTTTTGATACCGTTAAAATTGTATCTTCATGGCAAACTACCTAATAAATCAGTTTGGTCGAAATATCCGAGACTTAAGTTTATGTATCACGATAACATTTTTAAGTCTATAAAGCAAGGTAATATGGCACACTATAACAAGTCATTGGAGATATTCAGAATTGTATTATTGAAAAAACATCTATATATCTTGATTGAAATGTTGAGACAGTTTGTGTTATTCAAAGTCATAAAAAAGACTTCTATAATATCACAAGAAATATTCCCGAGTGAGAAAAGTTATATCGTATCTTTATCTGCATTTCAATTAGCCATTGAATTTTCTACATTTAATGAAAATGGTGCTTGTAAATTTGATTTTGCAAATGACCATACATACAATATCAGCTCAAATGAGGTAGAATGTATACTAGCTAATGAAATTGCTCAAGGCAGAATTAAAGGATACATTAGTCATAATAACAAATGTGTCGTTTTTTCAAAGACAGCTCCATTTCCGAAGCAAAACTAGCAACCGCTTTGGACTTATTGCTGATGATATATATGTATTTAGGAAAATCAGTACTTCGGTGACAAAGTTGCTGAAATAGTAAGGAATACCTCCAATTGATATAGCGGTGTGATACGTCGGACTAGATTAGCATATACATGTTTTAGAGAATACATATCACAAGTAATTGTTACTTGAGGAAATCACTTGTAATCGTTTTGCATACTGACTATGTCTCATGCAACTACATCTTTCAAGACACCGAGAAAACCGTAATAGTCTCAGGACCCATTGTGAAAAGTAGGGAAGATCAAACATACACACAAAGTCGATGCTTTTGTGGTTCCCCCTATTTTAGGAATCCCTTCAATCGCCTGTAAATGAGCCAAAAAAAAACACCAAACAGTTATTCGGTAAAAAAAAAATCAACGCCACGATTGAAACATGCCTCGACAGATTTAATTGCCAGGGTCACTGGGAAGTCAATTGATGGAGACCGGAAATGGTGGTAGTCGTATGACTTGACATCAGCCCCGGTTTAAATTGTGTTGATACAACTCGAGCTACACGAATATAAATTGTTTCAAGCAAACAGGAAACAGCAGCTTCGTTTCATACCAGTACGTATCGTCCACGTATCGCTCCCTCTCCCTTTCCCTCTCCTTCCTGGCAACCCAACAGACTGACAGAACCCCTAAAACTTTTTGTCTCGTGGTAGAAGGGGCGACACGTGAAAAAACTTTAGTGACCCAACCACCACGACAAACTCACATTGAAGTTTTTACCAGGCATACATACAAAATAATAATGAAAACAACACATTCTCTTTTAGTTTTCCAGAATTCTTGTCCATCATATACTCCAGGTTTCTGAGACCATTTCACTAATCGTACAAATATATCTTTTATTTCAATTGCTACTCGAGACTAGGATATATCATTATATTGAATAGAATTAGGGATTGACTATCTTTGTATTTGAAAATTCTCCATACTTTATTGCCCCTATTTTTTCTTTCACACTGAATCAACTTTTGACAACCAATTGCTCCATATGAATAATGAATAGTTTCACAGCAAATCAAATTTCATCACCCGCTATATCAATATTATCTGGCATAACTTCAAATCAGCAACCATCTCATCCGCAAAAATTTCAACAACAAGCAACTGGAAACAGAAGCAGAGCAGGGACTTTACCTTCTTCATTCTTAAATAAAAGTCAGAATAACAGCACGTCATTGAGTAATTCGCCAATAAATATCAATTCAAATGTTACCATGATTCCAGGAAATCATGAATCTTTAACTTTACCAACTATGGATTCAATATCGATTGGATTATCAACTTCACCGTTAAACGGTAATTCGACAAATGATGTCACACTTGGAAATTTAAGCACTCCTCCAGCAAAAAGAGTAAGATCCGGCTCTTTACTTTCAACAAGCTCAATCTGGAATGATGACAATAATTCTTCAAGTCATAGCAATAATAGTTTGCATTCAGATTCGAATGGTAATTACTTGAGCCCATCATTAAGTACCGCAACACCTTCCCATCAACCTCAGCAACAACAACCTCAGCAACATATTCCTGCTACATCTGCACCTAGAAATAGATCATACACCACAACTGCGGCTGTTCCAAATGTTACCATTAACGCAGCAATTGATCCGTTTAATGATCCATTTCAGGCAACCAACAATGGGAATAACAAAGTGTCCACATCGCCGTTCATCTCAGTTTCAAACAAGACCAATGATATGAACTTATTATTAGATAATTTCATGTTGAATAATCAATCAGTAATCCCAAGGCTTAGATCTCAAACTTACTCTGGCTCAACTCCTCCAACTATACACGAGGGCACATTACCTCAATCAAGTACTCTATCAATCTCTCATCAGTCATCTCAACATTCTATATATCAACAACCGCAACAACAACAACAGCACCAACAACAACAGTTCCCACCCGTTACTGAAGCTCATAGCAGCGGTCAATTTCTTCAACAAAATTCATATATTCATAATAGTTCTCCACATCAACAACCTACTCTATTAGATGATTTCGATTTCACCCAGTTGATCATAACTACCAACTTTGAGAATTCAAATTTAGGTCCAACAAAATATTTGTTAATTGATAATTTACCATTATTTGTTGACTCAGTCAAATTGTATTCAATTCTTATTAATTCTTTAAATCAAAGATCATTTGGAAGTGTTTACAGTATCAAGGTTACAACTACAACCACATCGAAGCTAGCACTCGTGGAATGTACCAGTATTGATACCGCAATGACATTAAAAGCAAATTTCAACCACTTGGAAATAATACCGGGAAATACTTTATATGTTGCATTTGCGAAAGTTGATGATCCTCAACAACATCAACAGCAACAAGCTACACTGCAGCATATTGGTATTCAAAGTGGTTCATCAATAAATCCTGGTAAACCTACAGCTACTGATGTTATTTCAATCAAGAATAGTATTTTAGAATCAATTAATAGGTTATCATCTACAGTTGACATCAACAAGGTTCGATCAATAATTGACAAATGTGTTGCATATCCTAATGAGCTGTACCAGCATGATTTTGGTCCATTACCGGAACCAATTCCTTTAAGGCAATTTGATTCACCAACTTTACGAGAACTAAGAAAGATATTAGAAAATAATGAAGCCGAAATTTTAGGTCAAAGTGTTGACAATGGTGCTGAAACAATGTCAAATTTAGATTTGGAAGAATTATCACTTGCTATGCTTGATGAGTTACCAGAGTTATGTTATGATTATTTAGGTAATACAATTGTACAGAAGCTATTCAGTTTAGTTGAATCTCCATTAATGAAATTAATGATGGTTAAAGAAATTACTCCATTTTTGACACAATTAGGTATTCATAAGAATGGTACCTGGGCTATACAAAAAATTATCAATCTTTGTCATTCCGACTATCAACAAATGTACCTAATTGGTGCCAGTCTTAAACCATATGCGGTCAAGTTATTTAATGATCAATTTGGTAATTACGTCATTCAGGGATGTATTAAATTTGGTTCTCCTTTCAATGATTTTGTATTTGAAGCAATGTTAGATAATTTTTTGGAAATTAGTTTTGGTAGATTTGGAGCCAGATGCATTCGTACAATTTTAGAAAGTTCTCATGAACCAACATTGAATAATCCGCCAGTTTCTAATGAACAAGTTTTGTTAGTTGCTGGATTAATAGTTGAATATGCGAACGAGTTAGTGATTAACGCAAACGGTAGCTTATTGATTACTTGGTATTTGGATACATTCAATGATAATGATTCCAAAATTGAATTATTAATGACAAAATTTTTACCACATTTGAAAACGCTTTGCGTTCATAAGTTGGCAAATTTGACAATCTTAAAAATAATAAATAATAGAAGTGACTCAAAATCAAGACAAATCGTATTGGATAGTATTTTTGCCAATATTGAAAACTTGGAATTTATATTGCAAGAGAGTGAAAATAATAACACTTGTGCTGGGCCATTATTTATTTATAAAATTTTAAGCAACCCAATTTTAGCAGATTTAGCAAATCCATATTTGAGTACAATCAAAAGGATTTTAATGGAAACAAATATTATAAACTTTCAAAATTATAAGAAGTTGATGGATGAAGTTGGATTATCAACTAGCAGAATAAATAGAAATGGATCCCTTAAAAGAAACAATGGTGGCAATAGAAGAAATATTAGAAATGGTAAACATGAAATGTATACGCAGCAACAATATTACATGCAGACAGTACCACCTCCACAGCAGCAGCAATTTTCTGGTCAGTACTACCCATTACAACAGCAGCAACAACAATATCCAATAATGAATCCCCAAGTCTATATGAAGAACGTTTATTCACAGCAAGCGGTTCATGCTTCACAATCTCTACAACAACAACAACAGCAGCAACAGCAGCCATTACTGCAACAAGATTTAGTAGTGATGCAGCAATTGGAGCAATTATCTTTGAGTTCCGCCGCTTTAGGATATAATTCAAATCCCGGTACTCCCACAATGCAAAGAAATCTGTACATTTAAAATGAAAGAAATAGTACGTTTTTTTTAATGACAACGATTGTTTTGGTTAAATACTTTGGTTTAGTTTGATTTTCCATTTTTATTATCATCATGATTACAATTTAAATTATATAGTTTTACATGTCGGTTAATATGTGTATATTCATTATCAATTAATGTTTAATAAATAATTACAATTCAATGCAATTTCGACTTGATGAAGTACGCCCATACCTGAAGAAGAAGTATTTATGAGCATTAATATACAGATTACTGAACTTCTGCAGTCCAAAGCTATGAAGTGGCCCCTGGTGCTTGAAACAATGGGCAAGAGTTTCCATTTAAGGCATCGAACACAGACTTGTCATTACTTCCCTAACGTTGTTAATCGGCAATGGCCCTGTTGCAACAAGTTTCGTGCTGATTGAGCCAGGTGGCTGCAAAAATTAATTCTTAATCGTTTACAGACTAAGAAACTTCTGTAATTTCAAAGAAGTTAGATTTGGCAGCAAGCAGAAAGAGCTATTAAAAGCAAGCAAGTACTATTGAATCAAGATCGCAGGATCAACTGAGTAGTTGTGTGTTGTAAATCAGAAAACTTGTCAAAACAAATCGTACTTGGCTGAAGATAGTTCGTTAACCTTCAAGTACAGACAGTTGGGTTTTCTATAAAACGACAGACTCGTATCTCTAACTACCTAAGCATACACGAACCTTCAAATGGCTCTTCTTGCAAGTCAATAAAACACTTTGGTAACACAATTTGATTTAGAATAATCACGTGCCTATTGTTTGTTGAAGATGAAAAAAATTTTTCTGAATGAAAAAAAAATCAAAGTCCAAATCATCAAATTATTCAATGGCGAATAATCTATATGATTAATTAAACGAAGTTCCATTACAACCATTAGCTATATTCAGCAAACATGTCATTCATAAACATCTGCCGTGATAACACGGATCCATTTTACCGTTATAAAATGCCTCCAATCCAATCGAAAACTGAAGGAAGAGGTAATGGTATCAAGACTGCTATTGTAAATTTAGCAGAAGTTGCCCGTGCGTTAAATAGGCCACCTTCATATTTGGTCAAATTCTTTGGATATGAATTAGGTGCACAAACCCAAATTGAAAGATTTTTGGTCAATGGTGCTCATGACACCAATGAATTGCAAGATTCTCTTGATGGATTTATTAATAAATTTGTTTTATGTGGTTCTTGTAAGAATCCCGAAACTGAGATTGTTCTCAAAGGTAAGGACTCATTAGAAAGAGATTGTAAAGCATGTGGAAAAGTTACTTTAATTGATCCAAAACACAAATTATATTCATATATTGTGAAAAATCCACCTGATAATAAAAAAGGTAAGAAATCAGCTACTGCAACTGCGAACGTAGTTGGTGGCGGTAAATCAATTTCTGATATTGCTTCAGGAGTGCAAGAAAATGGAGCACTAGAAACCAGTGAAGGCGATGAAGACGATGACGATGATTTGTTAGCTAAAAAAATCAATGCAGAAGCTGCACAATTACAAAATGTTGAAGTTAAAGATGATGAATGGGCTGTTGATATGTCACAAGAAGCTATAGCTGCAAGAGCAAGAGAATTAGAAGGGTTGTCTTTGATAGATAACAAATTTGACGAATTCGGTGAATGGTTATTAAAAGAATCAAATGATTCCAAAGAAAAGTTACCTTCAGATGTTGAAATCTACAAAAGAATCGTTGAATTAGAAATTGCCGATTGTCCAGAAACTTTACAAGTTTTGGGACAAGTCTTATTCGATGAGGATATAATAAATCAAATCGAACCTCATGTTGGTTTATTAGCTAAGTTGATCAACGGCGAGCCCGAGTTTGAAAAAGCTTTATTAGGTGGGTTAGAAAGATTTTTTGGATTAGAAAAACCTTCATTAATTCCCCAGGTTTCAAAAATTTTACATGGTTTCTACGACAGAGATTTACTAAGTGAAGAAGTATTAACTTCTTGGGGATCCAAAGTTTCCAAGAAATATGTTCCAAAAGATGCTTCTAAAAAAGTTAGAAAATCTGCTAAACCTTTCATTCAATGGTTACAAGAAGCTGAAGAAGAAGAAAGTGATGACGAGGAATAGAGTTAATCTCGACTTAAAATTTACGTAGCATTTCTACTTTAATACAGATTCGTATTTTACACAATTTCCATTCTTTTGTATATACAACAATACCCTTACCTTTGATGAGGATTAGGCATGAAATTTGGCATTTTGCCGTTGAAATTCGGGGGCATTTGACCCATTGGTAGATTTGGCATGTTTGGCATGTTTGGCATATTTGGCATATTTGGCATACTAGGCATACCAGGCATATTTGGCATATTTGGCATCTTCATTCCAGGAGGCATTTGCATCCCTGGAGGAGGCATCATCATAGGCATACCCGGTGGAAACATACCCATCGGAGGAGGAACTGGAGGACTCCCACACTTACCCTCTTGTCCAGTCCCCTTCATGATATCAGCCATAAGCTTTTGCGGATTAAACTCGCCTCTTGTTTTATCTTGTTTATGACAGTAAGCTGTCCAGGTAAGTTCGTCAAATCCGAAATTGAAATAATCCGAAATATCAGCACCTGGAGCACGCCATGGTTTCAACTTCAAAGTCTCCAAATCTAATTGCGTCAATGGTTTGCCTTCGTATTCAGGATTTTCATTTATGTTTATCGTTGAGGTTTTGTTTGTTATCTGTGTTGATGCTTGAGTCGTTTCATCATCTGGATCAACAACTTCCAGAAGGATGTCGTTTCCTGGTACGAGTGATGGTTTCTTTGCTGTAGTGTCTCCTATTATAATGTCTATATCGTCATCTGATTCTGATTCTTCTTCTGACTCCTCTTCAGAGGCTGCCACTGCGTTTGATTCTGGCTTTGATTCTTTGTTTTCATCTTTCTCTATTCTTTGTTTCTTTGACTGATGTTGTTCTTCTTCATCTGATCCATAAAGGAAAGCATCATCATCGTCTGAATGTGCCATTATTCAATAATTGATATTGTGCTGTTTATAATGTAAGTTGCACAGTTCTCTTTGCTTGACATTAATTTTTCTGTCAACAAGTCAGAGATTTCAGTATTGAAATTTTCTACAAACGAAATTATTACATTGTCGTATTAACTATAAAAGTCTATGTTTTATTTAGCCATTTCCAGCATCATTAAATGAATCCAAGGTTGACATCTGAATTTATTTCTATAGATAATCTGTTCGAACAAGTCAATCCATTGTTTCATTTCTTTTTTATTTGGGGCACCGAAGTCAATAATCTCGCCATTTGCAAACTTGATTTTGAATGAATGTTCCACTAATAGTACATCACTGAAATTTCTATAATTTGAGTTTGTCATATTCTCTTTATCAACGTAGATAACATCTACAACTTTTGCTAAATTAATTTTGGCACGAGTTTTATGAGAATATTCACTATGAGCAATTAACGAGGTCCCATATAGTTTGAACCATCTCTTTTTCCAAATTTCACAGTCTCCACCTTCTTGATGTAAATAACCTTCATGAGTCAATTTAGATTCATTATTTAATTCGCCAAGGCTTTCATAGGCTAATTTGATGCTTGTGGGTAGCACTTCATGAGGATCTGATCTTGGAACAAATAGCATCTTGACTTCCAATTGAGCAATTTTGTATGGTTTACATCTAACCATTTCTTGATTATTGTGACTTGGTGTAGTTTCCCATTCATTAAAACAATTCAAGTCAAACTGTAATGCTTTTCCAGTTATCTTATCTTCAAATTGTGCTAAATCAATGTAACATCTTGCAAATGATCCATCTTGGGCAACTTTTTTTGACCAACTGTCTTTAACTACTTCTGGGACAAATTTTGTTGTTGTAATAAGTTCTTTTGAGCCAAACAATCTACTTATTCTGTTTCTTGATTTGATTACTTTTCTTTCACGAACCTCCCTCAATGTACTTTTTAGCTTCTCATATGATACTTTCATTGTCACAATGAATTCTAATGATTCCCCAACAGAAAGCTCAAATTCTTTGGCCACAGCAATTTGATGGTGGTTCAAATCGTAATCTGGGGTTCTGACACAGTGAACTCCATTATCTAGCGCAATTGAAAAATGAGCTTTGTGTTCTTTGATATCTGGTAAATTAATGTTCTTTATACCAACTACACGGAAAAACAACTTACCACGTTCTTGCATGGCAAAATCTGGTAATTCATCATCAATGATTTTTGGTTTCGAATGTTGACGTTCATGTTGATGGCTTTCACTATATTCAGAAGGTACCGACGCTGTACTTGGAATATTTAGTTTGTTATCTTTATGTTCAGTAAGTGGGCCTTCTCTAATCCTATTATTCAAAATTTCATTTCCTTGGAATGATGGTTGAGGTTTGTGATTAACTCTATTAACAGGCAATTCAATACCAGTAATTGAACCATTCTTCTTAATCAATTTCACTGGAGGTCCAATTTTTATAGGACTTTTCTTGTTCGGACTTCCTCTTTTTGGAGTTGTAGCAACAAAAACAGTTTCCATGCTTGGCGTACTTGGTTCATTATCAAATTTTTCCTCTTTAAAAGATTCAGGGATAAAGGCGGGTAACGTATTAGCCTTGCTAAAATGTAAATCCAATTTAATACTTGAATCGTTCTTCAATTCACTTGGCTTATCAGTAGTCAGTGATGATATAAGCTTATCTTTATCAGGGGGACCGTGTAATGTAAAACCATGTTCAGGTAATGCTAGATTTGCAGACCGCCTTATCACCAGGGGACTTTGTCTTGATGAAAATTGAGGTTCATTAAATATTTGATTTGTTGATAACAAAGTCATCGGTGGTTTCTTCAACTCTGCTGCAAGATATGGAAGAATTTCATAACCGATAGATGACCGCCGTTGCGGTGGACTTGATTCGACTGCTGTGTCATGGATTGAAGCTGCTTGCTGTATTTCATCGTATTTATTATCTGGTTCATTAACTATTGCATTTTTTTTCGGTTTTCGCTCAACTAGTTTAATCTTAGAGTATTCTTCTTGTGTCATCTCCTTTTTAGCACTTAAAATTCTCTTCACATCATCTTTATCCATACTTGGTAATGTTTTCATACCTTCTGCTTTAATGGTTGGTGGCCTTTTAACAAACTCGTCAAATATATCATCATATAAATTTCTTGGACACAAGATAGAAGATGATCTCTTAATTTCAAATGTGGGTACCCTAAATCTTGAAATCATAGGTTGTTGTTGTTCTATTTGATGTGAAGGTGGCTGTTGTGGAGAAGATTCATTAATTTGAGACAATCTGCTTCCAGATATCCTTCTAGCATGCCTTATTTCATTATACGATTTCGGCTGAGGTGGTTCAATAACATTAGGATCGTTATCAATATTAGTTAGGACATTCTTTGTACTTAAAGGGGTATAATTTCTTCTATTATCGGAGGTACTTGAATAGTTTGAGAATTGTAGAATGTCAAAACCAGAATCTTGAGATAATTCGGGTAAAAATCCAGATACTTGTAAATCGTCAAATTCAGGATTAACAATTCTTCTCGACATTACATTGATTTCTTTAAATTTTCTAGGTTTTAATGAACTAGGAACTCTTACTTTACCAGTTGATATTCTTTGTTGCTCATTTTCTACTTGACAATACGAAAGGATTTGTTTAGTCGGCACTTTATGCATATGTTTCTTTTTCTGTTTTTCCTGTTTGTGCCATATGGCTATGAAATTAATGGGGTTTTTATCGATATCATGCTCGGCAGATAACGACTCTTCAAAACTCGTAATAGTATCGATATTTTTTGTTACTTCATCAAAAGAGGAATAATTGCTAGGTTCAACTTGGGGCAATGTAATTTCTTCAGGTGGTGCGATATTGGATGAATTAGCCAATATATCTTCATTCTCTTTTGGTTCATTTGAATCATCATTTACATCAACAGGTTCATCAACTCTTGGAGGAGCTAAAGTTTTACTTGTCATGTCTTCCGAAGCATCCTTATCATCGCAAGGAGATGAGTTAAGTGATTTATCACTCAATATATCTGACTTCTCTTGTATTCGACTAATTTCATCATTATCTTCTCTATCCCCATCATGACTATCTTCTAGTTTCCAATCACTATCCATATGAAACCGTATCGACATTTTGGTGGAATGTTGCGATATATCAGATTCTTCATCAGTCTTCTGTACTTCTTCTTTCTTGCCATGTGTAGCGAGGTATTGATCAACTTCTTCTTGAGGTGTTAGCCCACTAAATGGTGAAATATGATACTTTGAATCTGACCTGAATTCCTGACTTGATAACTCACTCTTGATTTTTCGCTCTTCTTTAATTTCCACGAGGTCTTCAATTTTTATTAAAACTCTGACTGAACTTTCGGCCACCTCATCTTCTTGTTGTTCCTCTTGTTTCACTTGAATTTCTTTGTCTACGGGAGTTGAATCCAACGCCACCTGGGGCGTTGAAGCCCTATTCAAAAGATTCAATATGGATTGTTCAGTATTATTGTATGATCTATCAAATGAATCCAAGTAGTCATCAGATTGTTGAGATTGTTGTTGTTGTGATATGCTAGAGTGCAATGGTTTCATGACAACCCTTTCTTCAGATTCGTCACATGGAATCAATGACTCCACAAAAGCATCAGGTAATCCTCTAATACCGTCAATTAATTCAACACCTCTTTTTGCTTTTGTAGGTGAACCGGGTACTGATTCCAATGTTCTATTATAATCTCTTAAAGATTGTAATGAAGATTGTGATGATCCAGATGATCTTAATTGTACATCTGGGGACTTAGTTAACGACTCCAATGGATTTTCAATATCATTTTTTGGTGCTTGCAATGAAAATGAAAGTTCATGAATATTATCTTGAGTTTTAATTTTTGCTGCTTCTTCTAAGATCTGTAAATGAGAATCCATTTCAGAATCATTGTGAACATGATCATCACCAAGATATAAATCCAATTTTTCATGGAGTGACAAATTACTGAAATTGTCATGCTTTAGTTTGAAATCTGTTAATGCGGTATTATTCAAACCATCCTCATCATCACCTGGATTATTGCTTCTTATCAAATCCAGAAATGTTGGTTTTGTAGTATGTGGTGGAGGTGGAGGCGGAGATGGAGAAGACGTTACATCTTCATCTTCAGAATGACTTTCAGGATTTGCCCATTGATGATTTATAGGTACTTGGATTGACAGTGGATCTTGTGGTTTGTCCTGTTCTTGTTCAGTTGAGTTATCGGGATAGTGATGAATTTCAGGGTTTGTTGAGGTAAATACAACTTTCTTAGGTGAAGACCTTGGAGTTTTTTTCATTATTGACTTATTTGGAGAAGTATTTACATAGTTTGGCTTCTGTGATAAATCCACAGTTGAAGTCATTGGAGTTTGCAACGAGAAATCCTCAACACTATTGAAAATGTTATTATTCTCAGGAATAGCTATAGTATTTTGTGCGTCGATTGAATCATCAATATCAAAATTTCTGTCAAACAAAGTCTGCTGCTTGCTGTGTTTTTTCTGCTGTTGTTGGTGCTGGTTCTGCTGTTCTTGATCACTTGCATAAGTATCTGAACTTGAGTTTGGATCTAGTAACGGTTTGGAATTTGTTCTTGGAAAATTCAATGGTTTCGTGGGAGAATTGAAAATCGAAGCTGAATCTTGATTATTGCTGGGATTCAAGCTGGTATCATTGGTGCTGTTGTTGCTGTTTGTCGTGTTATTATCTGAAACTATATTTGGATCTATGTTCATTTCTTTTAGCAACATGTCCACTGATTCTACTGGAATGTTAGTAATGTGCCTTTGAAAGAAGCATTCGCCATGACTATGAAATAAACTATAGGTCATGTTGTGAGGCTTGTCTTAAATGTAGCGTTTTACATACCATTCTCGTGTTTGAATAAGTCTATGTGATCACTTGGGGATGGGGATATATGATCAATTAGTCTGTGCGACTCTTCCAGACATATGGTCGACATTGTATACGCTGATGGTGATGGATATATGTACCAAATGGCGCTGATGGCTTTCTTTTGGGAATCTTAGACAGTGGAAAATGGGTTGTAAAAATGTAGTTATTGATTTGGTTATACCATTGCTGTTGTCTGAGTTTCTGCTATGTTTTTCTATGTTTTTCTTCTCTTTTTGGATTCTGGCAAAACAACGTTGTGTGCAGTACATATTGACGTTTATCCCCGATTGGGATTGGCGTTTGTCTAAATTGGGAAACACACTGGGATGAGTAAAACTGTCACCACAGGCGCAAATATGGAATGGAAGCAGCCTTATCTTGAAGAGAATTGGTGTTCTCGTAGACGTGCAAAAGGAAGGAAGAGTCGATGCAATTTTGGGAATTCAACACAATTCTTGTTGTTTGGGAGGCGTGAGAAGTTAGTAGGAGGGAGCATACATCCAGTTCCTATACTTTATATGTAGTTGCGCGAGAGGTTCGCTCTGTAGAAAGCCAGTGGCCAAGTGATTTGCCAATGCGATTCAAGTGCTTATCTGGGCAGGTCAACCGTTTCCTTTGTTGCAAAGAAAAATAATAATTCGAAGTGACTTTGCAGTTCCAGTATTGTCAACTTCATAGAGGTGAACCTTTCGATTGGCACACTGTAATAGCCAAAGAAACTCGACACATGTACTTTCATGGCATTAGCGACCTGAACTCAAACCTTGAGTAAGGCAACTGGATATAAGGAGTACGAAAGTAATACGTGTCACCGAAATAAGGCACTTGTATGAGCAGAATCTACACCACACAGTATCCAATGGACAGAATCGAATTCTTAACTGGAGTCTCTCGAGTTATGATGTCCAGCATCAAAACTTTGTACCGGAACCATCATTCTAGCGTGGAAGCTTTGTCCTGTGAAACAAAAGTTTACCTTATGAAAGCTCATGAATGAATTTTACAAAAGTGCAGCGGGGCAATAGCAAAGTGTGGACTTTAATAATTTCATTAGCATTGAGAAGATTGAATCAAATCTAATTCAAGCTAGCGATATTATAACAATTAGAAATCCCTTGCTGTAAGGAACCACAATCTCAAGCAAGTGTATAAATGCTCACAAAGAAGAAAAGATGGAGCTCTGCTATTGTTCTATACGTGATGTTCTTGTCCCAGAGCTCCTTTCGTTTGTGAACATGCGGAAAGCATGCTGAAGAAATAAGGTTCATCTGAATATGACACGTTATATTTTACTGCAACTTTTCGCGTTTTGTTTGTTTTTATTTTTTGCAACAATTGTGATGCATAACTCTGAATGGAAATCGGAAAAGAAAACACGCGCACTACCAACACAAGCCATTAACGCCTCTGTTTCTTCCCACTTCTAGGGCGGGTTGTCACATGTCGAAATGATACTTGTATATGGGTACAATGGTTGTGTAACTATTTTCCCTTCGATCAGCCTTGTTGTAGCTTCTCCATTTGTGCTCAAGAGTACCCCTCTCATCCCATACTCGAAGATCAGGTACTGTTCAATTTGTGTCGGTTATCATGTTCACCGTCAACAAATAAAAATGACGAATAGTTAACGAAGATCACTGTATTATTGCATATCAATTTCAGCATTGCCCCCTTCAGGTTGCTCTACACTTGCACTGTCATTTTTTGAACCCTATTGTATTTCCCATTCAATTAGTATACGTCATATTTTTCAGACTCGGCTCAAAAGTTAATTGTAAACAATCGGTATTACTGGTATCATCTGTGCTTGAATTTCCCTCGCGGGTGTGTGACTTAGAAAGATTTCTGTTTGTGTTTACTTTGTTAGGTTGATGGGGCAATTAAAATTTTCTTTTTCATCTTTTGTTTTGCATTCCAAAGACCTCGTCATATAAAACCAGAATTTTCCCACCAAACCACGTACAACACACCCACCTCTCTTTTCTTAATCGTTCGTTATCATGCAAATCCAGTCCTATCTTTTACCATTAGCCTTAGCCATAGTAGCCGAAGCAGCAAGTTCAGACTCATGTTCATTCTCAAAAACCACCATAACAGCAGCAACGGGCATTCAGCAATTGCAAGCCTGCCAGACATTGGACGGTTCTATCACTATCACTGGAAATGAAATCGGTCCAATCGAATTACCTCAAGTCCAAAAATTAGCAGCAGACTTGCAAATTTTGAATACCCCTTCAGTCATATCCTTGAACTTGAATCAGTTAGAGTCAATTACTGGTTCTTTAGTGATCAATAATGCCACCCAGTTGAATGCTATTGATTTGACTTCATTAACCAATGCCGCAGAATTACAGTTGATCAGTTTACCTTCATTTGCAAACTTGAATTTGAACACTGGTGTTACTAAAGCCGGAACGGTTATTTTATCCGACACTGCATTGACCAATTTGGACGGTTTAGCTGCATTCAAAACTATTGACTTCATGAACATAAATAACAACAAAAACATTACTAACATTGAATTTATTGATTTAGAAACAGTTACAGACACATTAATCTTATCATTTAACAACGATGATGCTAGTGTTATATTGGACAACTTAAAATGGGCAGCCAATTTGACTATCCAAGACGTTGCTGATTTAAGTGCCGCCAACTTAACATCAGTTAATGGCTCATTATCAATCAGTTATAATACATTTGAAAAACTTGAATTGCAAGCATTAAAGCAGGTTGGTGCTTCCATTCAAATTTTCGCTAACGATGATTTAACAGACTTATCATTAAGAAACTTACAAACTATCGGAGGTGAATTAAAATTATTCAATAACACGCAACTAGAAGATATGAAAGACTCATTTGGGAATTTAACTACGATTAAAGGTGCAGTCTCAATAACTGGTGAGTTTGCAAACTTTTCAACGCCAGAATTAAAGAAAGTCGCTGGGGATTTCCTGGTCAACTCCACTTCTGAAGATTTCAGCTGTAATTTCTTTGATAAATTACATAGTGCCGGCGATATCGAAGGTCACAATTACGAATGTAATCATGCTCAGAAAGTCGAATCATCTTCATCATCAGGTTCTAAATCTACTGGGTCTTCCGACTCTCACTCAGGTTCTGGGTCTTCCGGCTCTAACAAAAAAAGTAATGGTAACTTTTTGATTATTCCTGGTATGCTCTTGTCTTGCGCCATGGGTGCTGCCATTGCCTTAATTTAATTATCCATAATGCTAAGGATTGCCTTTTCTAAATAGTGTAGTAAACCTTTAATATAATGTGTTAGGAAGATTTCTACAAAGTAAACTAGAAGTTGCAAATCTACCACAAGCGAAACCAGTATTGAAATTCCCATCCAATCATAATAATATAACTCCGGCCAGTAGAATCCGCGACGTAAGAACCTCCAGAGGTCCAACATAGCGCAAAGGCCTGGTAGCAGATTTCAAGCGCTTCAATCAAGCCCTGATCACTGGCCAAGCGATTAGAACCTAGCACGGAGTGGAAGGGATCAAACTAGAATAACTCAGAATACCTTGAAGCTCAATCATCAAACAGGCTTCTACTTCATGATTGTACCTTACATCGGTCATATCTTGTTGTGCTGCAATCTACCAAAACTGCCGAACCGAAAGGGGGAACTAGGCACTGAACAAAGTCGGCAGAAACTGTAAATGACAACGCTCGAAACTGAAGAAAAGATCACAAATTTGTGAATCTTCCATGTGCATCATTTGTGTATTTCTAGCGTCGCTGGGCGCAGGGCGCAGGGCGCAGCTACGGTATTTTGCTTAGTCTAGAATTATACACCCAACAAACCATGATTTATTCACCAAAAAGCATACTAGACCCTGGAGATAGACATCTAGGCACGTAAAGCACTGGAATTGTAGAATGAGAAAAATTCAGCATTTTGGTACATACAGTTGGGTAATAGGCAGTAATACATTGCTAGTTAGTAATTTGGCCCAAAAGGGAAATCATATTGATTTTTACAATTCACGGGTTTTCTTCTTCGCTGAACGAATACCTCATTTCAGAACAGGAACGAAACAAAGCTCACTCTATATATAGTATTGGGAAGCATAGATGGACTGTAACCTCTATCCCTCCTCCTCTCCCTCTCAGCTGTACCCTCGAAGACCGACGTGGAAGTGTCTCGATAGGGGTGTTATTTTATTATGCTCTACAAAGTTGGAAAACCCACTATAAATAGAAACAACAACCGAAACGAAAACACTTCAGCTTCTACACAAAAACAAACTCAACAACAATAACAAACAGACAGGATTTCATTGATTAAAATAAATTTTAGAAATTACGATCTTATACGTTTACAACCAAATTTCACAATTTGTCAAGAATCAGCACCACACTATACGTATATATATATATATATGTATACTAGTCTATATATTTGAAGCAAAAGAAAGAGATTTCATTTATTTAAGATTTTCTTCATTTTTCAAGTCCTTCATTCCACATTCGTTTGATCAAACATGACAGTGATGTCCCAGCAACCAGTGATAGAAGAGTTGAAGCAGGCGAACCAGCAACACATCTTCAAATACTATGATTCCTTGAAAATAGGCCAACAGCAGTCGTTCATAAAACAGTTATCCCACATTAACGATCCAAAAAAGTTGGTTTCGACAGTTGGAGAAGCAATAAAATTCTCGTCATCAAACTCTTCCTCAAAGAAATTCACACTGTTGCCCAACGAGCAGAGTGCATCCACCTTAGATCTTGACGCGGATTTGGTCCAAAAGTGGTCTCAGCTTGGTCATGAAGCTATTGCAAATGGCCAAGTTGCAGTCATATTAATGGCTGGTGGTCAGGGTACAAGATTAGGCTCAAACGAGCCAAAAGGGTGTTTTGATGTCAAATTACCTTCCAACAAGTCATTGTTTCAGATTCAGGGTGAAAAAATCTTGAAGATCGAATCATTAACTCAGAAGAAATTGAATCTATCCAAGAAACCAATCATTAATTGGTATATCATGACTAGTGGTCCAACAAGGAAATCAACTGAAGAATTCTTTAAAAAATGTGATTATTTTGGTTTAAACCATGAACAAGTTATATTTTTTGACCAAGGTACCTTACCGTGTTTCAATTTGGATGGGTCCAAAATCTTATTAGAATCGAAAAATTCCATTTGTGAGTCTCCAGATGGGAACGGGGGTTTATACAAAGCTTTAAAAATCAACAGAATATTAGATGATTTGATTCAGAAAAATATCAAACACATTCACATGTATTGTGTTGATAATTCATTAGTCAAGGTTGCTGATCCGATTTTCTTGGGTTTTGCAATCGACAAGAACTTAGACCTTGCAACTAAAGCAGTCAGAAAAAGAGATGCAACGGAGAGTGTTGGATTAATTGTGTTGGATGACAACCTAAAAAAACCTTGTGTTATTGAATACAGTGAAATATCTACTGAATTAGCAGAAATGAAAGATCCAAAAGATAATTCTAAATTATTTTTACGTGCTGCCAATATTGTAAATCATTACTACTCAGTTGATTTACTAAAAGCCATGATTCCAAAATGGATTTCATCACAGGAGTTCTTACCTTTCCATGTTGCCAAAAAGAAGATACCCAGTATAAACCCTGAAACCGATGAGTTCTTTAAGCCAACCGAACCAAATGGTATCAAATTGGAACAATTCATATTTGATGTCTTCCCATCAATTGCATTAGAGAAGTTTGGATGTTTAGAAGTTGATAGATTTGATGAGTTTTCTCCTTTAAAGAATGCAGATGGTGCTAAAAACGATACACCAACTACTTGTAGATTGCATTACCTTGAAAGAGGTACCAGATGGGTAAAAAATAACGGTGGTATAATTGATGATGAGGGTGGATTGGTCGAAGTCAGTTCGTTAACTAGTTATGGTGGTGAAGGTTTAGAGTTCGTGAATGGTAAACATTTTAAAAACGGTGATATTATTTGAGGACATATATATTTAAAATATAAAAGACATTATCCAAACTCATCTTTAAGTCTGCTTAATTCTTCGATTCTATAAGCTTCATACAACTTGTTGACTGTAATATCTTTGAATTCTTGTAAATGGGATTCGAAAATTAAATTCTTTAAGATTCTAAAATCACATACCTTTTCATCTAAGATATTTATATCGCCCCATTTGGTTTTTCTAATTAATTCATCTGTATTTGATCCAATTACACTAAATGGCAATAAGTTATTTAATGAAGTTAAGTATTGTAATTCCTGGGATGAAATAGTTACATCATCATCTTCTTCCTTTACGTCCAAGAAGTTGAAAACCATGATCTGATTACTCTCTATATCACTTTTAGCCGCCTCTTTACATTTGATCAATTCCGTCTCAGTTAGAGAATCTGCTTTTGCAATTACAGGAAGTAGATTGACTCTACTACATATTTGTTTCATTATATAAACATCAAGCTTCGACAAGCTAGAACCTGTTAGTACAATCTCAAATCAAACTTTCGGTGTTTACATACCCTTTGATATTTGGTCTCAAAAAGTATATGGCTAAATGAATTCTATTATCCTGCAAATTGGGATTTCTGTTAATCTTGATCTCTTCCTCTAATATAGAGCTGTATTGTTGTTCAATAAACGTCAAAAGCTTTATACTATGCATTTCATTATCTAAATTGAACCCGAAGTTCTTTGTAACTGATATATTCAATCTTATGGGAATTGAATTTGAAACATATTCTGATAGATAGTGTCAGTATGGGCGCTTTAATCAATCTATAGGAGATACTTACCAAATTGATCTGTATTGATTGTGAAATCCAATTCTTTCTCTGATTCCTCGACTTCTTTACCGATGTTGAAACACCGTTTGTTTATTAATGTGTTTATGAATGTTTTCTTACCCAAACCGTTTTCACCAAACACCAAAAGATTGAAATTAATTCCTTTCTTGATTTGCTTCTTTTGTTTGATTATTTCAGCAGTCTAAAGAAGTTAGACATCATGTATCAAGTAACGTAATAGAAGGGTGCCACTTACTGATGTTACTGTTGACATTGGACATATGGTTGATTTAAAGTTATTTTTTTGCAACCCATAGTTAAGAATGAGTATATTTATTGGTCTATACAATTCTATGCTATTAATTTGTTCATTTGTTCAACGGTATAATCCAATACATATGTTTGCTCTACCAAGTCATCTAATCTGTTATAATGGCGCTCATTATATGGTATTATGACTTCCATGATCTTCATCAATCCAGGTATCTCAATTAATTTGTTGACATTAAAGTTGTTCAACACAACGGACAACAATTTTTGACTGATTTCAAAAAACTTGAAGTTGATATTCCAATCTCTAATCTTTTTGAATAACGTCACAATCTGTTCATCGTTCAATTGCGTTATAGTTTCTTCTAATTTTGACGACCCGATGATCGAATCCGGATTTTCGTTTGTTTCGATACATGATTTCAACACATTGTACAATCTCATAGAATGATCTAAAGTCAAAGCCAACAAAAATGCATTACTCCAATCTTGATTCTTTATGAAGTTACTTAAACCTTGCTCTTTTTCAATCTTATTCTTTTCTTGCAATTCTTTCAATCTTAATTCTTCCTCAGTATTATCTTCCCATTGACTTATTTTCCCATCTGCATCAGCTGTTATGAATTCGTCTCCATTGTCATTTTTGAGAGCCATAGCCCAAATTCTATTATCATGATTATCCAATGTCTTTATAGGCTCTCCTTGTTTATAGTCCCAGATCTTGATCAATCCATCAGCTCCACAAGATATCAATTGCGGTGATTTCAGGTTGAAAAATTTCACACGTTGAATTGAGTTTGTGTGACCTTCAAAGGTCTTCTTACATGTGAAATCATTCAATGACCAGACTTTGATGCTTTTATCACCACTCCCTGTGACGACCAATTTATCAAATTTATAGAAATTGATATCCCATAAACCTCTCTTGTGTCCTTTCAAAATACCTATGGTTTCTCCTGTTTCGGTGTTCCATATTTTGCCTAACTTATCATAGGATGCAGTTGCAAAAAATTCATCATTTGGTGAAACATCAATTGAATTGATATCCTTATCATGAGCTCTTCTTGTATATACTGATGTTTTGACTATACTATCTTTGGTGACTGGAATTTTCCATTTCTTTATTGTTAAATCACTTGATCCAGTTATTAAGAACCTTGGGCTATCACTACTCTTACTTAAACTCACTGCAGTAACTGCACCTGCATGACCTTGAAACCTAGCATATACTTCAAAATCTTCAATTTCATCATTCCAATGCCAAACCCGTGCTTCGTTATCCTTAGATGCTGTGGCTATCCATTTCCCATCGGAAGATACATCAACAGCATTTAACAAATCTGTATGACCCTCGTATAATCTCAATTCAAATGGCTTGGAAAGATCAGTAATTCTTAACGCTGGAGAATTAGTTGCCATTGCAAGAAAATTGAAATCAGGCCCTACATACTTGATATCAGCAATAATACCTTGATTACCGGCGATTCTTTTAACTATAGGTAATTCAACAACATCATGAATTCTTCTATCATCTCCATCCTCTTGTAAATCCAATTGCACTAAAGTTTGGTCACTAATAACCAAATACAAATCACTGTTTTCCAACTTCAATACATCAATAATCAACAACTCTTCATTCGTCTTTAATGGAGTCGGAGATTTGGCAACTAATTCACCAGTTTTTATGTCCCATACTTTCAAAATATTTGCTGACCCGGCAGTATAAAAATATTGTCTACCATTAAGAAGTCTAACAAATCCACTTGCTTCAATTTGTTCATTTATAGGATACGTGAACATAGCTTTATAATTCGTTGTGTTATATATTATAGCAACGCTATCTCTTCCACCACTTACAAAATATTCTCCGTCTTCATCAAATCCAATACCTCTCACGGCAGTATTGTGATCTTTCAACGTATGTATGCATTTTCTTTTGACCAAGTCCCATATCTTTACCGAACCCATTGTATCACCACTTGACAATTTCCAATCGCTTAAACCTAATTCCCCATAAAATGCTAATGAACAAATGGTAGTTCCGTGGCCCTTTAGTGAATGAGTGACAAAGCCACCTTCAATATCCCAAACTGTAATAACACCATCAGATCCACCAAACGCGAATAAACTGGATGTAGAATCAACAGTTGAGATATATACAGGGGATGGTAGTTTGAAACTTTTGACAATTTGTCCCACTTCCAAACTGAATACACGTAATTGTTGGGACTGTGATATGATTGCCAAATATCTTCCGTCGGGTGATATACAGACGTTAGTGATCAATTCTCCGTCTCCCTCTATTTCATGTACGATTTTATTTGATTCCAAATCTGTGATCACGATATCCTCGTTTAATGGCGTAGCTAAGTATTGTCCTGCTTGTGTAGATATAGTTGCACTTGTTCCACCGATATAAATTGGCTCTACGTCATTATGTTTATATGTTGTTTTCAAGTCCATTATTGATGATGGCAGTTGGTAGATTTGTTGATATGATAGTGGAAATATTGAAAATTTTCTTTTTTGTACAGATGAGCACCATTGTGAAATTGCAACAATGTATTGCAAAAAGCACCGAAGAGCTTAGATTATTGATGGTCTATTCTATAAATACTATTTATCTCTATACACTTAGAAATTCTCTGCAGATTTCTTATATCCATTCCATCCCTAATGATTTGGCGGTATTTTGCATATACATTTCAATATAGTCTTCGAGACCTTTCCCTTTCCCACCGTATCTATCGCCAAATAAGATTTGTCTAACTCTGATGATCTTGAAAATCAATCCAGAAAACATTAGATTCAATTTGATCCTGAGCAACTCCCAATAGTCCACGAACGTTAAAGATTTTTCATCCAATAGGGCGTTCACGGATTCTTTTGTTAATAAATTGACTCTATTCACAGGTGATCCGAAACTCTGATTCAAGTTTTGAATCATACGCATTGTCCGTGCCAAAAATGGCAATTCACTTGGAAACTTACTTTGATCGCCAATGAAATCCTTAAGCAAATCAGGTACATCTCTAGTATCTTCTTTCTCTTCTTGCGGATTGAGAAGCACCGGACGGAGTTGCACAACTGTTGCAAATAGCTCAACTGAATTGATTCCCCATTGCTTTCCAACATTTTCTATACCTTTTGTGTTCAACACAAATAGGTATCTCCATAAATTACAATATTGAAGCTTGAACGATTCTGATAATGTAATGTACAATCCATGATCTAGAAGAACTAGTTGCTGTTTACCATTCTCATCCAATCGTGCCAATAAGTTTCCTGGATGTGGGTCAGAGTGAATAAATCCGTATTCAAAAATCTGTCTTCCAAATAATCTTATATACTGCCTCATAATCAATCCTAAATCAAATTTCTCAGAGAGTAGTCTCTCTTTATGCGTCAATGGAACACCATCAATCCATTCAGCCGTCAAAACGTGCTTAGTAGTTGCATTGGGAAAATTCTTTGGTATCCTTATATTCTCATATTTTAAATGCGGATCGTTTTCAATTAATTTCTGCAATTTCTCTGAATTACCCATCTCATGAATGAAATCATTTTCCTTAATCAATTGTTCAGATACATACTTGGTGAACATACTCAAGGGGATATCAAACACTCTTTCATAAACCTTGGAAATGAATCGATAAACCCATAAGTCGACTAGCATTTGTTTATCTATATAATCGTGTTGGATCTTCACCGCGACATCTTCCCCAGTTTTCAATTTACCACGATGCACTTGAGCAATTGAAGCACTCGCGATTGGGATGTGATCGATATACTCAAATTTATCGTGATAATCACCAAAATTGGTCACTAAAACAGCTTGAATTCTTTCCCAATCATCAAGTGGTGCATCATCATACAACTTTGCAAATCTCTCTTGATATGCTTTGGGAAATAAAGTGCCCTGGTTTGCAATTGCCTGACCTATTTTAATATATAGTCCCTTGTTCTTCATTAGTAGCTGTAGCAATCTATCCGAAGCAATCTCGTGCAAATCATCAAGATTGGTGTATTTCTTAGTGTTGAATCCATATTCATACGCAATCCAGAGTAGCACATAAAATGCCCTCACGGACCTTGTTATTAGAAATGAATTGTAATAGTCATCAATGAGATATATTGTCCCGGCACCTGTAGCTATGATGAATGTGGGGTATAATACTCGTGAGAGAATCTTGGATCGAACCTGAGGTTTTGTAGTTAAGGCAATAAATCTATGGCCTCTTATGAAATTGACCCGCACCGGTAGTAGTGTACATAACAAGGGCCTTGTGAACATTTATACAGTTTCTAGTTGAATCGATAGGTGGTTGATAATGGGTGATAATGAAAGTAACAAATGAGAAATCACCAAAGTTAAGTAGAAAAAAAAACTTCCACTACAAATTTGAAGACCAATAAATCAATCCCACACTATGTTCACTGTATCACGTCAATTAGTCAGATCATCAATCCGTACATATTCATCATCTGTATCCACAGCCCCACCAAGAAAAGTAGGTGCATTTAGAGGTGGATTCATTGGATTCCTATTGGGTGTAACTGCTACTGGTGCTGCCTCATATTACTATTTATTAGATCAATATAAATTAGCTAACACTGTTGTTGTTGCTGATATTGTTGCACTACAAAGCTCCATCTCCAACTTGGAAAAGCATATCAAATCTTTAGAAGAAAGAAAATAGATTCTGTAATTCCCGTCATTTTAATTTAATGTACATTGTATATATACAAGTAATATTATCTATGTGTTTATGAAGAATCTTGAATTAATTGAGCTGCATCCGTCAAGAGTTCCTCAAATTCTTCTCTTGTTAATTCGCCATCCCCAATCATTATTTCAGTTCTACGTCCACCAAATTCACCACCTTCAACTATACTGAAAATCACTTCTCTACCACGATATTCGAATGTCAAATCAGTCTTATAGGTAATATGAACATAGTCGTACCTAACTTTTTTGCCATTAACGAATAAATCAACGTGTGGCTTAACATGGATTCTTTGAGAACCACTGAAATTCAATTGCGAGTCTTCCAAAAATTGAAACATATTAGGTTGATTCTCAAACCTACCAAATTCATCATTTGTACCAATCTGTGATTTCATTTGTGGTTGTAACAAGTTACCGATGATTAATCTCAGAATCTGCAAATCTGATGACACTTGAGGTAATGCAACACTAACGTTTTTGATGGCTTCAATCGAAAGTACTTGTAAAGTTTCTAATCTAACTCTGCCCCAATCATTCAAATCACCTTGAATTTCTATCGGAGGATAATTCAAAAACTCAGCTGGATCACCTTCAGATCCTTGATACATCGACGGGACTAATCTTATCTGCATTTTATTGGTGTACGGTTGAAGTCCATTGTTAATAACAGGCAATGAAGTAACTATGTCATTCATGAATGGAACTATTGTAGCAAATTTAAATTCGGATTTATCTGTTATTGGACCAGCTAAAGGAAACAATTCATTGGACGATCTTTTCCCTTTTAAAAGCAACGAACCAAATTGAACTGTGATAGCAGAACTCATTATGGTATCCTTACTTGCACCATCAAGTTTGGAGGTATAATCAACATCATTGACTTGGGCATATAATTGATCAATTTGAGAGTCATTAAATAATTCAGATAAATAAACAGTTGGTGCAGGAATTTCTTTAAGTTTTTCTTCCACAACATCAGTGTGTTCATCTTCCATGGCTTCTGTTGATTCTGATGCCCCAGTAATAAGTTCTTCAGTTTCAACAGTAGATTCAAGTGTTTTACCCTCGTCAATATCAAAAAGTTTATCAAATAAATCAATATCACTATCTTTATCTGCAAACAAGCCCAATCCCTTTCTCAAATCATCAACAACTTCATCATTGCTTTTACCTTCAACATCTTCAACTAATTTAGATATGTCTGGGAATTCATCGGTATCAAAATCTTCATTTGAAAGTGAGCCCAATCCCTTTCTCAAATCATCAACAACTTCATCATTGTTTTTACCTTCAACATCTTCAACTAATTTAGATATGTCTGGGAATTCATCTATATCATCATGATTTGGTTCATTAATTGCATTATTTTTATTCTCAATGGTTTTGGGTAAATCAACAACATTTTTGTCCTGTTTCAATTTATCAGTTTCATTACTTTCAGGCTCTTTATCAGCACCCAAATTTTCAAACAAACTAGATATATCTTCGGATACGACTTCTTCTTTACCTTTTATGACAAATCTTGGGTCAGTTAATCCAGCTAATTCTTTAGATTCTAGAAAAAAATCATTCATTTTGTCAAATTTGTCAAAAATTAATTCATTCAATTGTGGCTTCTTGTCTTGTCTAATCATTGTAAAATAATTGAACGGTTTATCGTACCAGGACCAATTGTCTTCAATTATATAAGGTAGATATCCATGTTTGGAAAGTTCTGATTTGTTGAATACTTCATTTTTGACATGTGGGTTATAGTTCAAACACCAAATTATTAGCCTTTTGGCTAAATCAATTTGATCTATTGAGTTTGCATGCATTATGTACTTGTTATTATGCGTTTTCTCAAAGAATACATCAGCTGATTCTTGAATAATTGGTAAATCTAAAGCCTTCTTAGTTTTTTCATATTGCTTCATTATTAGTGATAAATCAATTTCCTGCTTTATGATCTTCCCTAAATGTTGATGAATTTCTGGTTCAATAAAATCCAAGTTTCTAGTGAATCCAGAGATGTAAAATTTATTATTATGGAATTTTCCATTTATCTGAAATGGAGTCATACTTTCAAGCGCAGTAGATCTTTTAGGGTCTAACAAGAATCGTTGTGCTTGAGTTAATTCGATAACCCTATTATCCAATACATCACTGATAGTCAATTTCTCTGATTTTTTCACTAACCAAATATTCAATATAATAGTCTCAATTAACGATTTTTTAGTACTCTTGGACTTAATTGTTGGGTATATTGACTTTTGGTGCTTGAAATAATCATAAAGCTGACTCCTCGTGAATGCTTTATTCATACTTTTGACTAACGTATCAAATCTCTTTGTCCCTATTGCTGATTCAATAGGTTTATAATTCTCAATAGATTTGAATAAATCATTGCTCACAGCTGGAATCGCTACATTGTTGATACTCTTTGATGCAATATCAGATTTTTGACGTAACTCTAGGAAAACTTTGGGATCTATAGTAGACGTTGATGGTGCACGCTTTTTTGGTTTTCCATTCTTGGTTAACTTCTTTCCCTTCACTTTCCTGATCTCCCCAGGCTTGAAGAATATCCTTTTAGACTTATCATTCAATAAATCACTCTCATCTTTTAATTCAGGTAATGTGAAATCAGGTAGCTTTAAGTTGAGTACTACTGATGTTGTTGTTAGTGGCCGTATTATTGTACTTGGAGTTCGAAGTATCCGTTGTAGAAACATCCTCCGTAGTATGATTGTGATTTATTTGTTCATCCAATGATGAAATGGCTGAAGGATGAATTTGGTGGTAGGCTCTTGGTTTCATGAAAATCAAAATTTTTTTTCTATCTCATCAAATATGGACAATGCTACCATCTGGACATTTTTGACAGGTATTGTGTTGATTGGTTCATCTTCTGGTAGTCCTTCAATATAATCCCCGTAGGCTCTTAATCTGGCTTGTGTTACTTGTTGTACATCCACCTAAGAGCCGCACAATCTTGACACCAAAAAGCTGAGGGTTTTGAAAGGAAAGACTAATATTTAACTCAAAAATTTATTTTTTTCAAATCAGGACATTTGAAAAGAATCTAAGCAGCTTAGTCTTTTTGATTTGAACCAGATTAAATCAAGTACGTCGACTGCTGATAAGCCTGATGTAGAGCCAGTTCAAATATTAAGTAAAAGTAATGTACTGATGTTTACGCCATCAGTTAATTTCGAAAATAGATGTAGGCTCCAATTGAGGAAATGGGTAAAGTATCACCCTAATGCTGAGCTCCAGTAACTAGTCAAAAAGCTAATCATCATACAAAAACTTACTGACACCAACTCCGAAAACGAAGAAACTCAAAAAATGGTGCCACATGATCTAGTGTATGGAGTACATGTATTACTAAAATATAATGGTGAGATCACACATTTTGCACTGGATTGTGGGGTATACGATGGCATGGTCCTCACACAAAAAGAAAGCAACATTGGCAAAGATAGAAAGGACTTGGTATGGTCGGTGTGGCATGCTTTGAGAAGAAATGTATCTTTTGTGTGACTATTTTTCTTATGTTCGCTTTTCATATACTTTTTAGTATTCCGTATATTCTTCAAACCGTTTTACAACCAAAACGGTGAAATGGTAATAGCTGCAGTAATATTAGTAGTAAGAGTATTAGTTGCACTCCAAGTTTCCTATGATTAGATTTATCGAATGACAGCAGAAATGGTGAAGCTACAAATTGCATGATATTCAGAACTCTCGTAGCCCCATCTTTCGTGGAGTGAAATCGTGGCCAACACCTGTATTGCAAGAACAACACCATCGGAAGTAGCATCGTGATACAATAGCAAATCAACAGTGTACCATCTAAATCCAGCATTGCACACAAAACATGGTGTGTATGTGTATAGCCAATGATATACAGGCTATTGATTGGGATGATGAACAGCAGTAGCGCTTGAGTGACTGGTTGAAAACAACGTAGCTACTTGCGTCGCTTTCTTTTCCTTCGCTGTACATAACCCTGATAAGCTCGTTACATGCAAAATTGCGGCAGGTGTACATAACCTAAATCCACGCTACATACATCTGTAAGAGATGCCAAATACTACTGTTTGACGGAGTAATGCAGAAGATGTTACACTTTCTGAGTTAAAGTAAGAGATAAGCGTCGAGTCAGTTACCACCTGGATAACTGGCATCTATAAATTGACGGGCTTCCCACCTCTTCAAAATATTTTACTGGCCCTTCTCTTGCTAATCTGCCTACTATTCAATTTATTATCCTCTTACCTATTCAAATGTCTATTAGAGCATATTCTAGAAACAGTTTTAAGTCACTCAAACCACTCCTTCGTACTTCCCCTATAGTAATCAGATCAAGATTCTTCCATGACACCCCAAACAAACAAATATTTACCGCTGGTGATATGACAAGTCCAGTGCCACAACAGGATAATGGTGCAACCAGTCCCACCACCACAGGAAAAACTACAGCAGTCCCATTATCACAATTAAAGCCGGCCACCTCACCAACTGAGTATTTGAAGGCTTTTAACAACAAGGAAATCTTTTCATTCTTAATGATCGGATTATGCACCTTGAACAAACCAATTTTGAAGTTGTGTATCAAGTTGTTCCCATATGTGCCTATGTTTATTATCAAAGCCTTGGTTTACAGAATATACTGTGGTGGGGAAACCATCGAGCAGGTCAAGAACACAGGGTTGAGATTACATGAAAGAGGAATCAATAACATGATGATTTCTTTGACTATTGAAGCCTGTGAAGGTAATGACAATGTTGATCCTCAATACATTGTTGACGAAACCTCCAGATCCATCAAAGAAATTTTGGTGCCTCACACTGTTAAAATGATCAACCTGGTTCAAAATGTAAATGACATCCCATCTGGATATGTTGCCTTGAAACCCACAGGATTTGTTAAAGATGCAGCAAATGTTTTGCGAAACTATAACAATGGTCAAGAAAAAGCTTTCGATGAGTTGGTTAGCAAAGCAACTAAAGTCTGTCAAACAGTTTATGACTCAAATTTGGAATTGGCTAAGCAATATCCTGAGAGAAGTGCTCCATTTGTTGTTGCTGTTATTGATGCTGAAAAGTACGATTTACAACCAGGTGTCTATGAATTGCAAAGAAGATTATACTCTGCTTTCAACAAGCCAAAGCAGCCAATCAGTGTAGTTGGTACCATCCAAATGTACTTGGCTGAGTCAGCTTCTTTGTTAGCTCAAGAAGAAAAATTAGCATTGCAAAACAACTACCGTTTGGGATTGAAATTGGTCAGAGGTGCTTACATTCATTCGGAAAAAGCCAGAGCTACAATTATTCATAAAACGAAACAAGATACAGATGATTGCTACAATCTGGGTATTTCTTACTGTATCGATTCTATCTTGGCTCAAAAAGGTAATGAATCCACAATTGGTCATTTGGTCGTAGCGTCCCACAATGCAGATTCATTGAGATTAGCTGCACATAAAGTATACACCGAAGAGAATTCCGCTAACAACAACAGAACAAACATCGTTCTTGGTCAATTGTTAGGTATGGCTGATTCAGTTACTTATGATTTGATTGAAAACAGTAAAATTGGTGATGTAATCAAATATGTCGCATGGGGTCCTCCTTTAGAAACCAAACACTATTTATTAAGAAGATTAGAGGAAAACGGTGATGCTGTAAAGAACGATAATGGATGGCCATTAGTCAAAACTTCTTTCATGATGTTAATGAGTAGAATGTTCAAAGCTTAATTAGATTATGATTAAAATATATGCAAATGTCCTATACTGTCCGTTAAAGCAAAAAGTCTATACATAGATTGAATATGTTCCTGTTGCATCCCAGATATAGCCACTGATGACACATTGAACAACCCACTCCCAATTGATTACTTGCACAGACATTCTTTCTTTTTTACCTCTTCTCCTCCCCAAGTTATTTAATATTTTATCAATCTGATCCCCGTCGTCATAAATCATGATATTTTTATCTCCTTTAGCAATAAGCTTTTTGATCTTATCACCAATTTCAGGCATTTTACAATATTCCAAAGATTTGGCACCGAAGGCGTAGAATATGAACTTACATGTCTCAATCGAATTCGTTACTTTTTGATTCAAAACAAGAAAGTTAATATGTGATAATAAATGACCATTCAAATTCAATTGATTCTCTAACATTACTCCGTCATCATAATTTTTGCGAAACGAATAAACATCAAGACTTTTTATAGTATTTAGAACCTTAGAATGACCCAGTGGTAACAAGTAAATTGGCCACGAATTCAATTTCGAAGCATCTTGGGCACAGTCGTATATATATACATCCAGTAGTACTGGCCAACCTAGTGCCAATGCTTGTAGATATTTAGCACTCCGGCAATAATTATTCGAAATTATTGCCCCAAAATAATACCCTTGCAAATAGTCTGATTTTAAACCTAATGCATCGTTTCGAACGTATTCAAATATTTCATTCAATTCCCGTTCAATTAAAACCCCACCATTAATTGTAATCAAATCTTTAATTTGATCTTTACGATCCCCATCAATGCTGGTTATACAAAAAATCCTCCCGGAAAACAAATGTGATCTTGATGTTTCTTTCGGTGGTGAAAGTTTAAGTTCAATTGCAATTCGTCCAGATTTTATAGGAGTGCATGGTATTACTTTATCAGGTATTATAGCTTGATGTTCTATGATTAATTTATATCGCTGTTGGTGCATTATCCAGTCACTTAATTCCATAAAACATTCAGATAATGGCACCGAAATCTCCTTCGTATCGGGCTTGACAGGTTGTTTCTGTAAATAAATGATATTGTAACCTCTTATGCATTTAATCGAGGATAAAGATTCACTTGTAGACATTCCCGTAACAGTGTACTTGAATCGATTAGTTCGCACATGAATAGTATCACCAATTCTTATATCCAACAAATTTAGATCAAAATTCTTAATACTATACATTCCTTCATAAAATTCGACATTCAGGTGATCAGGAAATCTACCAACTACGGTTCCAGTATACATTTTCAAATTATACATGGCCCATACGCTGTCCCAATTAACTATATTTTTCTCAGTCATGGTTTCTGATTTTTCTTCTCGTAGTATCATCATGTCGGTGTTTTCATCTTCTTCAATAGTTAGATCGTTTGTAACAGATTGAGTTTCGATAATATTGTTGGTTCTACGTCTGGGAATAACTGGCTTTTCCAAATTCTCTCTGTATTCTTCTTCTATATCTTCCACTGATGAATTCAACTGTAGTTGCCGTAAAGCGTCTGGCGAAGATGGTGGTGACTGTGCTTCCACTGTATCTATAGTGGTTTCTTCTTTTTCCGTTCTTATTGATATATCTTCCTGTTCTGGTTTTTTGCTGGGCGATGAAGAATTATCAGAAGGCGATGCAAATATTAGTGGAACCGAATGGTTTCGTAGTACTGGCGTTTTATATGTAGTCGACGTTCCCACCAATTCAGTATTTCTTCGTTTTATCGGCTTTTTGGGACTCACCAGTAGTTTTCTCTTCAACTGATGTGTGATTAAACTATCATCAAAATGATCCATCTTGTTCAATTCTTCCGATTCCGCTTCGTCATCCGTTTGTATTTCGATATCTTCCTTCCCCTCACCTTCTCTAAATGAGATATCAGATTGTTCTTGAGTATTTAGTACTTGCCTGTGCGATTGGAACTCTTGAGATGTTCTTTGAATTACTTGGGTATCAGCTAGTGCACTTGGTTTCGATATCACTTGAGTATCTGCCAAAACATCAGTTTTCGAGACGATTTGCGTATTCGGTAGCATATCTCGTGCCGCTATTATTTCAGTGTCAGGTAAATTAGAGATTATTTGAGTATCTGGTAAATTTGGCGTCATTCGTATCGTTTCATCAGCTGCTTCATCGATTGACGTTGTTAATTCTTGTTTTAGTGCATTGTCTATCACCTGGATTTCCCTTTGACTATTTATTAACCTGTCCTCAGCACAGGAGATAGCCTGCATGTCATCTTCGAGATCAATTTTGGTTGTATTTATACTCTGAGTTGGGCCAAGACCCCCAATATCAATTTCTTGAGTATCTTCATTCAAAGAATTTCGAGTTGAATTTGGGGTGTCTTGAGAAAAAGGGTTCTTATTGGGACTACTCATTTCTTCATAATTCTTCTTGTTGATGGGAATAATGTCACCGAAATCGACAAATCCATTAACTTCTGTCCTTTCTTCTTCAATTTTTTGATTCGGTAAAATAAGTTGAGTGTCAGCTTCAATTCCAAATACTAAGCTTGAATTATATTCCGAGGTACTCAGATCAGAATTTGTTCGATCTACTTGCGTATCGTTCTTCATTACTTCATGTTCATTGACGATAGTAGAATCGATATTCTAGAAACCATTCTCGTGATAATCAATGCGCGTTACAATTGTTTTAGTATCTAAAATAAATACAGACAATAAAATACAATAAAATAAAATACAAGAAAATATGATACATACAGAGTTATTAGTGCAATGAGTTCAAAATATCATCCAACGGAGTACTTGAAATCGATGGTTTATTAACTGGAGTTGGAGCTGGCAAAGAAGTGCGTACATGAGTACTAGCTCTATAATCTTTCTTCACAACAAATACAGCAAATAGTCCAATTCTCAAATCTCTTTTGTGATCTTTCAAAACAGTTGGTAAATGACCGTCTCTGAAATCGATTGGCATAAGATAAGAATCTTTGACAAAATCCGGCTTACCAGATAATACACCAACCTTATCTTTTGTCAACAAATAATGATATAATTTATTGAATTGATGTTCTTGACTTTCGTCACTTTTTTTGATTTCAACAAAATACAAATCTCTAGTAGATACAATTTTCCCTAAATAATTCTCAGCTACTTGTTTAGCAAGTCTGCCATGAATGGTATATGATGAATGACAAAGTATATCTTTTGCAATGTTTGCGGAACTATCATTCAAATCTGAACATGAGTAAAACTCGCCTTTAGCACGAAAATTTGCAAATTCAGGAAACGTTATGCCACCAGACCAAATATGTGGATTATCAATAGTAATTTTAGTAGGCTCGTCATCACCAGCTAATATTGGATATAAATCATCATCTGCATTACCATAACCAATTAATTCTTCATCAACATCGCTAAGTGACTCAGAGGACTTTGGCGGAGTTATTTGCTTAACTGCTTCTACTTCTTCATCTATTTGCTCTGAGAAATTTTCATAATCATGTTCATCGTCTTCTTGTATACGCGGGTTAAGGTTATTGTAAGCATTTTGCTCTATACTGCTAGTTATTATTTTGTTTCCTGAGTTAACATCTTCTGAAAATATTCGATGATCCACTTTTCTCGTGGCCTGAAATTCGTCTATCTGATTAACTATTTCATTCTCATTCTCTTTAACAATTTCTCCCTTGTGGGTTCTTCTCACAATTTGTGATTGATCATTTTCAATTAAAATGATATTTTTGATATTTTCTTTGTTTTGTAGTTCGATTCTAGCTATATCTGCATTTATCTCCTGTGGGGTTTTCTTGACTACATCTTCAAAACCAATGGTTCCAGCAAATATATCTTTCATGAAATGTTTCTTCAAAAGAAATAGTACTCTTCTTCCTTCCAGTGTATACTGTTTACCAGTAAATTCTCGAAATATTATATCTTCAATTTCTATTGCTAACTCAGTCGCCTTCTTCTCCTTGTCTTCATCTGAACGTTGATCTTCCCTTGGAAAACTCTTTTTGAATACGTTGAAAAATGCCTTAGCCGTACTCACTCTCATATCATCTTTCAATGCTTCAATTGAATTTTCAGGGTCTCTCTTTCTGGAATTTCCGGCTTTCACTGGAAACAATTGAACCGTCTTCTTTAGCGGTTTGCCTGAACAAACATCACATTGATATTCACTGGGTACTGATTTGCTGTTTTTATAACCCATACATTTAATATGCTGCCAAGCATAGCATTTTCCACATTGAACCATATCACCACCTTCGTCGTTATCTTCATCGAAGTTGTCAGGGTTGGTACCACAAGGATTACATCTTACTTTACCTTCATCATTGTCAAAATTCTCATCATCCTCATCAGCTATTTTGTTATCATCGTCAAGATATTCTTCTTCGTCATATTCATCGTTTTCTATTGTCACTCTCTTCTTAGCTTTGTGGCGATCAACTTCAACATCTCCTGCCTTTATCTTCTTATAGTTTGCTTCTTCCAACTCTTCGTCTGATATGTACTCATCTAAGATTCTCTTAGAATGCTGTCCCTTATTGGACCTTGATGAGCGTCTGGGAGACATGTCTAGGACGTGTTGTTGATTATCAGTGTTTCCTAAAAAAGAGGGTTCACACAAGTTGAAGAAAAACGTATAATCTAGGTTAATATATCGTTATATTAATCAATCAGCACAAGAGAATCTAACGTATTATATTCTACTTAATATAGAAGAATGGATTTATCGTATTGTTGGACTGCTGTATTAGGTTTGTTTGATACTAATGGTTGGTGTAACGTACTAAAATTTTTTCTAGTGTAAGTTTTTGTTTACTTGTTTGTTTGATGTGCATGATCGCCAAAATACGATAGAAGAAGTAGTTTCACACGACCAGAACAATTATTCTTCTCAACATCGATGATGCTACCACGTCTAGAACCCCTGAGGTTGCTAAGCTTAAAGTGAAGTAAAAACAAAACAGCTATGTAGAATTAGTTAAGAACTGGTCCAAAGCACCGAGTATGTATCTCCAGAATGTTGATTTCAAATTATTCGGAATTATCCCATGGAGATAGACACACTTTTTCCATCACTAAAGCCTCCTTGAAAACAATTAAATGACTGGAATTCCAACTATGAGACTATTTTTGGTCGATTTCTATCAAATAAGAATATACAAGCTATATAACTAAGATCGAAAGATCAACTCTACGATTTTACTCTAGTATGATGATTTTCAAGATTTTACGCTACCATGTGTATTTTTTCCATTTTACTTGAACTTCGAAGTCATTTCACATCATTATCTCATTTATATCTTCATATACACGCAACAATAATCATATATTACACAATAGAATCAATCTACTCTACACCAACCCATATGTCACCGTAATAATCAAATAAATTTCTTTGCACTTCGTCAAACGTAATAAATTGCCCTTCCAATGTATTATACTGATCATCTCCATATTTCCCTCCAACACTAGAGTAAGCACACCACATATATCTTTCACAGTAGTCCGCATCCATATACCACCCATTACTTGGTTCCTCGGAATAATTATGACGATCCCTCAAGTCTTCATCAACAGGAGGTATTATTGCATGAGATATACGCAAGGGATTGTGGTAAAATGCCTTGAATGCTTCGATGTCATTTTTGAGGAATTTTAACCTATGAGTATGTTGTATTTCCTTTTCAAACAGGACAGAATCTGCCTGATGACAAAACCTGAATCCAGAATTTATCCAAAGGAGACTAGTTCCATCCTCAGCATTAATATGTCCAGGGTGAGGTGAGCAAATTTCTTCGGAGTGATGATTAGATCCGTCATTTTTTGCTCTGTCCTTGTGTGGTGTTACATGTCCTACTGCAGCTGCAAAATAATCGTTGAATTTATAGTTTTCATCACCATTCAAAGCAAATCCCAACCAGAACATTTCTTTATCCCCATACGTTCTACCAGCAATTGGTGGGATGAAGTTTATCTGTATGATCATCAAAATTGAACTGTAATGAAGATTTCGGTTGATCATCACAAGTCCGGATTCCATATAATGAGATAATCCTCTAAACAACTCTCTATTTGTTGTATAATTTGATATTATCGAAATATCAAATAAGAGAGAGTCCACTGTAGATGGACCAATTTTTTCATAGAACTTACCATCATCCAATGACCGTCTTTGGAATACTGCTCTATCCTTGAAGAAATAGGTACCCGTCTCCTGATATCCCTTGAGTTGAAAGAATAACTCCGGGTCTTGCAACATCACAGTATCTGCGTCAATGAGCATAAATTCATCAAATGAGTTCAATAAAGTAGCAAGTAACTTATTTGCGAAACTTGCGAATTTAAATTTGAAGTTTTCGTGAATTGCATTCGCAACATTAACAAACCAAATTTCTTGTTTTGGTAAACCATGAGTTTTCGGATCTAGATAATCTATTGGAAAATGTTCTGCAACTTTTTGAAATGATGCAGGGAGATGGAAGAAGCTTTCCCTTGCTGCTGTTACTATTTTTGATTTGGTGTCCTTGTTGACATTATCATAATACACAATTTGGATAGGAAGCTTGTTCTTTAATGCTCTCAACAAATGGATAAGATTAACGGTATGATCAGCATGTTCATTCGCTATTGATAAAACTATCCCCCTCCCATTGCACATATCCTTATAATGCTTGAGAAAATTAGAGTTTGAATTGGTAGTGGGTTTTTTCTTTATGGGTTGACTATTGTCCTTTAGTATAGCTCTATAATTTGGTGGTTGATAGAATTTCTTGCCCGTCCAGCGTTCGTATACTGGTAGCTCAAAAGACAACCATGGGTAAACGCGGTGCTCAAGATTTGCATTGGTAGCGTCATCAACCAATGTTTCCGAATCGGTATTCACTAGACCAGGTATTTCGGCACCTTTTTTAATTTCTTGAACTTGCTTATGCTGACAACTAATGAATTCATTCAATTTGCTTCTTTGATTCGCATCATCATTCGTAACGTAACATTTGTTGTAAATTCTAAATGTAGTCAAATGATTGATTATCCTTTGTTCAACAAGTTCGGCTTGGAAAAGATTGTATTTCTCCTTTATAAATGTCATGAGATCTTGCTCATACCCCTCGGACTTCGGATCTCTGTTGAACTCTTGCCTGAATGCATCAATATTTTGTTCCAAGAATCCATTGAATTCTTCGGTCTTGCAGCTGACATGGTAATTTTCAGTCGGATCATAAATCCAGTTTTGGTCTTGAATAAATTTATTCTTGAAATACAAATCGCAACGTTTCTTGAATGAAAGGGTGCCTAAGATTGTATCAACATCGTGATTTGCAAAGATATCGTCATAAATGGTAGAGTGCACATCTATGGTCCTAGTTAAATTTTGTGCTTCTAGCATCAATTTCCAGGTTGTATTATTCTTAAATTCTGTGTGTTGCTCTTTGGCTTTCAGCTCTCTGAAGGACTCATCATACATATTGTATATCGAATGCTCAGATAAAACAGAGGATGTATAATAGTTGTGATTTATCCATAAAGAGATGCATAATAACCAGAAGGAGATGAACAGATATAGTAGCACCTTCAGTCTTGATTTAGGATGAACGAGTTTTCTAAACATGTTAGACAGACGCAGAAGTGGTGAAAGTAGTTAACAAACAAGAAATGAAAGAAAAAGAGCAAGGGTGGTCAACGTGGTCTCAAATTCGTTGATGAACAATTGCTTAAGTTTCAGCAAAGTTATTGTGTCTGTCAAGGGGTGTGAAGTTCACGGGAAAAAGTTCATAACATTAGATACTTCAAAACTAATCATGATGTATGTACGCATTGCACCCAATATACGCAATATATCTAATATTGTATTTCGACTACTGATTCACAGGATATCTAGGAACAACTTTTGTTTTCTTTGTAGATCACATCCCTCTCTTGATAGGTTTAAAGTTCAAGGTTTACACGAGAGTCTGAAATTTAGATGTGACCGGGCCAAAAATAACACACTTCAAGCCACTAATGATGTAATAAAACGATTATCTTGGTTGTCCTAGATAAAATGCAAAAGCCTTGATGTCATCTGTTTCGTTCCAACTGTATATTGTAAACTTACATTGACCGCTTCGATGTTTGAGTAACCAAGGGCATGAGAAGGACATTCTTTTACAGATCAACGCATGTTTGAAATACGAATTTACAGAAAACTTTAAGCTAAGCCGACAATTGGACTATGGGGTGTTGCTAGATTGGTCAATATCGCAAATTTTCCATTCTTCATAGTGTGACATCAGGTTGTTAAATCTGCAGCTCCACTTTGTCCCAGCTGGGGCCCAACAGCTTGGGTCCCTCAGTATATCACTATTGTTTACACCCCATGTCATTGTGTCATAGATCAGTCCAGACCTTCCCCTTTGTAGTTAATCGTAGAGCCTTTTTGACACCTTTATATATTTCTCTTACACAATATAAACATAAAACACATAATAAATTCCTGAATAATACCTTAATCCGCATAGAAAACCAACACATGAAAAGTGTATTCCATCCTTTTTACAACCCTTTAATTAATGCCAACAAATCATGATCATCTCCTAATACTTCCTCTACATCAGCAAGCGCATTCTCACTGAACAACCCAGATTTTGTCAGTCTATAGCCTTCAGCAACTGCTTCCACTATAGATGCACGTCTTCGTTTTATTTTCGACTGACTCTCATGACGAATTGGCTTTTTGATATGATGATTTGTGAGCGAGTATCTTGTTTTGTTGAAGTCGTTGTTGGATTTAGCAGTATGATTGTTATACTGATCTTGATGAATTGAAGCGTTATGGAATATTGATTTGTTTCTGAATGCACCCAACGGAATTTGCTTCTTTTGATTGTTGAAATCTCTCCATATTTTCACATCATTTTCATCATCATTGTCTAATTCACTCACATTCAATAATTCATCTAGCCCAAGAGCCAGATCGTCTGAAGCCACCATATTTGCAGGTTGAGTAATAATGCTTTTTCTACTTGTCGCCAGTGCTGTAGTCCTTGGTTCCTGAGACTTATTTGGCTGCAATGTACGTGTAGATAATCCATCTATTATACCAAATGGTTTGCTATCAATCGTAACCCAAGAACCTAGTACTGGTGGGCGATAATCTGCAGTTTTTGATGACAAAACCTCAGTAGCCTTTTTGGAACCGACACTACTTGATGATGCAGAGGTTGGTAACCCTTCATCAACATCAGTAGATTCACTACTATCGTAGTCTTCATCCGTGATGGAGTCGTTATATTGTAGTTGCAGTGTCTGTTGCTCAGATTCTTTCTTCTTTTTAAAGGTCTTATCATTATCGATTTCCTCAAATAAATCATCAACACCAGTTTCATTCTCTCGTTCTGCATCACTTGATGATTCGTCATCTGAACTAAAAAAATAATTCCATAAATATGAATCATCATCTTCGTCACTGTTTGTCAGTTTTCTTTTAGACTTTTTTGATTTAATTGGAGCTTTTTGCTGACTATTGTTCTTTACATTTTGTTTTTCCTTTTCATCTTCGTCATCACTCTTGTCGAATAAAGGAATATCGAAATCAATGAAATCTACATAGTCATCTTCTTCATATTCACTTTCACCAGAAGCGCTACTTTCATATTGAACAATTGGTTTGCTGCTATCTTCACCAATTCCTTTGAATGAATTAACAATACGTTTTGACGTTGAGTAGTCACTGTCATCAAACGCAAATTCATCTTCTTCAGCCTCTTCATCATCAAAACCATTATTTTCAAATTCGTTCACAAGATATTTCTCTTCCTCTTTCAAAAATGGATCATTTTCGTCATCATCATCTTCACCAGCAGATGATATTGAAACAATTGAATGATTTCTGAGAAATTCAGATTTGACAGAGGAAGAGTTTGCAGATGGTAAAAATTCGTCTGCATCATTTTCTGCTTGCAAAGTGGCCAATAGTTCATTGTCATCAATTTCGTAATCGTCATCAGAATTCAATTCATCTTCATTTATTTTTGGAACTTGCATTAACTGATGATCGAATTCAAAATCAAACTGTGGAACATTATGAGAATCTAAAGGCAAAGTTGGAGAGTAATCAATTTCCTCACCAATATCTTCTTCTTCTTGTGGTTGTATAAATAAATTTTGTGGCTCATCAGTTTCATCTTCTGCGTTCTCATTTTCTTCGATTGCCGAACTATCGGATGTATTCTCTTCGAACTCAAAAGCGAAATTGAGATCAGGTAAAACAGCATCAGATCTTCTTCTTCCAAATTTCATTGAACTTTTCCGACGTTGCAGTGCTTGTTTCATCTTTTTAATTTTAACAGTGTCTCCATCTTCATCCGATTCCGAATGTATAGCTGAAGTACTTTGTTTGCTTTTCAATCCCTTTCTTGCTCTTGCGACTTTCAAAGTATGAGCTTTCTGTTGTGCTTGTAATTTAACAAAATCAACATCAGAATCATCATCAGAAGAACTACATAACTCTTCGTCTGATTCGTCATTGTTGCTTTCCTCAGATTCATATTCCTGTTCATTTCTTTTATTCATAAGTGAATACAATCCAGCAAGATGATCATGCTCAGCATTTTCATCATCGTCTTCATAGAAGTTTTCTGCACCATTGTCATCATCATCATCAACACTATCCGAAACATTAACTTCTTCTGCATAAGCTTTAGACCAATCAATGGTCATTTTGGGAACTCTTTTCTTAGCATAAGATTTAATTTTCTTACCTACAGTTTTCTTACCACTTCTTGCATCATAGCGACTTCTATCAGAATTGAAATTAATGTCATTATTATCAGAAACTGCAGTTAAAGAAGAATCTGATTCTGAGTCTACAAGAGATACTTGTTTGTTCGACTTGGTTTTTTCTGAATCGTCTGATGAAGACGAAGATGTGGAATTTGCAATACTGAATTTTCTCTTTCCACTAACTGGATAATTGAGTCTCTTTAGATTTTTACCCCCATAATACAGATTCTTGGAGGATATATGTGTGGGCGAAGCCGATTTTCCCTTCGTGGACTTATTTGATCCTCTGACTACTGAACTCTTAGCCATCGTTGCGAAGTAACTGAATAGATATAAATACGAAAATTTATGAAAAGCAAATAATTTTAATTAATTAACTTGAAACCTTTTAAGTTAAATCAAAAGTTGTATATTCTCCTCTCTTTCTCTCTCTCTATCTCTCTTGGTGTGTGTTTAGATTAATTATAGCCTTATACTTTATTGTATATAGTAAAATGATTGGTAAAATAGGTAAAAATAAATGAATTCTTGTGAATATTTCGATAAATATGCATAATATAAGTTATGTCTTATGAAATTTAGAATAAGATATACTTTTGGAAAAGATATATATAGTAAACCTTTACCTGGGGGGGGGGGGGTGTTTGCTTTATAAAATGTGTTGAATAAAGCTGATATAGTTATCTCTATTGAACCAATAAGAATAGATAAGTGTGTATGGCTTATTCTCTCTCGTTTTGCGTGTGAACTTTGACTTTTCCTGACGAATGAATAAAAACAATATGTGTATGCGGATATATATAACCTACAGTATCCTGAGTATCCTACTGGTCTGTATCTAGATATTCCTTAATAAGATAAAGAACTAGGGCAGGTTGTAATGACTAGATACACTGATAAAAGCTCTTCTCTGGCCTGGCAGAAAATTTTTCTCGTTTGTTTGTTTTTGTTTAGTGAATTTTATTCCCTCTGTAATAGTTTGATCGACTTACACCCAATGAAGTTGAAATTGCAGGCTTACGGAACGATGACACCACACCAAGTTCACCCTCAGCTCACACACCCCTTCCCCCATCTGGCACCGTTGGCACTTTGTTTTTCACCTACATCCACACGGTTCTAACTAGCCACATTATCAGATGAGCTGCTACCCCCCCCTGGTTGCATTTTCTTCACCAGATTACCAATACTCTCCTATCGACCCATGTGTTTAGCGCCGTGACAAGTATGGTTCCATTATCATGCCGACCTATACTCCTTTTCTCAGACCCTTGGTCAGTTCCTTCGTTTGATAGCTTCTTGGTGTTACTCAAAGCCTACAATGGAACACACTAGCAATAGAACAATGCATAGACATCACACTACATTTAGGGAGTTTTTGAAAATTTCATCGTTAAAACTTATGTTGTATTACAATGTTTCTATATAATTTTAACGGACTATTAATCTACTAATGTACAAGTTCGATCCCCTTCATTGGCTCAGAATTTCTTATCGGCTTTTGCACTAGCGGTTAATCTAGCACTTAATTCAATTTGATCTTTGACAGCTTTTGTTAAATATTCGATCATGATAACGTCTTGGTCATGATTAGCGAATGATTTTTTCAATTCTTCTAAGTTTGTTAATAATTGAGGCTTGTTCAATAATGTATTGCTTAATAACCTCAATAAATCAATGTTGCCATCTGATGAGTTTGAGCTTCCTTGCTTGATATATGATAATAATTGTTCAATGTTGAAGTTTAATTGTTCCAATTGTTGAGATAAATACGATACATCTGTACTTGATATTTGTGTATCTTTGCCATTGATTGTACTGTTTTGTAATTTATTGAATGCAATTTTTTCAGTAGTTGTTCCATTTATAATTTCATTAGGGATAGGTGTGAAAATATAGGAGTTGTTGATGGTAGTTGTTTTCCATCCGATTTGCACGTTCTTTTGACCACTTGGTTTACCAACTGCTGCTCCGATGTATGTAGTGACTTTTGGTGTAATTATTTGATTTTGCTCGTTCAAATATTCAACATTCAAGTATATGGCTGGGTGTGGGAATGCTCTGTCTGCCCCCTTTGAGTAGAAATCATGAATTAAACTGGTAGTATCATCAATTTGGTTACTGCTTCCAAACCAACCCAATACACTTTCCTTTGGGTGTGCCTTTTTATACAATTGATATAATGTCTTGTGTGCTTGATCTTCGATGGCAATAGAGTCCCCAGTTTCATTACATGGAACCATGAAAGCATCTCTGATATCTAATTTCAATCCATCTTCTGATCTTATACCTAATAAAGTTCCAATTATTCTTTTGTTTAATACCTGTTTTGACACGATTTCCAAGATTTGTAACATTGCTGGTGAGTGGATTTTGATTCTAGCTGGGCCTGTTGCTGAACCTGCTGCTGGTGCTGTAACATTTGGTCTGACCAAATGCATAAATGTGTTTTCCCCAGGCATTATAGTAATATAGTGGTCTTCAGTCAAAATATCAATGGTGGTTGTCTAGTTTGATATGAAGATGAACAATTTTAACAGAGGAAAATTTTTTCACTGTGAGAGGGAAATGTATGCAGGAATTATTTAACAGTTGCAAAACTCAATAGGAACAAGATAACTGATCCGACAACGACTTTATGTGTAAACATGTTTTTCTGTAATATACTGCCTACTGATATAATCAAAATAAATGCAGTTGCCCATTCAGCAGGTAGTTTCGCTAGACTAGCGGTTATTTTTGGAGGAGAAATTTCTTTTCATTGCCTTTGGGGAAAACATTAGATCTGCAAAGTTTGGGCACAAGGCTGAAACCGCTTGGTATAACTCTACCTCCAACATAGTTTGCATTCTCATGTGTAGGATGGTGTCGACGTTTTCATACTGTGGTTCAAATTAAATGTTGGTGGTTCGTGATTTAAAGAAACAACAAATATCACACCGAAAAAATTCAAATCAGTGCTTCATATTCCATTTTAGTACTACCCACAACAAACAACTAAATGGCAACAAACGGTGATAAATCACCCGTAAGTCATAATGAAAAGAAACCTATAGATAATACGTGGCTATTTACAGAAGAAGCCTTTCTACAGCATTCTCCGAGCCGACAACAACTAAATTGTTCAATACCACAGGAGTTGAAAATCAAAGAGTCAATACATGATTTTGTAATACGATTAGGATCAAAGTTGAAAGTTGACGGGCGTACTATACTTGCGGCAACGATATATTTGCATAGATTTTACATGAGATTACCTATATCATCTTCGAAATACTATGTTGCATCTGCGGCATTAACAATATCTTGTAAATTGAATGATAATTATCGACAACCAGATAAGATTGCATTATACGCATGTAATTTGAAGCTCCCGCCTGGAAAACCACCAATTGATGAACAGAGCGAAATGTTCTGGCGATGGAGAGATCAGCTATTATACAGAGAGGAGTTAATATTGCGCAAGTTGAACTTTGAGTTGAATGTGGATTTACCGTATTCAATAAGGGATAGAATTATAAAGAAAATACATTATGGGATGGGGATGTTTCATGAAAAAAGAATTGAAATTTTGAAAATGACTACAAGTTTGATTGAGGTATTATCAAGTTTACCAATTTTAATTTGTTACGACATGAATGTTTTATTCGCTACTTGTTTAGTGTTGACTGTGATTGAAGGGAAGAGCAAGATTGGAAAGGGCTTGGAGATCCCTCATGGGTTCTTGAACGAGGTATTGGAAGTGAATGTGAATGATTGTGTACGTTGTTCCAAATTCATAAAAAAATTGTTGAAGCTAGCTCAAGAGGATCCACTGGCCGTTAGTAATAAGGTTGCTGCTAAGAGATTATTAGACATCAGAAGTATGCTTTTTGCTGAAATTGCATATGGTAGAAAGAAAGACGAAGAAAAGGGCAGGGCCAGCGTAGATTCGAATGGGAGAGAAAGTACGACATCAAGGGATTCACAGGAGAAGAATTCTTCAGCAAAAGGAACTGTAAACAGTAGCAAAGAAGAACTACAAGATGGAGAAAAATCACCAGATGGTTCCATTGAAGAAAGAAAAGCTTCTTCAAAAGACGAAGCACGGGGTGGGAAGAGGAGTCATGATGAAGTAGACGCGAAAGAAGAAAACAAGGACAAATTAAAAATGAGCAAGGTGTAGTTTGTATGTATTCATATAGCCACTTATTAAAATAGATCAAAAGTTGGGAACCAGAGCAGTGTTAGTATTGATAGTAGTACACGCACACCCCAAAAAATGGAACCGGTTTAGTAATCTGTTTGTGTTCATCATATTCACTCCAATCTATGGATACCCCACAATAAGACAGCTTAGTACTGCATTATGGATTTGGACATCGATATATTCAGAGATTTAGACACTCCATTAATTGAAATTTTTCAAAGAGGACAACTAAATCAATATATAGAACAACTACCTCCAGATCAACAAAATCGAGCCATAAATAACATCCAACAGCTTTTACAGGATAGAAGGTCTCGACATCAGAGGCGATACTACGAAATAAAATGGTATTTCAGATATGTTCCTGTGCTTCTCATGCACTACAAACAAATATGGCAAGACATAAGCTGGTACAATATTGGACAATTCTTAGCTCGATCAATGACTTTTATGCTATTGATTATAGTCAAGATAATTAGAGTGAGTCTTTTTATGATTGCAATTGGAAGTTACATGCAAGCTACAATACAGTGGTTTCTCGCATATTGCAATGTAATAACATTCACTGATAATTTCCTTAGTGATATAATCACTTATGTTTTTCAAGATCTGGTAAACATGTTGAAATGCCGTGAACTTATAGTATCTCATAATGGTAATATAATGTATTTTATGGAATATGTAGATGATGAATTGTCAAGTCGGTCTGTTTTCGAACTTACAATCTACAACTTAATTGCGAATATGCTACTGGTTCAATGTGGTGCAATTGGTGAGAAGAGTAAGTGCTCTTTGCGGACAAATACGTTGATTTTCAAGATGTCTGATGTTGTTAGCAAGAACTTTCCGAATATCGGCAAGGTTTTATTAAGAAGCTCGACGGTGGTATTCTACTTGTATTTTGCATTGATCGGGAATACTATATGCTTTAATATTCTGATTTTCTTGACATACAATTTATTCAAAAGAATGGGAGATTATAGACAAGTATTTCGAAGTTTGAAGGATATTCTATGGACTGCAGTAATTAGTTAGTATTGAGTTTAAAATTCATCTTTATTTAAACCCGCTAAAATCCTCTGGACCAGCCAAGGAAATATCTAATTGGACTCGGAATCTCACCCCCACATTTATTTAAATCCAATTCTCTCCTGAGTTTTTCCATTATTTTCCTCTAAAAACGCACCAACCATGACAATTCCTGAAACAATGAAAGCTATAGTCTTTCATGCTCCTTATGATGTAAGAACCGAGAAGAGACCCACCCCGAAAATCACTAGACCAGACGATGTAATTCTCAAGGTGCAATATTCAGGATTATGTGGTACTGATCTCCATAGTTATCGAGGTCACATCAAAGGACCAGTAGATACAATCATTGGCCATGAGTTTGTTGGGGAGGTGGTCGCTGTGGGCGATGGCATTAAAAAATTTTCAATTGGTGACGAAGTATTGAGTACTTTTACTATTCAATGTGGAAAATGCTGGTATTGCAAACATGGATATTCTGGTCAATGTGACGTCACAAATACATTCGGGAAAATTGGATTGGATGGTGGACAGGCTGAATACGTCAGGATTCCATATGCTGATTCAACATTAATAAAGAAACCAAAGAAAGAAGACGGGGTAGATGATTCAATTTACGTACTCATGGCTGACATTTTCGTTACTGGATATTATGGGGTCAAAAAGATCAAAGACTATCTTAATTTACAGGCCGCTGATGGAATTCAAACCCAAGATTTGAAGGATGCTACAGTTTTACAATTAGGAGCTGGGCCTGTGGGTTTATGTGGATTGCGAATCTTGAAATACTTTGGGTTTGGTAAAGTTATCGTTGTGGACAACGTTCCTATCAGATTAGAGGAAGCAAAAAGACTCGGAGCATACCAGGTGATAAATTTTGAAGCTGAACCTGAGGCAGTCAAAGAATTTGTGGTCTCTGAAACAAACAGCGTTGGTTTTGATGCAGTGTTAGAAGTAGTCGGGGCATCGGCTGCACTTAAAACCGCATATGATTCTGTTCGTAGAAATGGGTTTATCTCGTCACTAGGAATGGGCCATGAACCATTGCCATTCAGTGGTTTAGACTGTTACTTGAAAAATGTTAATATATCATTTGGCAGATGCCATTCATGGAGTCTTTTTCCTGAAGCATTGGCAATATTTGAAAAAATGAAAAAAGAGTTGGGGTCATTTATTGATTATAAAGCTAAGTTAGAAGACAGTAGAAAAGCTTTTGAATTGTTTGACAAGCACAAAGTCAACAAGGTTGTTTTTGACTTGACTGTGTAAACGATATAGACAAGCTTTCGCCACGAGAATAGGTATTGATCTGCAGATGCTTCAACATTGTAACAATTCTTTTCATACTTCTTCAGTGGTGCCTGTTTCTGTAGAATGCGTCAATATATGGAACTGTTCACATGTGTTTTGGCCATGTCAGGAATTGCAATAAATGAAAATAATTTTCTGCTTAGTAAAATTTGACTCTCTAAATGTATGCCTAACAAATTCGCGATGGTAATGGCTGAACTGTAAAACCCTTCAAAGGTAGACTCCCATCAGAATGCCTAGGAACAAGAACGAAATAGGCAATGGCGACAATATGAAATACCAGCAATCAAGTGACCCCCTGGAACGATATGAATCCATGCAATCTATGATGGACTCGAGCACAGCGCCAGAATTACCGGAACCAATTTTCCCTGGCAAATCAGCAACATCTACAACTCCATATCCAGCTTTTAATCAAATTCAACTACCTCCCGTTTTACCTTACCCTTATTTACAACAACCCCAACAACAACAGCCACCCCAACAACAACAGCAACAGCAACAAGAACATGAAACATCAACAAAGCAGCCACTTGATAATTCAAAACCTCGCATGAGGGTTTCCAAAGCTTGTGACAGATGTCGTCTGTCGAAAATTAAATGTAATGGTATGCATCCTTGCAACCAGTGTCAAAAGGGTAAAAAGGAATGCAGCTATTCAAACACATTATCTAATAGTACTTCCAAATCCATGCCGACTAACGAATATCCAGCCGCGAAAAGACAAAGATTGGCTTTGTTGGGAGCAGAACCATTTGGATTACCTACAATAGATAAATCAAATGATCGGGACTATGTACGGCATTTGGAAAATCGAGTGCAGTATCTTGAGAGTTTATTGTCTGGAAGCACTCATGAAACTTTCAAAACCCCTAGGTCTCAAGAACCTGATAGTGTGGCAATCACGGAAACTTTGTTTACTTCAAGTAGTAAATGGAGATTTTCAAGACGACATCAAAATTTGTTAATTGTCGAATTGTGTAAATCAATGTATGTCAATTTGTCAGAAGAACTGAAACAACTTGTAACTGTACCTAGACCTCAATATTTTGGTTGGAATATGTCTGGAGTGAATTACGTAACATCGGAATATCTACCTTCGCTACCCAATTTAGCTGTTGATCTTGATTGTGATTATCTACTTGATTATTTCTTCAAGGAAATCAACGCCTTATTTGCCATTTTACATGAAACCGTGTTTAGAGAACAATATGAGGCATATGACAAATCACTTCGAGATAATGTGACCATGAAAAAAAACGATCTAGATGCTAAAACAAATCAAACTAAATTGTTCAGTGCCATCTTGTATATTGTTTATGCGCTTAGTATAAGATTTAGTGAATTTCAAAAGCCAAAAGGTCCAAATATGGAGCTATTAAAGTTGGAAGAGAAACTTTTCAAATATGGGTACAAAGTTGTTTCCATACTTAGTTTTGAGTGGGAGTCATTTGAACTAATTCAAAGTTGGTTGTTAATCGCGTTTTATCTTAGAGTAACTCATAGACAAACTTCATGCTCACATGCATTAGGACAAGCTGTAATCATGACCAAATCCATGGGATTGGGTTTTAGTGATGAAAATCCAAAATTACTAGTGTCAACAGCATATGAACGTCTCAAAGCTAAAAGAATATTTTGGTGTGTGTTTACATTTGACAGAGTATTTGGATTGCAAACCGGAAGATATAGTGGTATAAAAGATTCCGACTTTGCTAGAGAATTCCCTACTTTCGAGTTTGCGGCTGAAACTGTTAAGGATGATTGGTTGACTTTGCCAGCGTTAGCTCTAATCCATGTAGCTAGAATTTCCAATTTTGTTCATACATCACCAACCGATAATCCTCATTTAATCAAGTATCAGCAAATCAATGCAGAGTTAGTTAAATTACACGATTGGTTCAATAATGGTGGGTTTAGAAACGATTTATTATTCAACAAAAACGACGAATCAGATATAAGTCCGTTGATTAAAGCCCAAGTCAAGTTACACTATTATGATCTAGTAATGTGTATTCATGGGAAAGTTTTATTTAACTACATTGGTCGTAGAATTGCAAGTCATGGGCTAAAGGTAGAAATGGTTTTAGATGCATGTCACGGGGTTATAGATGTTTTAGACAAAGTTAACAAAGCTGGATTGCTTTATACACCGTGGTATTCCGTCTTATTATTGTTATTCAATATCGGTGTTGATGCCATAACGTTGATTAGTGGTGGTGTATTTGTTGAACAGGCACGCGATATACTAAAAAACACCATGAAGTTCTTCAAAACTCTTCGAAAGTCCCCCATTAGGAATGAGCAAAATAAATTAGTATTTAGAGAAAGATTCAAAATGGTTAGAGAATGTATGTGGGCTTTAAAGATGGCTAATAGAATGCTTACATTGAGATTGCAGGAAGATATAAATGCTTTGAATAACATAGGTGTAGATCATGGCTCATCCGATGTCAATAGACAATATTTCACAATATTAGGAAAAGTTTCCGAACCTGTCGAAGGTAGCTCATCACAGTTAGAAAAGAATGAATTCAGTAAAGTATTTGAGAAACAACTACATAGAAATGATGAAGTCCAACCAAATGGGGAAGAAGCTGAGCAGGAGGAGGAGCCACAAAAACAAGCTCCAACTCCAGCAAGTACAGCATCATGGGAGACCAATCACATCCGAAGTGCAGGTTCTGTTGATCCTGTAGATTCATACAGTTCAAACGAAGTTGATAATCTACTTGGTAACCTTCACTGGTTTGACCAATGGATTGACTTCAATTACGATAGCTAAAAAGAGTGTAATAGTAGCCGTAACCGTCATAATACATATATGGATGTCAAACTCCACAGTGTTTCTACAACTAAATCGATAAATACATGCCAAACAGGCAGCCCTAGATGGTTACCAGCATATTACCTCTCATAGGGGGCTTCAGCATCCGAATCTACTTGGAATGGCAGCTACATTCCAATTTGTTGGTATGGCCAGTGTTGCTAAATTTAGATCGATAGATCGCTAAGTTTATATATTTTTATCCGAGCTCTTCCGAGTGCCAAAACCAAAAACTGTAACCATTTTGAAAATCTTCTGCAAAATCGAACCACAATTGGTCGACTGAGACTAAGCCAAGCTGCTATTCAGCTGTTAGGCCACTTGTCAAAAATCATTGTGGTGGTCCCACCAGACAAGAGCCGCGGCTCGTTTCAAGCCAGTTCATAATCCACACGTAATGCAACTTTGTTAATTGTAGATGTGGCACAGTTGGAGGTGGGGAATCATTGGTTTACATCAAAGTAGACAATAACTACGAACCGGAATGAAAGTATTTTGTTAAACAATCAAGGGAGATCAGAAGGGAGGTAGTCCTTCAGTACCAACTCTGGAAAGGTAATGTGGGGAAGGGATGAAATGTTATTCAGATAAGGGGCTTTGGCTATTATGTCCAACCAATACAACTAAGCCAAGTGGCTTAAACTGGCTTGTTATTGGTACGTGGTATTTTGAGATTCGATTGAATTTACTACGGCATTTCGGTTCTAGATTTCCCCTTATAGCAATATGGTCATCAGATCAATCATGAAGATAAAGTAAATTTAGTAGCATTACAAATGCACTTGAAAATTACTAAGATGGTTTACTTGCTTTCCCTGAAAGTTAGTACTCTGATCGGAAATTGCCATAGCTTCAACAATAGGAAAAGATACTTGATCCCCTTGATGGACAATCAAACGAACCTTTGAAAATTTTCGTTTGTGCTCGGCACTGAAATCTAGATCTACAGATTTTCTGAAGGCGTCTTTCTGCAAAGGGCGTGCAACCGAGCATGCGATTGACAAGGTGGTCGTGGTTTCAACGCCCAAGATCAAATACTTTTAAGCAAGCCAAGACAAGCAGTATTGCATTGAATGAGAGAATGAAGTGGAACTGGGGAGGAATAACCTGATCTCTCCTCAGCTCTCCAACTCTTTTGTGTTCCTACCTTTTTATTTCAGGATAGATGTGTGTGTTCTGTTTTTTTAGTAATATAACATACAGCGTTGAGCCGTTTTAATGTTTAAAGTATGTATAGAATTCACTCATCGGATTAATTGATTCACTTTAGCGTAAGATTTTGAATTGTTTTCTTAAGTAATTGTCACCTACCCCAACATCAACAGGCAGTATATGTAGTACATACGTCTTATTTATTTGAGAGGGGGAGAGTGAATCGGGTTGGTCTTTGTTGCTTCCAGTTATGGCTCCAATCACTAGAACAGCAAAAGAGATCAAAAAATGGAAAAGAAACATGTTTCCAATTTGCTCTTTGTCACAGAGATTGAGACTCGACCGGATCTTCGCATTTTTCTGAATGAAATAGCTTCGTCGCATAGCAGCAACTGTACAAGGTGGGTGGACTTGGAAGTTCTTTCTGACTGTCTGTCACTAATGTCAAAGCTACAGTAAAGCTTGAAGTACCTGCAGACATGAGTAAGTTTAAACTTCAACCCCCAACAACTGATGGGGTTACTGGTTACCAGGCTTCTAATACTCTTTGTCTTGACGGAAAAACTTTTTCACATATGTTACACAAAGCACATGGATAAAGAAGAACTCTGAAAAAGAAATTCATTCCCTGTTAGAAAGGTTTTTGAACATGAAGAATTTATAAATGCAAGTTTTAATCCTCCATAATTTGGAGGTATAGGAGTAAAAGCGTTTTTCCACACTCATAATAACTTTTCTTTATTCATTTCCAGCCCTAAACATTATATTGTATTGGTCATTAACCTTTTTAACGAAATTCCCTGACTGTCTTCGTCGATAATGCCACCAAAAGAAAAAAAGAACAAGGAAGAAAGACCGTACAAGTGCACCTTTTGTGAGAAGGCATTTCACAGATTGGAACATCAAACTAGACATATCAGAACACACACAGGCGAAAAGCCTCATACATGTACATTTCCCGGATGTTCGAAAAGATTCAGCAGATCTGATGAATTAACCAGACACTTGAGAATTCATAATAACCCAAGTTCGAGAAGGAGAAAGGGTAAAAGTTGTCTTCGCCAGAATGATGTAGAAATGGTCGAACCCATCCCAATGTGCAAGTCGTATGGTCCACATTTACCTTATGCAGTTGCTAACACAGCTATACCGCTTTCTATCGATCGTTGTGGAAACCATGTTTACCAACCATACCCTGTATATTTTATTACCCAAACCAATGGCTATGTGCAACCTGCTATACAGCAGCAACAACAACAGAAACAACAGCAACAACAGCAACAACAAGTACAAATACAAAGTCACGTTCAGGCTCAGGGTCAATCACAAGAAGTCCCATTGCATTATCACCAACAAGGTTCAGCTGTATTTTCATTACCTTCATCGCCAACACCTTTGCAACAACAACAATTACATCCACAGCAATATAGTCAATCGACAAGCAGTATAACAAGCATACACCCAGGAATAATGCAAAGAGCCATGTCCTCAGAAGCTTTAAGATTACCACCTTTGGCTAACAATGCTAATGGAAATAACTCACCACCTTTCCAACAACGTAATATTTCCAAATCAGAATCTACATCGAGCATATTTTCCGAAACTCCAAGAGTATTTAGCCAATCCAATTCAGCATTACACTCGTTAGGCACAAGCCCAGAGAGCTCTCTATCTTCTATGCACCCACCATCAGGAGTTCCTACACAATCATTCAGTAATCTTAATGATTATTTCCAGCAGAAGAGTAGCAGTAATGGTACAAGATTGTTCAATGCTAGTTCTAGCTCTTTGGGTTCTTTGAGTGGTAAAATTAGGTCAACTTCATCAACAAATTTGGCAGGCTTACATAGGATGACTCCACTAAACCTGTCAATGTCACAGCAATCAAGACATAGTATTCCAAAACAAATATCATCTACATCATTGAACTTAGAGTTCTATCAACAACAGCAACAATCATCAAACAAGAAATCTCGTCCAAACTCACCCACACTAACATCAACCTCCCCAATACATTTAACAAACTCACGAAGTAAAACTTGTCAGCAATTTCAAATCTCGCCTAATGAAACTCCGTTACAAACACCAGCACAATCGCCCCATTTGCAACCTGATCAAACTCCGAGCATTATGGCTGAGGCAAGCGAAAGGTTAGAGTGCATTGCAACGACAGGTACTCAACTACCCCCCATTCGCTCAGTATTGGGTTTCACTTCGTTGAAAGACTATCCTAAATTGCAAGTAATTTCTCCCACGGTTGATAAAACTCAGATAGTTAGCGAAACAGGTAGAGGTAAATTGACGATGAGCTTAAGTAATTTGTTAAGTTAGCTGGGTTTTAAGGTTTACGGAGTTCTTTTTATGGTTAATATCCTGGTTTTATTTGTAAAGATGATATATTTTAATAAACTTTTTTTTGAGAATTTTTTATTTTGCAACACTGATGTGTAACAGAGAAAAGAAATGCAACATCGATTTTCTAATTTAAAAAACCTTTCTTACATAGAGAGAGTAGATTGTAATGTAGGATAACATTTATAAAACATGCCGAATATTTAGCTGCGAACCCTTGCCGTGGAGTAAAAATCTTGACTGAAGGACAATGTGCAAGACTAATTTCAGGCTGTTTTTTGATTTATCGAACTTCTCTGGGGAAGGTGGTTTGAAGTGTTGGCTTAGCTTTGGCACCTTTGCTATCTACCTTCCCTCCTGAAGTCAGATTCTTGCACCTTCTCTTTGGTATAATAATCTAGTATATTGATTCATAATACCTCTTTGTTTGAGTACTAACGGTTTACATGAGTGGAGGAGTATGACCTGATCAGTGCTTCTGGGGTAAGAAAACACGACTTGCACCGCAATGGAAGGTGTATAACTTCATGTGTTTGCTTCTTCGGGACGACCTGCTGTTGCTCCTTCAAAGCACAACTATTTTTGTGATACCCCACCGAAGATATACGGTTTCCATTTTCTCGGCTACTATAAAATGGACTCAAATATTCCTCCATTGGATTTGTCTTAGTGCTCTCTTCAGATCACTAGAGATATTTATCAAACATGACTACTATTAAATTGAATTCAGGACATGAAATGCCACTTGTTGGCTTTGGGTGTTGGAAAGTTGACAATGTAACTGCACCAGAGCAAATTTATAGGGCAATTGAGGCTGGATACAGGTTATTCGACGGTGCTCAAGACTACGGAAATGAGAAGGAGGTAGGTGAGGGTATCAACAAAGCAATTAAGGACGGTATAGTCAAGAGAGAAGAATTGTTTATTGTTTCTAAATTATGGAATAATTTTCATGCCCCAGAGAATGTCGAAAAGGCATTGGATAAAACCTTGAGTGATTTGAACTTAGAATATCTTGATTTGTTTTTAATTCACTTTCCAATTGCATTCAAATTTGTCCCATTTGATAAAAAATATCCACCTGGTTTCTACTGTGGTGACGGTGATAATTTTCATTATGAAGACGTCCCATTATTGGATACCTGGAAAGCATTAGAGAAATTGGTGAAAAAGGGTAAGATTAGAAGCATTGGTATTTCCAATTTTAACGGTGGATTGATTTATGATTTGTGTAGAGGTGCCACCATTAAACCAGCTGTTTTACAAATTGAACATCATCCATATTTGCAGCAACCTAAATTAGTTGAGTACGTTCAAAGTCAAGGTATCGCTATAACTGCTTACTCATCTTTTGGTCCGCAATCATTCTTGGAATTGGAGTCCAAGAGAGCTTTGGAAACCCCGACATTATTTGAACACGAAACTATGAAGAGATTAGCTGCTAAACATGGTAAATCTCCAGCTCAAATCTTACTCAGATGGGCCACTCAAAGAAACATTGCAGTTATTCCAAAATCCAACAATCCTGGAAGATTGGTTCAGAACTTGGCTGTTACTGATTTTGATTTATCCAAAGAAGATTTGAATGATATCGCTAAATTAGATATTAACTTGAGATTCAACGATCCATGGGACTGGGATCATATTCCAATCTTTGTATAAGACAGATAGAATTTATATACAAACAATAAACCGTTGCTTTTATTAAATGGAATCCAATACTGCGTCTCTACCTAAAGATAAAACTTTCAATCTAGATACAAAATCATCTCTTTCTAAGTAAGCACCGCATAATCTTCTCTCTCCAGTGAATTCACTTCTCAGATGGAGAACTCTCCAGTTATCAAATATCAAACACTGACCTGGTTTCATTTGGTGCCAGAGTTCATTTTCCTCAGACTTGAGAATTTCAACCCAGTGCTTTATAGCTTGGTAAAATTTTGGAACATCTTCGGGATTGCCCCACAGATCCATTGTTGACCTATCACTTTGATTCCATCTAACTTGAATTAACTTACCTTGGTACAATTTAAAAATTGGATTTGCAACATCAGGCTGAATACAGACTTTTGCTTCACCCGCCGAATGAGCAGGGACAGGAGTACGACACATTAACTCATAGCTCTCGGGGTGTTTTTCTTTCAAGATCTCAGCACACTTGAAAGCATCAACTAATGAGGTTGTACCCCCAGTGCCATGGTGATACAATAAGTGGAATAATTGTAACCCGGGTGAATTGGACCAATAAGTACCATCTGTGTGACTACTGATGTCAAAGTTGGTGTATGCTGTGTCTGCCTTGGCCAAATCAGAAGTGAAATCCCAGAATCCTCCATAATGAGTTGGTCTAATGTAGTTTAATTTTTCACATAACTTTTCAGTATCTTCTGGGTTGACTGGTACGTTATCGATAAAACAAAACCCATGCTTCCATAGCTTGAGCGACCAATCTTTGATAGCGTCCTCTCTATCTGTTTCATCTGACGACTGCATTACAACGTTGTAGTCCACATGCGGTAAATTGCTCTCAATATCTTTGACCTGCCATAATTCTCTAGATAATATTTCTTTACTGCCCTTTAGCTTATCTTCAAGAGGGACTAATCTTGGATTATAAGAGTGGAGTCTAAGCCAATTGAAGTCATAAGCAGACTTGTGGCCATCTTGGTTCCAAATGATCTTCAACTTATCATGCTCGAGATCAGCCGATTTGGGTATGATACCCAAATCAATGGTTGCAGAATTCAATAATCTTTGTTTAGTTAAAGGGTAGTAACATTTTTCACAGTGACAATTATCACGCAACCAAACGTTATGGTATTTCGACGATGAATTGTCCGACCACTTAAGCTCGATTAAGTCGTCGATTGGTGTAGCTGCAATTGCTGACATTGAAACCTGGTATTCCTTGTAGAAATATAGAGATGGAGACACTGGATATTTTTTTTTCTTCGCCAAGGACCAGCCCACATTTATAGTGAGATCTGGGGAAACACAGGAGATAGTTGAAATCAGTCCAGATAAATCAGTCCGAAAAGAAATACGAAAAAGTCCGTCCAGTCGAATCACGTACCAAATCGGGCTAAGATGGTAGGAGAAAACGATGGGCATGTGACGCAGGCACTATGATTAACCACCCGATCCAAGTAGCCCACACCGCACCAACGACCATATTGGAAATTAGTCGACAGATGGACACGCAATCCATCGCCCAACCAAGAGACAAAGAAAACAAAAATTGGGGCTGATGCCGTTTCTATGCGTCGACAAAAACAGCACCAGCCCGGGCTTCCCTCACATCTCCCCTTGCCCATTGTGGTAGTGCAAACTGTCCAATACACTGCCCGATATCGATAGTGATAGTGTGTACTGATGCTAATGCTGTTGATTGCATAGTTGCCTTTTTTCCTTTATCAAACAGAAACAGAAGGAAAAATAACTCATTACACAAAAGCCCAATTCCTTTTTATTTGATACTCCATCGAAGCAACTAGCTACTACCTGCTACACACCCATCAGGCAAGTGACGAGCCCAATTCGCTAGACGCAGAACTACCGACTTGTATCCATTTGCTATTTCTATAAAAGTCCCGACCACAAAACAGCTTGAGTACATGAATTGCTTATTAATTTGATTTGAAATTATCTCATCAGAAACTTCCATAAAATCACAATTCCATATTCTCGACGTATTACAAACAGTTGCGGAATAAGTTACAATGGTCGCTATGGTTGCATCCGAGACAACAACAACGACAACAACGACAACAACAACGGCTACCGAGTCACTCACAAAACCGAAACCATTTGTATTCTCACAATCATCATCCTCGTCACTTTCACTCTCACATTCAAACCTTCCGAATTTCACCGGTGATAACTGGGTTAGTATGGATGTGAACTCCCTAGGTAAATCTTTGTACAACAACGATGATAATCCCTTAAATGATCATATCAAAAACTTGAAGATAAAGGCCATATATGACACAATAACTAAGGAAGAAGAGGAGGGCAATAGAGAAGACTACTTGGACTTGTTGATAGACCTACTGAGATCCACAGACGGACTCATCAACAATGAATTGAGAAGCAAGATTTGGCCGATTCTATTGGGAATTAAGTCAGAAGAAGAGAGCAAGACAAAGAATACCTCAATACTTTCGAGCTCTTCTGCCATTAGTACTTTCAAATTCTCCCCGGATATGTTCCTTGAAGATTTGCATTGTGTTGATCTTCCACCTCATAAAGATGAAGATCAGGTTAAATTGGATATTCAAAGATCGTTCACCATTTTGAACCACATAGAATCGTTACTGAACAATCTTTCCAATAACAATATTGAAAGAAGCAGCTCATCTTATACCAAAATTTTCAGTCCTTCAGACGTCAGTAAGCTAAAGAAGAAACTATCGAATTTGATCATCAAGTTATTGAGAAGATATCCTAGCTTAAATTACTATCAGGGCTACCATGACATTGCAAGTGTTGTATTGTTAGTTTGTTATAATTCAAAAAGTGAAGTCGAGGACATAAATGAAGAACTAGCATTTAAGATATTGGAGAAGATGACCGTTTTTCATTTGAGAGACTACATGATTACAGATATAAACTTATCGATAAATCACTTGAAATTAATACCCTCAATATTAGAGACTGTTGATGAAGAGATGTTTGAGTTGATCAAGCAAACTTCCAATTCTTACATACAATCAGATGGGTATCACTATGATTATAAATTTTATCAAGGATTATCTTCGGTATTGACAATTTACTCTCATGATTTATCCAACTTGTCTCAAATTTTGACCATATGGGACTTTAATTTCAGTTACAACTCCATACTCATAAACATCTACATCTATGTTGCTGCTTTGTTAATATTTAAAAAGAAAATATGGAAGAAATTAAACTTAGAAGAAGCTGTAATGGATTTTACAGACGTTGATCAAGATGTTGTACATACCTTACTATCGCCGGCCAATTTATTTGACGCATTGACTGATAATGATTTGGTCAAAATTTTGAATCGAGCAAAGAACTTGCTAGTTGAGTTCCCAGTAGATGAGCTATCAAATAGCGAAAATACCTGGGACGAATGGTTTAAAAAATACAACAAAAGCTCAGTACTATGCAACACTTCCAACATGCAATTTTCTCGGGAATCAAAACAAGAAAATTATCAGTCATTACTTGACTCGAATGAATCATTAGTTGAATTAATTCAAAACCAAGATGATGAAATTTCAAGGCAAATTATTGACGATTTGCAATTCCAACCAAAATTGCATGATCAACAAGAAGAGATGTCGAATTCTATACCGTCACACTATGATGATGAAGATTCAACCACTAACTCTTTATCATCTTCTTTGACTTTGCATACCTCATTAACTTCAAGTTCGATTCACAAGATCACATCTTCATTGATTTTTAAGAAGTTGTTCAAAGATACATCAGATGACAAAAAGATTGTTTTACGAACGAAGAATTGGTTTTTATCCGATAACTTTTATAAAATTACTATCACCATTGGGTTTATTGGATTTATGATTCATTTCTTACTAATCAAACATAATAGACATCACCTGCTAAAATATATTATAAGTCAAGAGCCATTCAATACAATTACGAGGGAAATAAAATCTGTCATTAGTGATGTTGGAATCATAATCAATGATGTTTTCCACAATATAAAGAATTCACCCATAACAACGAACATCTTTGGTGTCGGATTGGGTAATTTACGAAGTACGATATATGGATTTGAAACTATATAAGTGTTTTATTCATTCAAAATCAATTTCATAAATAAGGACCGTGTCTGTAAAATTTCCATGTCCCCAGCCTCTATATCCACTAGCACTAACCATGAATCTTCCGGTTTCATCAACGTATAACTGCGACAACATCCCTCCGTGATGTCCAGGTATGATTAAGAATGGAGTTGCCTGTTTTTTTGAATTCACTGCTGAGTTTGATAAGTCATCGTATAATTTCAAATTATAAAGTCTGATGTTATCATTAGATCCACACAACAAGAAATCGTTGTTGGGCATCGTTGATAGTGCACTAACTGGCCCACTGATTTTGGGGAACTGAAGGAGCTTGGAAATGTTGGGGATCATGGTGTCTTTGTGCTGACCCGAAGATGCTCTACGATGTGGCATCTTGATTGAAATCTCTTCGACTGTGCTATTTCTCCTTCCCGCGTATATAAAGTCACCATCGTTTGACCAAGTCGAGGACATACACCACGGTGGCGTCCCTTCGGAGACACACAACCGTATCACCGGATGTGCTGTTCTTGCATCCCATATGTTTATTGTTCCATCTATGCTTGAACTCATGAATATGTTTGAGTTTTGATGGGTTTTGGAAGATGCGTCGTTTGTTATTTTGCATTTGTCTTGTGTTTCTTGCTGTTTCCGATCTTCTTCATCACTATCACCAAACAATGAATCAATATCATCTGATTTTATCTCGCCCTCAAATCGGAATGTAACGTCTGTTAACCCATCAGGTCGGTACTGAATGTTTGATATCTGACCTGAACTTCCCGCGTATTCAGTAACGGTCTTTCCCGTATTCAAATCCCATTGTCGAATCGTCTTATCCCACGATCCAGATAGAAACCTGTCCTGGTCTTGATTCAATCTTAATATGGATACTGTATCAGTATGTCCCTTTTTGTTCTCTTTCGTTCCATGATGAAAATAGTGATGTATTGTACCTTCGTTATATCTCATTGTATATAAAGAAATTCCACCAGATAATTGCCCGGTAATACACCAATATCCATTCCTCTCGACATCCAATGCATATACTGGATTGACTTTGGGTTCATAACTCACCGATCCCGTTGAAAAATCACTATCTTTCAACTTGGGATTTTGTTTCATCAATTGTTTTCTTGTAAGTGGTTGTTCATTTTCCCAGTACGAACAAATCACACCTGCATTAGTTAACGAGTCTGACAAATTGTGCTTCTGAGCCATTGTTAACGGGGATTTTCCTTGAATTGAAGCTATGAAATCATACTTTCGAACAAAGCCATCTTCACCACCCGTGAGTATCCATTTAGGACCATCTGTGAATGCCAATGCGTGACATTGCGAGGTATACGGTATTGCAACTTGGGGGATTATGTCAAACTCTCTTGCCTTCTGAGCTTTTGCGATTATTTGATCTCGAAACGATAGACTTGATTCTGATTGTTCTATGTCGTTTATTAATTCCTTGTCTTTATCTCGGGAATCCAATGCTTCTTGGCTTGGGGGTTCTGTCTGGGGGGTAGTCTTTTCCTTCTTTTCTTCGGACTCTATATTGCTTTCACCTTCTTCTGTGCCCTCCACTTCTTTCTCCTTGTTGTCATCTATTATAACTGAGGCTTCTTTATCTTGAGAATCTTCATTCTCAATGGCATCAGCAAATTCTTCAACTTCGGCCTCAACTTCTTCACCTACTTCTTCCTCCTCCCCTTCCTCACCCTCTTCTTCTTCGTCATCTTCTTCGTCATCTTCCTCGTCCTCTTCCTCTTCCTCTTCATCCTCATCTTCTTCGACTTCTTCGCCTTCATTGTCGTCATTATCATCTTCAAAATCATCTTCATTCATTTCTCGAGTTTCTTCTTCTTGTTGCGGTTGTTGATCATCTATGTCCATGTTGTAATCCCCAACTTGCTGCTCCTGTTGGAATTCATCTTCTATGTCATCATCATCCACGTTGAAGATATCATCCTGCTCGATTGATGCCATGGTCGAAATGTTATCGTTGAGTAGGATTGCCAGAAATGTACTTTCCCGTACTTTATTAATTTTTTCATGTTAAATACCGCGACCATACTGAGAGATCTCCAGATTATATTACTCTACCAAGACTACAATTGAGGGATGTCAATATGTACAATAAAGTCAATTTCGTTTCAGAAATATTCATATAGGAACACCTAATCAAGTACATATGTATACATAATTAACAGCCTAAAATCTATTCATAGATCCACCCGAATAAAGCTGGTTTGTATTCAACTAATTCTTCTTTCTTGAACCACAAGGCAATTTCTTTGTTAGCGGATTCAACAGAGTCAGAACCGTGACAGACGTTTCTACCCATGTCAATAGCAAAGTCACCTCTAATGGTACCTGGGGCGGATTGTAATGGGTTAGTAGCACCTAAGATAGCTCTACCTTGTTTCACAACATCTTTACCTTCCCAGACAGTGGCTAAAACTGGGCCAGATAACATATAAGATAATAATGATGGGAAGAATGGTTTTGATTGTAAATCTTCGTAGTGGGTTCTTAATAAAGATTCAGTTGGTTGAACTAATTTGATACCAACTAATTTGTAACCTCTGTTTTCGAATCTACCTAAGATAGCAGAGATTAAACCTCTTTGAACACCATCTGGTTTGATAGCAATAAAAGTTCTTTCGTCTGACATTGGAATTGAATTATTATATGTTTGGTAAAGACAAGAAGAAGAAGAAGAAGAAGAAGAGAAGGAAAGAACTTGAAATTTTTGCTGAAAAAATTTTAGTAGTGATAATTTTCCAGCCTACTAATCCATAACTTTTACCCTGTCTCATAGTTAATTTTTTTAGGGCAACCGCACGACAAGTGACATCCTGATACATGTGGCCTAGCATGGCCAAAACAGAGTAAGATGAAGGAAAGGCGACAATTGAGAAGTCGTTGGACATCAGAAGTGTCAATTTGAAATTATACTCATCGAGATACGGTCAATGAAACAAATGTGTGTGGGGCAACCAAGCTTTCCTTGTTCTCCTGGAGGAGACACGGGGTAGATGCTGGTGCTGTGTGCCCCGAGTGAGCATACAACAGTGACATGTTCCACTGTATTGAACTTGATACTGTGAGAGTGTTGCATAGATTTGCCCGCATGATGAGCTCAATGTTGAACAATAAGAAAGTCACCTGGTAGTGAAATGCGTAAACAACTTCGACAGAGGCCTCAAAGAAAACAATCGGGTTGTTTTCATCATAGTTTCCTCTCAAGCATCAAAAAACAGAGCTGTAGTAGTCCTTCCATTCACACAAGCAGCAAGAACATAGTACATGATCTGTGATATTGCTTTTGTGGTGTTTCAATGCGAAAGTAATACATCTCAACGCAAATCACCTTCACGGGAGTCAAAACAGGATTTTTCTCATGCAAGCAAAGCTAATTATACATTCCAAGCCATTGAACGAAATTCTCCTTCTTGTGCGAATGAACGACTCAAGTTCTCTGGCCACCTCCTATGTACCTATACGTCTGTCGATCACATGTTGAAGCCATGGAGATGATGCTCGTCTCTTCGCTGGTTTTCCCAGAGTGAAACCAGACTACGATAACGTCATCGACCAGCAGCACACAAGAGGACAGCTAAGTACAGTTGTCATTGTTGCAAAAGACTTAACCAAACCAAATCAGTTGAAGAGCGCACTTGGTGGGGGATTCTGTATACATATACGTGATAGTATTTCACTCTACGTGTTCTATTTTGGTTTCGTTTGGCAGGGCGAAGGTGGAAAGTTGTGCCTGGTGGGTGGTAAGCAGTGGTGGATGGTCAGGGGAGGTTTGGGTTGTAAGGTGGCAGGCAGCGAGCAGTTCTGTTTCTCCTTTGTTTACATCAAAAAAAAAAACAAACAAACACACACACACGCACACACTAATCTGCAGTAAATTTCTTTCTAATGGAAACACGCTTTACAGCTCACAGCAAAATTAATAATATTATCTTAATTCCAGTTCACTTCTGTTTCTTTTTGTTCAAAGAAGGTATTTGTTCATTCATTCATTAATTCATCCGATCAATCAATCAATCAATCAATCGACTAGTCAGTCACTCATCCACACAACCCACCTCGTCGTGCCCCTTCTTTTTGTTGACATTTCATTCATAATACCTTAGCCGCCTACCATAGAGAAAGAAGTACTTGTTTAGATCAATCTAATCGACTCAGATCAATAACTCTCAGGCCACCAACACATCTACATTCGTTCAATCAATCAACCAACCAACCAATCAACCAATCAACCAACTATAGTTCATTCTTTTTTAGTCTTCAAGACAGTTACTTACGGCAGCTACTTACGACAGACATATCCACTCATCATACTAAACAACATAATTAGCAGCGCATCTTCTTCAAAATGACAGCTGCTGTCCATCATGTTTCTCATCATCAATTTGAATCCAGCAGTGATCCAGCGCCGCCGCTGCCTGATTACCCGTCTTATATCAATGTGGATAAAGTTGTCCAATCAGTTACTAATGCTACAAAACGTTTGTCTCAAATATCAACAAATACAAATAATTCATCAAAGAAAAGAAAGTCTCAAAATAAGATAGGCCCTTGGAAATTGGGCAGAACATTAGGTAGAGGATCTACTGGTAGAGTTAGATTGGCCAAAAATGTAAACAGTAGTCAATTAGCTGCTGTCAAAATTGTCCCGAAATCAAATTTCAAGAAATTAGAGAATCCCAAATATAAACGTTCTGATGATAGCAATAGATTACCTTACGGCATAGAGCGTGAAATTATTATTATGAAATTAATCTCACATCCAAATATTATGGGACTTTACGACGTTTGGGAGAATAAAAATGATTTATATTTGATTTTGGAATATATTGAAGGCGGAGAACTATTTGATTATCTAATAAAAAAGGGCAAATTGCAAGAATTCGAAGCCATAAATTATTTTAAACAAATCATTAATGGTATAAATTATTTACATCAATTTAATATTTGTCATCGTGATTTAAAGCCAGAAAATTTATTGTTAGATTTCAATAAGAATATTAAGATTGCAGATTTTGGAATGGCTGCATTGGAAGTCAAAGAAAAATTGTTGGAAACTTCTTGTGGGTCACCTCATTATGCTTCTCCAGAAATCGTGGCTGGTAAAAACTACCATGGTGCTCCGTCAGACATTTGGTCATGTGGGATCATATTATTTGCACTTTTAACTGGTCATTTACCTTTTGATGATGAAAATATTAGAAAATTGTTATTAAAAGTTCAAAGTGGCAAGTTTACCATGCCTCATGATTTAAGTTGGGAAGCTAAAGACTTAATAACCAAGATGTTAAAAATTAACCCTTCAGAACGTATACCAATTGATTCAATTTTGTGTCATCCATTATTAACGAAATATCCAGAGCCATCAATTTCATATGCATCAACTACGATTTTGGATGTTAAAAATCTTAATATTAAACCAATTGAGTCTTTTGAAAAGATTGATAAAGAGATTCTTAAAAACTTATCGGTATTATTCCATAACTGTGATGAAAAAACTATAGTATCCCATTTATTGTCGCCAATTAAGTGTCCTGAGAAAATGTTTTATTATTTGTTGATGAAGTATAGAAATGAACATGTGTCCACCTCATGCTCAACAGGAAGTATCAATGATTTGGAATCCTCCAAGTCCCTACCAAGATCAACATCAATTGTTAAAACTACCACTTATGATAATATCACTGGTGAAAAGCATACGTCAACCTTGAAAAAAATCACAAAATCTTCGTCTATATATTCTAATAGGTCGTTGTTAAAATCTGCTTCTTCTAAAGTTGTTTTGACGAATATTACAAATCGTTCGAATACACCAAAACAGTTTAAAGCTTCGAACTCGTTTAATAAGAAAAGATTACATCCCAATAATCAAATTTACGGTTCTAAAAGTCGTAATGCATCATCTCGTTCATTGAAATCCAATTCTTCATCCAATAAAAAAGTGCAAAATCCTTCTTTTACAGATTACCAAAAAAGTCATATAAAACCAATGAGTCAAATTCCATCTCAAGAACCACCAAAATTGATTAAACAACCAACACAGCCAGCACCAAGAAGTTCAGAACAACGTAGCCTAACCAGAAATAATTTGACTGGTAAATTTGGTAACCAATCATTATTAAACTTTGAATCAATTTTTGACGAAGTCTTTACTGAAGAGCACAATAAAGAAAATGTGGTACCAACAAGAGCAAACTCTCAAAACAGAAGAGAAGGTACATTGGTTAGAAAAGAAAGAGATTTGGCAGAACAAGTACGTCAAAGAAATGCAGTAAGAGAACGAAAATTGAAACAAGGAAAAGAAGAAGAAAGACAAATCGAAATTGAAAGAAGGCATATTGCTGAAGAGAAATCAAGGCTTGAAAGACAAGAAAGAGAACTAGAGGAAAGACAAAGATTGCAAGAAAAACAAAGGGTTGCGCTTGAGAAATTGAAAAAACATCAAAGCTCAAATGATTTTGAAAGATTGTTCGAATCTAAACGTCGTTTCATTACTGAACCATCTGTGTCACCTGTCACCTCACTGTTGGACCCAAGAAATAGTACATTATTGAGAGCAAGAACTTTAGGAGCACCGAAATTACCTGGAAAATATGATAGCAATAATAATTACACTATAAATGAAAATACTTCCAAGGTGTTGCACAAGTTAGGAATTGAAGTTGTTCCTTCACCAAAGCGATTTTCTCTGGATTTCAAGCAATCCACTTCAAGGAATTTATCCGCACTCATAACACCTTCACAATCCCGTAATTTGAATTCATATATCAAAACCTCAAGTTCAAGAAATTTATCTGGATATTTGAATACTGCTGCAAATGAGGATGAAAATGATGAAGATAAACAGACTGAAGATCAACTGTATAAAGTTGAGCAAGGCATCACCGTTGAACAATTAAGTGAACAAGAGAAAACCAAACCATTAGGATCTATATCCAGAAAAACTTCGAATAAAAGGCATAGTACTCAAAGCTCATATTACAAATCAATGCTCAATGATATTGACGAAAATAAAGCTCAAATCAAAGTTGCATCTGCTTCTATTTCAAAAGTACAAGATGATGAAGAGGAATTGATGGAATCCAATATGTCATTAATTCCTAATCCAAGATTCTCAAGAATTTCATTTGGTGGATTAATTAGATCCAATACTGTGGCAAATGAAGAGGGTGATATTACGATAATTAGTCAAACGATGAACAATTCAAATACTGTGGTACGGAGATCCACTCAAAAGTCATCATCTAGTTACATGGGATTAGGTATAAAAGTTAGGAATTCTACTATTAGAGAAGATGAAGAGAAGGAAGAGAAACCATTTGCATCGGTTAATGTTTCATCCTCGGAAGAGGATGAAAGCAATCTTCCAAACACTAGAAATTATCAGCTTCATGAAGGTCATAACTACGATTCTGATGATGATCATTCTGATGCAAGTACTGTTGACACTGAATATTCTTCTGTTTCGCTGAGTCATTTAAATGCTTCAAATAATGTCCATATGTTAGAAACTGAATTATCCAATTTTGATCTTATAAGTTCAAGAACCGCCGACATTGGTAAGCTTAATACTCAAAAGCCAAATATAATTGATTCCAAGGAAACTTTAGGAATGAAGAAACATTCATCAGAAGAGGAATCAATACACGATCATGATGACAGAAGTTCTTTTGATGTACCTGTTAATAATGTTGATGGCACTCACAACTACTCACTAGCTGAAGTTACTGATACTAGTTTGGTCGGTGCAGGATTTGCAGAAAGTGATAAAAAGAAGTCAAGACTATCTACTGGAATATTCAGCACGGCTCAGTTAACAAAAACTTCTTTTGTACAGTTATCAAATAACGATAAAGAAGAAGTGGAAAACCACAAGAAGAAAGTATCAATTTCAGATCACATAGAATTGATAAGAAGCCCTGTCCAAGATACAAATGAAGAACCTAATGAAGCATCAATAATTAGGAGATTCTCATTGAATCCAAAGAGAATAGCTCCCAAAGCGCCAGAATCAACAGCATCGCCACCCAGTAAGGGTCACAATAGATTTTCAAGAATATCAATTGGATCAAGAAATGCATTGCAATCAGATAATAATAATTGTCATGCCAATAACACTGGCAGCAAAAGCAATTGGTTCAAAAGATTCTTTCAATCTTTAGCAAGTCCATCTTCTAAACAAGAACCGTTTAACTCGTCGGATGAAAACGACAAGACCAGTAAATTTGTAACCAAGGATATCAAGATTATTGAGTCGTCGTTAACATCGACTCAGCTTATAAAGGTTATTAAGTATCAATTGGAATTGAAAAAGATTGAAGGTTCAATATCGAAGGTCAGTATAGATGAAGAGTTTGGATTGATATCTGGAATTATACCCAGTAAGTTTTCTAATGGGAGAAAATTGAAATTCAAGATTGAGGTTATTGATCTAATAGATACTTCATCGTTGCATATCATTAGAATAAAGGGTAATGAAAAAGGATTCCAAAATTTGATAAACATTGTAACATATATCATTAAACAACAAGAGGAAGACAAGAGAGATTCTAAAACATAGAAATAAACAACATTCTAGACTGCTGATTTACACTATGGAGAAATACTATTTATAGCATTTAAATTTTAATTTGTACATTACTGTTCTACTTAGATTTTTATGAACTACTCTTAATTTCTCAATGCCCTTAATCTTTCAGCCAATTTATCTTCCTTTTCTTCAGATATTGTATTTGCTACCGGACTGGTTATCTCAACTTGAGTTGCGTTTAACCCTTGCTTCATTTCAATACCCGCTTCATCAGCAACTTGGTTCAATAACTCGTCCACTTGATCTTGAGGCGTGGTCAAAGCATTGACGTTGTTAGTAGTGGTTTCATAATAATTCGTCGACGCATCCAAATCTTCAAATTGATTCTCGAATTTGTCCATGACAAGTGATATTCTTTCTAAGTTCATAGTTTGCAATGCTTTATCCATACCTCTTATAACTTGAGTCATATTCCCAGTCACTGATCTCATCGTAACTGCAGTCTGCACCCTTGATGCAACCGCATCTATTCTCGAAGCCAATCTCAATAAGTTCACACGTTCATTTGATTTACGTATAGCATTTTGGGCATACAATTGAGCGATATCGTTGTTTCCTTGAGATAATGCCTTTTTGATCTTTGCTTTCTCCTGTGTTTCTTCTTTAGCTGATTTGGCCGCTTGTCTGTTGAGTTGCTTTGCTGTGAATTTCAACTGAAATAATGATTGTTCTAAACCTGCCATGATTTGATTGTTGAATAGATAAGAAGCTGATTTCAATGGTAGTACTTTTTTCTGTAAGTCGAAGTAGAAAACAGGGTCACATTTTACTTCTGTATGATAGCATAAAAAGATGAATTTGAACGCTGGTTCGATTGGTTTGAGCTTAGGTCGCTTGATTGGAGGAATAAAGCTGGCGAATGATAGGGCTCATTATGTTTGTGTAATTCAGTAGCTGTTTGATAATATCCACAGTTGTCTGGTGGCTTTCTGAGTTTGATCCCACGTTTAAGTAGATTAAAAAAACATTGTAAATCTTCTACCACCCACTTTGTCACTTCTAGTTTTTGATTCAACACAATGTCAGCCCCATGTCATTGCAAACACTCGGATGACTCCAATGGGAAACTTTCCGTATTGGACCCAAAGCTAAAAAAAGAATTCAAGGACCCAAATCATCCAGCCAATTTAATTTGTGAATTATGTAGGTTGTTCTACGATAACAACTGGGTTACCGGAACAGGAGGGGGGATTTCGATCAGAGATGTCGATGGGCCAAATCCAGATCTTGTATACATCGCACCATCGGGAGTCCAAAAGGAAAGAATCCAACCATGGGAAATGTTCTTAGTTGAATTGCCAGATCAGAAGATCTTACGTACACCAAATGACATTCCCAAGGAATTGACAAAGAGTTATAAGTATAAGCCAAGCGCATGTACCCCATTATTTATGAGTTGTTATATTATGAGAGACGCTGGTGCATGTATTCACACACATTCACAGCATGCAGTTATGGTCACTTTGTTGTACGAAAAGGAAGTAGAGTTCAGTATTTCTCATATTGAACAAATCAAAGCTTTACCTAAATTAAAGTATAATGAAGGTACACAAAAGGTTGAAAAAATTGGAAGTATGGAGTATTTCGACAAATTAGTGATTCCGATTATAGAGAATACTCCACACGAAGAAGATTTGACAGATTCTTTACAAGAAGCTATCAAAAACTATCCAGGTACCTCAGCTGTCTTGGTCAGAAGACATGGGATTTATGTATGGGGTGAAACTGTTTGGAAAGCTAAAGTTTATAATGAAGCTATTGATTATTTATTAGAATTGGCTGTTAAGATGAAACTTGCCGGGATCCCTCTCATCAAAGATGAGTAGATTGTGTAAATGCAATAGATTATGTAAGTGGATTCTTGGTATCTTTTAGTGGGGCGCCTTTGAATGCGGGCCATTCTATTTTGGAATATAGATCATCATCGATTTCTCCAATGCAAACAATTTCATTACCTCGCATTATGTAAACACCTACCGGTATTTCTTGATTCTCTTCATTTTCCTCCTCTGTATATATCATTCGCTCTATGCAATTGCTTAGTATTATATTTGTTTGCTTATCGTAACCCTCTAATATTCCTTCGAAGAATCTGGCATCTGTAGTTATCACATGGACCTTTTCTAGATCTATAGTTAGTATCATCAATTGACAAAGGTCTTGAGCTAAATTACACACTCTCTATGAATGCTTTCAAGTCGGACATATTGATAATGATGGTTGACTAATGGATGCCGACTGGAGATCGAGCTTTTAGTAATTTGTTTTAGTTTTTTTCTCTGTGTGAGTTTGTTAAAGTATAGTGGTGTTGCAAAAAACTAGATCAAATACCAAACAACAACCATCCAGAAATGAGATCCAAACAAGACATGCAGACCCAGGATACAGACTATTCAAGTGAGTGTGAACAGTTCTTCTCATCCTTCCAAAATCAGAAGCAAAAACCTCCAAAAATTAAGAAAAGTGACGAAAATACGAAATTAATTCTGAGTGCTGCCAGATTAGAATTGGAATCGATTACATTGAAAGAAACCATGACTGAAGTAGTCGAGGCCATCCTGAAGTTCCCTATTGTTAAATTAACCACGTTGGCTACTCAAATCGATCAAATTCAGAAAGATGTCCAGGTATTGAAAATTTCCAACAAAATTGATCAAAATTCAGTAAATATTGCAACTAAAGAGTTGACTGAGATAAAAAACACAATGCAAAGAGTCTATACTGAATCACTAAATCAAACAGGTGGCACCAAGGTTTTGGATGAGTTGGAAAGCTATAGAATTCAATCTGAACAACATTTCAAGGGTTTCTTTAATATCTTGAAAAATAACCATGAGCTTCTCGAAAAGAATCTATCTCAACATAATGTTCTTCAAGAAAAGCTAGACCAACAACGCTTACAATATGATAAGATCTTGTATCAGTTTGCTGCTCAGAATAAAGATATACAGGAGATTAAACAATTCTTGAGGCTCTTAGTTCCTAGAATTGTCGGCTTGGAAACTTCATACAGCCAATTATCAGAAAGTTTTCAATGTAACTCACCCAATGAGCCGGACAGATCCGCCGAGGAACGCCAACAAGATGATAAAAAGAGAAAGCTAATGTGAATAAGATCTGTAACCCAATGAGGGACGGCCACTTCGGGTTATGTTACTATTGGTCAGATGATGTACTTTTCATGATGAGCGGGAAAATCATTTCCTTTTCTCGCTATGGTCGCAGCTTCACGGCTTTTTATGTTTGAGAAGGCATTTTGAACCACGCTAAGAATTTCTTTATATGATTATCAGATATTTAGCTTCATATTCATTAGGAAATCCACTAATGAGTCATTTCAAATCTCAAGTTGCCTTTTCCAAGATTATAAAGATGCGTCAGCTTCCATTAGAGATCCGCTGCAGTAGTTTCTGATTTATGTTATGTTAGCAAATATATAACTCAATTTATATACTCTTCTTATATACTCTTCTTGTAACATCGCTTCTTCTTCTATAACTAACCATGAAAGACAAAGAATGCATTGATCCAGCATTTGAGTATCATGCATCAACATCATCATCAAGTCAAGAGAATGTAGGCGTATGGACGTCATTTAAAGACTCTTTCAAACCTGCTATACAGAACGAGACACTTACAAGTGCTAAATACACAGGTGATAAAGAACTCACTGACATTGAAATAATCAACATAAATGCAGCTAACTCGAATCTACAAAGGAAGTTGAAAACCAGGCATTTACAGATGATTTCGATCGGATCATCGATCGGAACCGGGTTATTTGTAGGTACTGGAAGTGCATTGTCCACTGGAGGACCAGCCGCCATCATGATAGCCTGGGTTATAACTGCAACAGCTGTGTTTTCTACAATGCAAGGTTTAGGTGAACTAGCCGTGACATTTCCCGTGAGTGGAAGTTTCAATGTTTTTGCATCAAGATTCATAGAGCCAGGGGTTGGGTTTGCCGTTGGTTGGAACTATTTTTTACAATTCTTCGTATTATTGCCCTTGGAATTAGTTGCTGGTGCTATAACAGTTAAGTATTGGAACTCAAGTATAAACTCGGATGTATTTGTGATAATATTCTGGGTTCTCATTGTATTTATCACACTTTTAGGTGTTAAAGGCTATGGTGAAATGGAATTCATCTTTTCAATGATCAAAGTTCTTGCCGTTGTTGGATTCATAATATTAGGAATTGTATTGATATGTGGAGGTGGGCCCAAGAAACAGTTTGTGGGGGGAAAATACTGGCGTAATCCTGGTCCATTTGCGCACGGTTTCAAAGGGGTTGCTTCATGTATAGTCACAGCAGCTTTCTCTTATGGAGGTACAGAAATGATTGGATTGACAGCTTCAGAAACTACCAATGTTCGTCAATCATTACCAAGAGCCATCAAACAAGTATTTTGGAGAATTGTTATTTTTTATTTGGGGTCATTAACCATGATTGCATGTTTAGTTCCATATGACGATCCTAGATTGTTAGGAAAAACATCAGTCGACGCAACAGCTTCTGCATTCACGATAGCCATTGTAAACGGTGGAATTAAAGGATTGCCCAGTGTCATTAATGCTGTCATTTTGATTTCAGTTTTATCCGTTGGCAATGCATCTGTATATGCTACTTCAAGATCTTTAAATTCGTTAGCTGAGCAAGGAATGGCTCCTAGATGGATGGGATACATTGATAGAGCAGGTAGACCATTAGCGGCCATTATTATTACCGATGTATTTGGATTATTTGCATTAATTGCAGCTGATAATGATGCTCAAGAATCTGCCTTCAATTGGTTGCTCGCTCTTTCTGGACTTTCATCGATCTTCACATGGTTAAGTATTAACTTGAGTCATATTCGCTTTAGAGCAGCCTTGAAATCTCAAGATAGATCAATAGATGAATTGCCATTCAAATCCCAGGGAGGAGTATGGGGAAGTTGGTATGGTCTAATTTTGAACATTTTATTCCTAATTGCACAATTCTGGATTGCTTTGTTCCCCATAGATAAAAGACCAAATGCATACGATTTCTTCTTATCATATTTGGGATTCCCAGTTATTTTGATGTCGTGGTTAGGTTATAAGATTTGGAAACGTAATTGGAAATTATTCATACCGGCTGCAGATATAGATATTGATACAGGTAGAGTTAATGTTGATTTGGATGTATTGCAACAGGAGTTGGCCGAAGAAAAAGCCCAATTGGCTGAGAAACCAATTTATGTTAGATTTTATAGATTCTGGTGTTGATATTACATTTTTGCATCTTTAAAGACTTAATGAATAATAAATGCATATAATGATTTTGAGTTTCTCGTAGATTGTTATTTTGCAGCTAAAAGTTTGAGGGGGTGATGAACATTGATGCCACCCCTTAATTGCTTTGATCTTTATATGTTCCAGCTTGTACAGATGGTGCAGGACATTGTTTCAGTAACACATATGAAGATCTACAAGGGATTCACATTTGGACGCTTTTATACAATCCTTACGTAATTCACTATTTGAAAACCACCATACGAAATTGCAGAAAATTAGTAGCTTGAGTGTGTGGATGATTAACACTGATATAGGTTCTAGAGACATGCTATGGTTTGAGAGAGAATTTGAATCAAGAGTAGATAAAAAGATTATCATTAAATTAATAAATGCATTACATATATGTGAATTAAACCTTATCCTTCTCATAACAGTCATTCAATTGCAATTTAGTATCATTTGAAAAAAAATCCGTGGTAGGGCTACTCTCCTTTTGATTCCAACTCATGACTGAATTTCCAGTATCGAGTCTACGTGCACGATTAGGAGAACTTGCCTTGAATGGAATATCGATATCAAAGCTTTGTGAATATGGACTTGAGGGCATGTTTTTCATTGATGTATTTTTTTTGTCATTATTATCAACCGGCGTTTTTGAATTTGGACTGATTTGTTCCTTCTCAAAAAACTTCATCCAATCGCTAGAATCTTCATTTATGGATTGAAGCATTGCATCAAATTCTTCTTCTTCTTTCGATGCAGCAGGGGGACAATTTTCTTTATCCTCTTCATTATATATGTTTATTACTCTTGTGTTAAGTTTTGTTGCTTTTTTAGCATCATCTTCCTCAAGATTTATTATCATTGTGTTTGATTTTGTTGCGATTGTTGGTGGTGTAGTTCCTGGCAATGGATCAATGTCAGTTGATGGTCCGCCATATATGTTCAATTGGTTTAAGAAATCGTTATAATCAGGAGTCTGTCCTGTTGGAGTTTGTCCAAAATTTGATGTTGGTTGAGTACTATTCATTTTATTTTGTATGACTTGGTTAATTGCTGATGGTGTGTGTGACGGAGTTGGAAATGTTGCAGGAGAAGATGCAATTCTTTTTTGGTTTGCTACTACAGCTAATGCAGACGATTTTGGGTGTGAATCGTTATTTTCTTCTTTATTTTTCATACGTAATTTTTGATTATATCTTTGTTGTTGGTTATATTTTCTCACTACATGTTCAGGTCTCATAAATCCTTTGTTTTTATAAAACAAAAAACACGCATTACATAGAGGCCCCAACATACCTTCATAATTCTTCTTGTCAAATTCAGTAGCTCTAATTAATGCCGAAAAATGTAGTTTAAATTCAGTTTCAAAATACCGCCATGCAATTGATGATCGGGTACGACAACAGGGATTTATGCATATTAGTCCATGATTTTCAGGTAATTTAGTATTTGGTATAGTGTGTGTACGTTTGGAATCTAAATCTTCAGGTAATTCTGGCGGAATCTCATGTTTATTTACGTATGGAGGTTGTTGGGGTGTATATGGAGAAGTAGCGTTATAATCCTCATCCTCATCATCTTCGTCTTCTTCGTCCTCATCTCGATCAACTATTCTTTCCATTACTTCATGATCACAGTATTCTGGATCATCCAGTGAATAGGTTTCTTCATTAATAGGAGACGATACTATCAATGGAGTATTAGTAAACATAGATCTTGTACGTATTGCACGTTGTGGTTTTAGGGAACTTGAAATTGGTTGAATTGCTGGACCACCACTTTGGTAGCGTCCTTGTTTTTTCTCAGGTTTATCAAATACAACTTTTTCTTGATAAAACGAGGCCAGCTTGAATCTGTTTTCAACTTTTTCTCTATTGTATCGAGATGTAGTGTTTTGTCTATCTGCATGCTGGATGGTATGGATGTTTGGAAACGAAGGTAAAGATAACGTCCTAGTGGCTTTTGCTGCTGGAACTGACGAATTGCCTCGATTGGAGGACATCGAATCATAAGGTCTCTTCCTTTCTATTGGCGCATGAACTTTATGAGACGGTTGTATTTGTGCATGTTGTGGTTGAGTTTGAGATGGTTGTTTTGATGCTGGCTGCGCTTGAACTCGAGTTGGCGGCGACTTCTGTTTGGGGGCCATTTCGACACTGTGTAACTTCAACCTGATTTCCAAAGTTAATGAAGATGCATTTGACTTGTTTCCAAACAAAAAACTTGCAGAAACATTTTGACAAACACGTCCAGGTATCAAGCATGACTCATCTTCACCTGATAATAATGCGGATAAGACTCCATTTGAAACAAAAGGCTCGTCAGGTTGCTCAGTTATGTCTTTGTAATAAACAGCATAGTCCTCTGTGTGCAATTTGAAATTTTCAGGGCTCGATTGTATTATCTGTTGAACGCAATTCTTAATTTTAAATGCCCCTAGCGTTATTAGTTCAGGCTCTTCTGTGGCCGATGATAATAGTGGTATTTGGACTGTTTTCACGGAGAATTGTGTGCTGGAACGAGAAAGAAACACCGTTGGATTGTTGTTGAATGAATATAAGATCTTGATCTGCATTCGTTTGTAGTCATCTTCTGAATTCATGCTATGATACGTGATGTGGTGTGACTGTTGTAGGTATTGAGGTTGGTGCGAATGCAAGGAAGGAGGCCCTGATGGGATGCTGATGAACTGTTTGTTACTGATCAGTAGAATCAAGAAAGAAGAAGTGAATACGAATCTGCAGAAAGAAATAAAATAAGTGCTGTCTCTGGTTAGAAGTTGTACTTTTGTTGTGACTTGTTGTGACTTGTTGTGACCAGTTGTGGAACTATTTGGTGGTAAAAATTTGCTTGTTTGTTTACAGTTCCTGAATTCCTTTAGTTGTGCTGGATATTCCACGATAACGTGACCAGTATACAAAGCGACGCAACTGCCGTACATTAACTGCTCAATGGAACCCAAGCGTTCTTTGTGTGAGTATCAGGTCCTTTCAGCGTTCCGTGAAATGCTACGACAGCGATCCATTTTTTTACCACCAGTCAAACCAAAACAACGCGAAAAAATTCCTAGCGAAGTGGGCCGCCAACCTAAAAAATCGTCTCGTCTCGCGTACAATTTCACAGCTGTTTCTCCAGCGATGGGTTGCACAAATTGTACAAACACGTACAATCTATTCCACATCATCTACAACACGTCTTCAGGGTCTATTGTGTATTTAGTATAATCTAAATCAATTATATATATGGCATGACATTTCCTCTCATTTCATTTCGTCTATCTCATCTCATCTTACCTTATCCCGTTGTATATATACGCTCAATCCATCCCAATTAACTTCTTAACTTGTTGGATATTGACCAGGGCGATTTCCCTAGCATGATCCCTACCCTTTTTACAGATCTCATCCAAATAGTCCTTACTAACCATCAATTCGTCATATAGCTGTCTCTTATGATCAAATTCACCAATTATCGTGTCGCCGACGTAATCCTTGAGCGACTTGTGGTCCTTGATGTATTGCATGTCTTGGACTACCTGCTCTACAGGTTCATCTAATATTCCTGAAACGATGTTTATAAGATTCGACACGCCTGGCCTCATTTCTGGGTCATAGTAAATGGAGCCTTGTATTGAATCTGTGGTTGCCTTCTTGATCTTTGAGCGGATTTCTTCCGGTGAATCTGTCACGTAAATACAGGAACCCATTTGCGGATCAGATTTTGACATCTTCTTCTCTGGGTTTTTCAAAGAGAGGACTTTCTTCGATGGTGTCAATAATGTTTTCGGAATTGGGAAGAAGTCACCATATAAATGGTTGAAGTTCTTGGCAATGTTCCTACACAACTCCAAATGTTGACTTTGATCGTCCCCAACAGGCACATGTGTCGACTTATATAACAAAATGTCAGCGGCTTGCAAAGCAGGATAGCAAAATAGGCCGGCTTTAGTCATTTCCATGATTCTCTCATCAATCATGTTGCACTCTTGAACTTGTTGCGCTTTGGACTTCCATTGAGTCATACGATTCAATGACCCCATACTCGTTATACATGTTAAAAACCAATTTAACTCCAGATGTTCAGGAACAGACGATTGGAAATATAAAATGCATTTGGAGGTATCCAATCCGCTAGCAAGTAAACTCGCAATTGCCCTATATCTATTCAATTTGAGATCTGAAGGAAGTTTGTAAATTGTGAATGCGTGCAAATCAGCTATTCCAAAGATGAATTGAGATTCAGGGTTCCCATCGGAAAGCGTACGCCAACTTTTGACTGCTCCGAGGTAATTACCCAAGTGAATCTTACCAGTTGGTTGGACCATAGAGAAGACTGTTGAATTTGGTGGGAGGTTATCATATTTAGTTATTTCTTGCACCGTCGAGGCAGGCTTTACTGGGGCTGCCTTTATCAAAACATGTGTTTTTGAGGTCGGATTTGTTGGAACCAACTTGCCAGATAATGATCTAATTGGTATTCGTGCTAAGGATCTCATTGTAACTTATTTATCGATCTTGCCTTTGACTGACTGATGAAGATTTGTAGTTGATATTTGATCGCGCGAATAATTTCCCCTAAGAAAACTTTCAACCAAAATTTTACTAGTTGACTTTATTATCTACCAGGTCTATCAAATTAGTTTTGAATTAAAGATATAAAGAAATTAGTCAAAAAAAGATGTAGATAGAACCAGAAATATAAAAAAATAATGCCCATTCTCACTTTAGCATCTGAGATTGTGAGGTTGATTGCTGTGACTTGTTGTTATTATTAATACTACTGTTATTGTTATTTTCAATCTCCTCATTGTTTTTATTTTCATCTATAATGAATCCCCCAACTACATTATTAATCTGAATTCCATTTTTAGTCAATCTATTTTCTAACTTCAACCGCTGTAATTCTCTCCACCTCTTTAGCTTCGAATACTCATGTAATTTAAATCCAAAAACTCTGGGCACATAAGTCTCCTTCAGATGTATTGGGATCATGTTTGGGAAGTTTTGGAAAAACATTGCTGGAAATGACGTACCAAAATATGCCCCGTCAATAACTGAATGCCTACCACTCTTGGGATTATATAAATCTTCACACTTGGAACAATATAACTTGACACTCGCCATCCGCGGCTGATCATTCAATCCAATGGGTAATAGTGGATTTAATTGACAGTGAACTCGTGGGCAGTACCCAAAATCTCCATTTCTAAACTTTTCAAACATTTTATTCAAACCCCTCGTGGTTAAGATATATCTTGCGTGAATCAACCCGTACAAAATTCGAGCATTGTGCTCCAATGCATCTCGATGTTCTTCGGGCTGTGACTCAATATCAATTACGTCCGTTATTATATCTATTAATGTAGGTAATTTTGATACTTCTTGATTTAAACCAGTTAAATTGAATCGATCACGTATGTACTCATCATCTATATCACAAAAGTATTCGTTCCCTTTGATACCCAAAAATAAATCAATCCAGTACTCTGTAAAATCTGAGCTTGAGTCTGTTACATATTCTTCATTAGCCATAACGTTTGATGTGTATATCGGGTCTACTGCTTTGCTTGTAATCAACTAAACAATTCTGCAATTATGAACGGTTTCGAGGAATCAAATTTATGGAATACAAGGTTGATTAGATGGTTGATACGTGTGTATGTATGTACGAATCGACACCGATAAAAACTATCGTTTTTACCCTTTCTGCAAAACCTTCTGCTGTGAGTTAATTTATTTCTTAAAATTTTTCTCTGTTTTCTGTGTTTGTTTTGTGTCTGTTTTGTCTGGTTTATTAAATGTCGTAAATTGATGTTATATTTGCGACAATGTAGTTTACGACAATGATAGTTACCACAATTATTCCCAAACACAGCTACACAAGTAATTTAACTTAAACCAACTTCAAGTCCCTTATATTAGACCAAAATCGCCCACACGTGTTACAAGAAATATAGATGAAATACTTAAAGATCCCACAGGCATTCCATGATGGCGAAATACACTGCCTTGATATAAATACAGACAACACTGCCTTGATTACTGGTGGTAAAGATCATAAGATCAATGTGTGGAACTTACCAATTTTGCTTGATATATCACATTTTTCAGGTATCACTAGCGAGGGTGATAGCACTTTAAAGGGCAAAATAGACTCAATTGATCCAAGTGAGACAATTGACTGTCACAAGCATTTGATTAATGTGGTCAAATGGCTACCTCAAAACCCTAAAAGATTTATTTCTAGTGACATTGAAGGTATTATTTTTCACCATGATCTTGAAGGCGATAAACTTTCTAGCAAACAGATTTTTCCACTTCCAAACTGGAATTCAGAGATTAAGCCCGTGGTGGATTTATCCATTTCAAAAGATGATCGATTAGTTGCATGGAGTACATCTGATGGGAAAGTTTACGTATATGATTTACTCAAGGACACATTTCAAGAGATCACAACGTTATTTCACGAAAAACTCATTACCCAAAGAAGTATATCATTTAGTTCTACGAAATGCTACCTCATAACAGTTGGCGATGATACTCAAATTAATTTATACCAGTACTTAATTGATCCAGCGACAAGAAATTATAAGTTTAGACTAATCAATAAGATTTCGAGGCTATTCAGTAAGAACCCCTTGAATGTGAAATACAAAAGAATATCTTGGTCTCCCGAGGGCGAATTGGTGTCAATTCCAACGGCAACAAAAAATCAAACTTCCTTGATTTCATTAATTTCATGTTCTAAGAATTGGTCAAATCGAATCAGTTTAGTAGGTCATGACTTGACTTGTGAAGTCGTAAATTTTAACCCCAAATTATATTCAGAAGATGAGAATGATGCAAATAATATATATAGCATAATCGCTTCAGGTGGGTCTGATAAAACCCTTGCGATTTGGAATACTTCGAAAACCACACCAATTTCAATTTTGCAAGATATTGCAGATGGTGAAATATTGGATCTTGCATGGACTAGAACTGGCGACACTTTGTTCTTCTGTACTTCAAAGGGTAATTTGGGAGTTATAAGTTTTGATGAAAAAGAATTAGGTTATAAAATAAGTGATGCGACTATGAATGATTTGAAGAAATTACAGCAAGATCTTGTAAATTCAATCACTTATAGATATGAACACGAACAAACTAGCAACAGAAGGGTATTGCCCCCAATCGAATTTTTAGACCAGAAAGATGCCATTGATGCACTCAGAGAAAAACCAGGCACGGAGCAAGTCAAGGAGGTTAAAGAAGTTCTGGAACAAACTGGGAATGAACTCCAATCAGATCATAGAGGGGAAATTGAACCGGTGGTTATACCGCCAACAAATATTGAAGATCCCGAAAATGCCCCATCATCAAGTGACATTTTGGATTCCGCCATGACAATTAGAAATACTCCTGCAATTGACACACCACCACAACCCAAACCAAAACCAAAACAAGCAGAAACTTCATCATTCGACAAGCAAAAATTTACAACCAAGAATGGCAAAAGAAGAGTTCAACCAATGTTGATATCAGGTAATGGGTCAGCTCTCAGTACTTCTTCCAAACCAGTCACATCAGAACAGGTCTCTGCCATTAGTAAATCTGTAATGGAGTTTGATAAACCTTCATATTCGGTATCCGAAGAATTTTCTAAACTGAATAAACGTTCAAGAACTGATGATATAACTGTTAATGGAGGTACCAAAAAGTCAAAGCGGGAGATGGAGCCTGTTAAATTTATTGGCTCTATTATAGTTAATCCCAACACTTCATTTTCTAAAGTTAGATTAGCTACTCCAAAAGTTAGATTTGGGTTCCAATTAAAAAGCAAATCTGATGATGATTTATTTATGCTCGATATAAAGAATGGATCAGGAAATGAATCAAAACCTTCAAGGTTAACATATTTCAAGAAAGATAAAGAAATTTGGTGCGATTTTGTACCTAAGTTTATTCAATTAGCATGCGAGGGCTCTACATTTTGGGCAATAGCTACTATCGATGGACAAATATTAACTTATTCTCATATTTCAGGAAAGAGATTATTGCCTCCAATTATGCTAGGTTCGCCTATTTCTTTTCTCGAAAGTTACAATAAATACTTAATGGCAATTACAAGTATTGGGGAGTTGTTTGTTTGGGATCTAGAAAAGAAGAAAATTGAGTTAAGAAGTTCAATATCTCCACTTCTTGAACTCGGTAATAAATTTCAGGAAGATGGATTATCAAAATCTGATAATATCACACTATGTGCCATTACTTCATTAGGAATTCCATTAATCACATTATCAAATGGTTCAGGATACTTATATAACAAAGACTTAGGTATGTGGCAAGTTGTAACTGAATCATGGTGGTCTTTTGGATCTCATTATTGGGATAGTGTAGATGATACTACTAAAAAGCCACAAACTTTAAATATGTTTAACGATGAACAATCAATTATTGAACTATTAGAAAATAAAACAAATGAAGAGATTATAAGAAGGACAAGGACAGGTAGAGGTAAATACTTTAATAAAATTTCCAAGAATATGATCATGAAAGAAGGTTTTGAAAGCTTGGAAAACACTGTCAGTATAAGCCATTTAGAAAATCGTATACTATGTTGTGAATTATTAGGCGAGGATAAAGATTTCCTTAAGTTTTTTATTATATATGTTCAAAGAATATGTGAATTAGGACTCAAAGCCAAATTATTCGAAGTTTGTGATGAATTATTGGGACCCATCGATGAAGACTCCAATGATTATTGGAATCCGAAGATATGTGGATTAGATAAAAGAGAGCTTTTGAAAAAAGTAATAACATTATGTTCACAATTCAGAGATGCACAAAGAGTTTTAATTCATTTTGGAAAGAAAATTGGAGTTGTAGATGATACATTATAGTCTATTTACAGGGGAATTCTATAATTTATAATTTATAATTTATAATTTATACACGTTTGTATTATCCCATTTCTTATCCCCCAACAATCCTTCAATTGTACCTTGCTCATTTCTAGCTAGGTCTTTACCACCTGCCACATATTCAATATATCCTTCGGGACCACAAACTAGTGCTAAACTGGAGCTTTTTTTGGGTTTTTGCAGAGTGGCTCTGGCTTGTTCTAACGCTGTATCATATCTTTCTCCTCTTTCCTTTTCTGATTGAATTAATCTACTTTGCGAATGATGTGCTTTATCATGATCTCGTTCCAATACTTGCATTCGGAGCTTCAACGCTTCATCTGAACTCATGAGTGATGTTTTTTCATCCAAACTTTTAGGCGATAAGTAGTTTGACGAACTTGGTTTGACGATATCATTTGGTCTGAGCATGGACTTTGGATTTGTATTATAATGACAATTTAGGGTTATACGATCTAATTTCTCTAAGAATAAAAGAAACCTAGAAAGAATTCCAATCTCTCCTTCCTTTTGGGCAGAATAATGTATGTTTATATGCCCCATGTATGGATTCTTCGAGAATAATACCTGTAAAATTGGAGCAATTCCGGTACCACCAGCAAAAAAGTCAACATTATCCACGTTTGGTAACCTGTTATCTTTCTTTATGCTTTCAATCAAATTATCTGGCTCTACTTTAGATGCCAAATCTTTGAAAATCGGACGTTGATGTAGTTTCTTCAATGGATGATATGGGAACTTATATTCTATATTGGGACCTCTTAATTCTAGTTCATCGCCTTTTTCTTTATCTGTAATATACCGAGATACATCACCGTCAGGGTATCTCTTAACATAAAGACACATAGTTCCCCCATGGTCGTATTCATCAACTTCAGGATCAATCACCTTAAGCAATGGTTTTCTTTCTCCCAGACGAGTATATTCTGATTGTAGAAAATAGAGTGGAAGTGGAGTGTATGATCTAACAACCATAATTTCTGGTTGCTTTATTTCAACCGACCAAATTCTATCTCCATTCCAAATACTCTTTTCAGGGTTTGTAACATGCGAGTACTCCCATTTGTTGAATTTTGGTTTGAGTTCGATCATATAATGATCATCATCAATTTTTTCCTTATGTGTAATTATAAACTTGTGAAAGTCGCTAACTGACAATAAATCATTGCTTTCCTGACCCTCCTCATAATTATCCAAATACCATACCTTAACAGTATATGCACCCCAAATCACCACAATCGCAGTGATTATCTTTGGAACGTACCTTCTCCATCTAGTTATTTTCTTTGGTTTTTCAACAAGGTTCGTATATTGATCTTTATTTGGAAGATCTGGATATTCGAAGGAAACTCGATTGTGATGAAGTTTGGGGATGTATGGTATATTATTCTTTTTCAATAACTGTTCAATCCCTGTGTTTTCCATTGGTGCTGGTGCTGACCGGGATGACGTTTGCTTTATATTAAATTCAATTTCATTCGAGGCTTTCTTGCTGATCTCTTTACTTTCACCTTTTCCTTGGTCTTCTTTCTTTGTATTATTCGAATTAAATCTGATTTTCTTTATAGGAGTTATCCCGTTCTTTAGTACATGACGAGCCAGTGGTCGTGACAACATCATTGGTATTGAAGAAATGGAAATATGAATCAAAAAAAACTGGTTGAAGAAAAAGTATCAATTTCGATTCTCTCATTACAAATGGTCAAACTCATAAAGTCGATAAAGGCACACAGTGACAAAGTATGGAGCGTAACTGCCCATCCAACATTGCCATTGCTAGCCACAGCATCAACTGATAGGTCCTCCAAAATTTTCAAACTCTCTCAATCTCAAAGTTTCCCACAAATCACAGAATTAGAAGATACCCATAGAAGATCAATTCGTTCTGTTTCGTTCAAGCCACCGATTGGTGGATCCAACGATCCTGAGAGTAATGTCTTGGATTTACCTGCTTTGGCAAGTGGGTCTTTTGATTCCACTATTTCAATCTGGGGAATTGACGAACCTGACGATGAGTACGAGATTGAAGAAATTGTAAAAAATCAGAAAGAAATTCTATGCAATCCGAAGAATGAATGGAATTTGATGGCTATAATTGAAGGTCACGAGAACGAAATCAAAGCTGTCGATTGGAATTTCACAGGTAGATACCTTGCATCATGCTCAAGAGATAAGACTGTGTGGATTTGGGAGACTGATCCTGAAACCTTAGAAGAATTTGAATGTGTTAGTGTGCTAAATGATCATTCTCAAGACGTAAAGAACGTATGTTGGCACCCAAGTATGAACTTATTGGCTAGTAGCTCATATGATGACACCATAAGAATATATAAGCAAGATTTCGATGACGACGATTGGAGTTGTGTGGGGCTCCTAAATGGCCACGAAGGGACTGTTTGGTGTTCAAAATTCGAGAATCCTAAAAGTCCAACAGCTGAGATCGGAAAGATTAGATTGTGCTCGGTAAGTGATGATATGACAGTTAGAATCTGGTCAAGTCAAGCTCAGATAGATGGTGCCCATTTGGAGCTACCTAGTTCGATTAAGCATACCTCAGAAATGGAGTGGGAACAAGAGTGTGTGTTACCTTCAATTCACACATATCCTATATATTCAGTTGCATGGTCTGATTCAGGAAAGATAGCAACTACTGGCTCAGATGGAAAGATCGTCGTATACAAAGAAACCGACTCCAAATGGGAGATTGAAAGTGTGAACGAATCATCACACGGAGTCCATGAAATAAACTGCATTATATGGGCTAAACTATATATCGACAAGGAAATCCTAGTATCAGCTGGTGACGACGGTCATATTAATTTCTGGGAAATATGAAAACAATATCAAACTTAGTAAAGATTGAAACATTTTTATAGACACATTATACATTTCTAGAACATCAATCCAACTAGTATAATAAAACTCAGTACACCAATGAGAATCAACAAGCAACAAAATAGTCTACCACCAGTACGTTTCTGGTACCTCTCAGCAGATCTCAATTCATTTGATGCTAGATTTGCATTTGAACTGTAGCTAAATATATTATTCTCAATAGAATCGATTTGAAATTGTTGTTCACCAATAATCGAAGACAAGTTATTGAATATATCATTAATTTCTTGAGTATCTTGTTGTATTTGGTGAATTTCTCTTTCCCTTTCTTGAATTAGTATCGTTTGTTGTTCTAGTTCCTCCGCATTTATTGGTTCGTATGTGATCTGCACCTGTTGTTGAGATTGAGATTCTTCTGATTCTGTAGACTTTAGTTCCGGAATTTGGCTTGTTTGTTTATTTTCAAACCTTTTTTGATAATTTTTGAAATTGGAAAGACTGTCCTTAATCAATTTGATATGAATCCCTTCCTTCTGTTTCAAATAGTTAACAATCTCAACATCTTCATGATCACCTTCAACACCTCTAATCACACCGTTTATTTGCTTCACAAAATCATTCAACTTCTTGAATGTTTCAGTCGTTTTTTTAAACCGTGCACTGAGACTCTCTGCCAATATCTGATCTGGTTGCTTCTCAAAGTAAGCCAAATCAGCTTTTATAGATGTCAATTGTTCGCGATTTATATAAGTGAGTTGGTTTTCGATTGACGTGGATAATAAATCAAATTCCGGATAATCCTTGTATTTATGAGATCTATTTGTCGCAGTTCGTTCTAAATCTTCAAATGGATTGTTGAATGACATTGCTGGTGTAGATTTACTTGTGGTTGTAAAGAAGACAATATCTATCATTTGAATATATTTGGTAATGCGCAATCTACCTGAGTAAACAGAGAGAGGCTTCAAACATTGAATAGTTTACAGAGCGACCTGGCCAATTGAGCTGCCATCTGAGGCTTAGAACAAGCTTTATAATTAATTATATTGACGACTAAGGAAGCAATTACGACTTCGTGGCTCAATTGTTGCTCATGTATCTACCCTCCCCTGTATGGGAGGATCGCTTTTGGGTTTAAAATCAAATCATAGTTGATATCGTTCTACTCCAGACTCTAATATTTTAAAAATGTATATCAAAATCAAATCTATCAATACGTATAGCGTATAATGTTTATAATAGTTTAATCTTCACTCTCAGCAATGAATTTTTCACACTCTAAAGCGGCCATACAACCAGTACCAGCAGAGGTAATAGCTTGTCTGTAGATTTTATCTTGAACATCACCTGCTGCGAAAACACCTTCAACAGAAGTGGAAGCAGTACCTGGTTTAGTCTTGATATATCCAGACTCGTCCATATCAACCTGTTTGACGAAAACTTGCGTGGCTGGAATATGACCAATAGCATAAAACAAACCATTTACTTGTAAATCAGATTCTTCCTTTGTCTTGTTATTCACAACTCTTAAAGCATTCAATAACTTACCATCTCCTTTAGCTTCTATGGCCTCAGTGTTCCATAAGATTTCCAATTTTTCGTTATTTTTGGCTCTTTTTTGCATAATTGTTGAAGCTCTTAAGACATCTCTTCTAACCAACAAGTAAACCTTTGAGGCGTATTTTGTTAAAAACAAAGCTTCTTCACATGCAGAATCACCACCACCGATGACGGCCAATGGCTTATTTCTGAAAATTGGTACAGCACCATCACAAACGGCACATGCAGAGATACCTTGCTGCCAATAGGTGTCTTCACCTGGTAAGTGCATTCTCTTGGCGGAAGCACCAGTAGCAACGATAACAGCATCGGTGGTTATTGGCTCTGAGTCTTCGTTGAATTCAGTCCATAATTTGAAAGGTCTTGAACTCAAGTCACACTTTGAAATGGTTTCTGTGATAATTTCGGTGCCGAATTTTTCGGACTGTGTTTTCATTTGGTCCATCAAAGTGGTACCATTGATACCATCTGGGAAACCTGGGAAATTTTCAACGTCAGTGGTGGTGGTTAATTGACCACCAGCAGCAATACCATTGGCCAACATACCTTCGTACATCGTTGGTTTGATTTCAGCTCTTGCTAAGTAGATAGCAGCAGTGTGGGCAGCAGGGCCAGATCCGATAATTGTGACTTTATGGTGAACCATTGTTTAGTTATAGCAATGTGATGTTTATGTATGAGTCTATGTTGAAGTAAATGAAAGATATGAAAAGTTGAGCAACTGCGAGTTTTAAATATAATTCGGTAAAAATTATCTGAGTTTTTCTGCTTATTAAAATACAATGTTGATCTAGAACTCGTTGGCAAAGGGTAGTAGTTGTTGCCCAATTCGAGGGGTTGAGCACGTGAAATGTTCTCGGAGTATGAGCGAGTCTCTAAAGACTTTATAATGAAAGGTATGCAGGACGGCATTTCCTGAAAGGAACAATTTCAATCTTCTATATCATGTTCTTGTAGAAGGGAGGTTGAACCCATATAGGTTTATATTCATTCAAGTAGTGAGCCAATAGAAGCTTGTCTTCGTTATAAATCGCTTTCACAGAATCTGAGTTTCGGATGTTCTCGATCTAGAAGACCCGAGCTTAAGGAATTAAACAGAAGAAGCTTGTGGCGCACGTGATCGCGTGATCCAGGCTGATTAATAATCTCACAATGAGAATCTACTTCTGATCTGCATCATCGGCCACATCTCTCTCCCTGTCCCCATCTGTTATTATCATATCTTTCATTTGTTAAGCCGTATATTACATTACCTCGTGCACGTTGGTCCATACAATGACTTATATCATCTATTAATCCATAAACAAAAGGACGATGACTAAGATAGTCAACATCATATGGCCCAATGCCCCTACATACTCGAACATCTCCGCCACTTTCGATCCCTTGTGACAGATCATCAGCAGTACTAGATCTGGCTCTTCCTCTTCGTGTATATATATTGTAAACCCCGAGCAACGAACACGGGGATATATCTGGCTAATTCATCATGATTATGACGCATTATGATCTGGTCCATCTCATTCCTTCACATCTTCATCGAATTGCCGGTTATATCAGCTCAATACAAACTTCTTCACGACCAGGCAGTTCTGGAACACCGGATCTAACAATACGTTACTCATAAACCATTGCAATCCCTTCCTCCTTTCTTCAAGCCAGTTTTTCGACATTAGTATTCGGTCAAGGCTTAGATTGTCTTTCGGTGGTAAAGGTGGCACGCTCACATTGCTGTCGTCCTTGAAGTATTCTTCCATGTTGATTTTGAGCTGATTTATTTCACTATATCGTTTGTATAATACAATGGAGGAGAAATCTAAGTCATTTATTGTGATTTTGATCTGCCAGACGACATAGGCTATCCCGGATTCTCCCTGAATTAGGTGATGCTCTCCCACGATTACGTCTGTTATATGACTCAAATGGTTTTGCTGATGAGACTCTAGTGATTCCCCATTGTGGAGTTCTATTGGAACCGGTAAGATTTTGTTTAACTGTGATACTGAATTTGCCTTATTTCGACTCATATACACTAGATTATGAGCTCTATCAGGCAATTGGAAGTTGATTGAAAAGATGATTATATACTGTATTCCTAGCAAGTTGCTACTATAACATGGTATTGTTTTTTTTATCTTTAATTTTTTTCTACGGTTTCATCAAACTTATCATCTCCACAACAATGGATATAATCAAGTCTAAATATCCAGCATGGAAAAGGTTACTACATAAATTCCTAGCCAAACGGAACATCCCATTTCGTCGTAAGTTCTTTGTCGGCTACGACTTGTATGGAAACCTGTACTGGGAATTCACACTCGATGGAAACATGCAGAGAATGCGTCGAAAGTTGGAACCGTATAAGGAACAGCTATTCCAGGCGGATTATTTCAGTACGGTGCCACCCCAATGGGTTCAGTGGTTGAGGAGGACGAGGAATGATGCGCCAAGTTTGGAAGAGTTGGTGAACGATCAAATGAGACAACAGAGGTTGAAGATTTTAGCCAGGCATGCAGATGAGAAATGGAATACGGAAAAACTTAGATTGGAGCAGGAGCAGCAATTGAAATTGGAAAATGAATTGAATAAGATGAAAAGGGAGAGCGAAGAGTTTAGATTGAAGCAGAAAAAGGTTCGAGAGATAGATCCATGGGAAGAAGCTGATAAATCAAGAGACGTGGACCCCATTGAATCGACTACAATAAAACCAAGAGAAAATCCATAGAAACAAGCTGATGAAACCAGAGACAATAATCCAATAGAGCAGGCTACAATAAAACCAAGAGATTAACACCTCTCTCCCCATTATTTATTATGTACTGAAAGTTTTGAAAGTTTCTCCTCATACAATTCTATTAATCGATCACTGTAATTTTCCAACATTGTGTTAATATCTTTATCGTCTTGGAGCAATGAATTAACTTCATCTACTTTGTCTTTCAACGCACTTTTCTCGTAGTCTCTCAATTCATGTATTCCTCTAATTACTTCGTCTAGTTTTAAAATCGTGGATTCTATTAAATTTGGCTCTCTGCGGGAGACCGGTCTAGATATAGGCAAATTTAGCAAAGCATTGGCTCTTGTCTTTCCAGTTGGCGAGCTTGGTATTCTTGGTGACGAGTTTGGTGAATTCAAAGGTGCTTGTAATTTGGAGAATCCTGTTCCACCTTTACTTGTTGGGGGCTTTGGGATTGGTAGAGGTTTAATTACATAGTTTGCTCTCAGTGGAGAAGATGAGCGAGACCTAGGAAATATAGAAGTTCCATTTTTTGCTTCGATCCTCTTTAATGTTGCAGCTGTAAGTTTTGGAGTTGGTTGAGGGGTTATTGTGAGTTTCTCTATTTTCTCTACTGGTCTTGACGGTGACGGCGATGAAGTAGGCAAAATCTTTCTTGTAACCTTCGTATATAATGGTAATTTATCTTCTTCTTCATTGGGTAACTTTAAAAAGGGCGGCGGAATGACAATCGATTCAATAATTTTCCAAGAAAATAAACACCCATCATTTCCAATTGATATAAGTTCAAAATCTTTGTCATGCTGATATATGTATAGTCCTATTATTGAATCCAGATGACCCCACGCAACTCCTATTGATCTACCAGTCAGGTAATTAAAAGCACGTAAAGATTTATCAGAAGACCAAACAATAAGTAAGCTGTGATACTTTATAAACGATTCAACTAGTAAGCTTTCATTTATTTTCTCATTCATGAATCGCATAGATCGTTTAGCTTCATAGAAATTTTTAATGTCATATACAGTAATCAACTTATCATTTGTTGAAACTACCAAATCATTATCGAAAATTTGCATCGTTGTTGGAGTTGATTTTGATGTGATTATTCTATCTTGATATAATCGTAATTCGTCATCTTTAACAACAAATCTATGAACAGATATTGTTCTATCTGTGGAGCAGACAAATATTTGATCTTCGTAATTTATTATCTTTAATAAGTTGCCATTGTGTATAGGTACCGTTTGAAGCAAATCCCAATCTTCTTCACTCAGTTGATAAAATATTTGAATCATTCTATCTCTTGATATACTACAGATGATTTCCCATCGCTCGAACATGAAGTAAATGATCTCATTAATTGTTGAAGAATGGGCCTTCATTTGAAAAATTATCTTGTATCCATCATTATCCAATTCGAAAATATACAATGTTCCATATTTGTCACCCAAGATGATATTTGACTCAAATTTTTCGATTGCCGAAATTGAATTCACGATGACCTCATTACTCTGGATATGGAATTCTGTGACGTCCTCCAAAGGTGATGAAGTATCTTTCAATCTCTTTATAATACCATTTTTTGAAAATACTAAGTACTCACCCAGGTAACAATATTTGAAACCGCCAAGATTTGTCAATATTGAAGTTGTCAAAGTTTGCTCTATACTCGTATCTTCCTTATCCACAAATTTGATTTCATCACAATCATTCAAATAAACTAAGTTCTTGTCTGAAAAATTCATGATTTTTATAATTGGTTTAACTAGTGTCGATTCTTTCGACTGAGTGCCAAATCCTCCTGTAAGTACTGATTGTATTTTGTTAATGACAGAAGAAGTTCCTGGTGTTAGCTCACCAATGGGATATGATTTCACATTATAGTCGTTCGTGCCAAACCAAACTTTTTCATTATGGTAATCCACCACAATTGAACAAAATTCAAACTCAGGACTTTTTAAAGTTATGATTTTGGGGTTTTCGAAATTTAATTTAAGAAGTAGCAATTGATTCAGATTAGTTATAATTAATATTTCATCATCATTCAATACACTCGCATCTATGAAATTCAGATTTATCAAATTTCCCAATAAAGAGTTTTTACCCTTTAATATAGTGGGTTTGTTAGATTCATTCTCAAATTTCCAGATTTTTATAAATCTTAAACCTAAAGTTATAATTAAACTTTCATGCCAAATTACTTTATGAATCACGCTTGAACATCGATTACTTGCTTGTAAATTTATTGAGTTGTTACCTATCTTCCAAACATTTATACATCCATCATTTATTAGTCCAAGTGAACACAAATACTTCAGGTCGGGAGAAAATACCAACGAATTGATCCCGGATGAATGCTCGTAGATCAACATTATTGGATTTTCTGAAGAATTTGGGGCTAACGAAAATATCAAAATTCGGGGCTGATACCCTATCTCTCCAATTGCCAACAACTTTTTGTTCGGTGATATTGCAATACAATTAATTGATCTCACTCGATCTTTCAATTTTGAAGGTGATCCACTGCTTGATTCGTCGGCACTATCAGTCACGAAACTATTCCCGTAAATTTCAACTGGGTCGTAATGTGTAGAAAATCCAAAATCATCTTTCCTATCCTCGTCCTCACTTCGTATATTCAAATATGCATTAGCAGAAGATACGGAATCATCGGCTTTGGAAATGTTAGCACAGAAGAATCTCTGACTTATGACTTCAGTATGACTAATTTCAGTGAATACAACTCCACCACTAGCGGTATATGCTATAAAATTATCTTGGATTGCAATTTGTTGAGGAGTTTTAGATGACGTTCCGATGATCTTTTTGACTTTAAGATTAAAATTTATCGAATTGTTAGAAATGTCTGAATCATTCATTGAATCATTGAAGGAAATGGTTGGTTGATATTGGATCTTATTTTCTGATAATGTTTTGTAAACAGAACCACTGAAATCTACCAGAACAAAAAAATTATTTATATGCAATAAACACTGCGGCATCTACCATAGCTGAATACACTGACCCCACCTCTAATTCGTAATCACACAGCCTAGATGTCAGAGGAAATATCGCTATCGATAGAAGATACCAATAAACTACGGGTTTCAATTGGATTGAAACCAATACCTGTAGAATACGTCCCAAATGACATTCCAGTTCCAGAAAGCCACACACGAGATGATGATGATGATGATCTAAGACTAAGAATAGCGAAAGCGAAAAGAACTTCTCAAAAGAGGAAACTGCTACAGGGGAAAACCTTAGTAGACGGCTGTGACATTGACACTGATGACTGGCTTGACAATCTAGGAAAAAAGCCGAAGAAACAGAAAGTAACGAAGAACAAGGCTGTAGTGCGTGATTATGTTAATGCAAGGATTGGTCATAGTAGCAGGGAATTAAGCCAAATTGGAGATAATGACATATTGACGTTGCAGGACTCTGATCTATTGGCAGATGATGAGGATGTGTTGACCAATGAGACATTGTTGAGAAATGCAAAGCTAAAGAAAGATCTAGAAGAAAGGAAAGAAGCTGAGAATATCAAATTCAATGGACGACATTATAGAAAGAATGATGATGAAGATGAAGAAAATGATGAGGATAGTGCATTCTTGACCAAGGAGGAAGTGTTAGTCACGGGGTCTACGATCCAGCTTCCCAAAACAAACCCAAAACCAGCCAAAAAGAAGAATATAACCACATTTTCCAATATTTTTGAAAGTATAGATTCAATAGATTCTAAAGAGTCAGTCCCAATAAAAATGAAAAAGTTGAAGAAGAAATCGACTAATAAGAAGAAAATAATTTTGGAAGAGATCAAACCCCTTGAACAAATAATAGAAGACGTAGATGATATGGAGGATGAACTACAAAGTGCAATTTTCATGAGCAGAAGAAAAAAACAATACAATCGTTCGAAACTTGATGCTGAGCAGTTAGCAAGCGAGATTGCAATGAACAAAAGATGGGTAATGGAGACGCAGTTGGAGAAGGAGTCATTAAAGTCGTATGAAGTTTACGATGACACCATTGGATTTTTGAACAATTTGGAAAACAATATCTTGAATAATGAGTCGGATGAGAGAGCTGTATTGCGGGATACGGAGGAAAAAAAGGAAAAAGTGGGTGTTGGAGTTAACACCAAGGAGGAAATCAACGATGCGGTTGAAATTAATATCACAGACGCGAAGACAAATGACCAAGTTAGCTCGGATGGGCCCAAATTCAGTGGTGGTTTGGCTGACACTTTGAGATTTCTTCAGTCCAGGAATATACTTCAACGTGACAACTCGCAAGACAACAACAGAGAGCAAGTTGCAAAAAGCTCCAAACTTTTGAAAATTAGGATCGAAATAGAAGAAAGAATATTGCACCAAGAGTTATCTCAAGATAAATCCTACATGAAACTATCGAAACTAGAGAAGTCAGCGCATTTTGAAAAGGAGCTTGACAGAAGATTAACACACAAGGGTATCATCAGTGAACCAATGAACAGAAAAAATGAGGTTTTCAGCAAGAACAATAGTAAGGTTGAAAATAAACTCAAGAGTTACAACCCTACTGTACTATTGAGTTACAAAGATGACAATGGGAGAGTGTTGGATACCAAACAGGCATATAAACATTTGTCACACAAGTACCATGGTACGGGGTTGACCAAGAAGGATGTGAAAGATAAACATCATACGAAATTTGAGGGAGCCTCATTGGATGGTAATATAGTTTGAATGAAAAGACCCGTAGAATGACAGGTTGGTCGTGGCATGTAAGCAGCTGTAGGTATATGTAACGAATATGAAAATGATAAAATTACAAAGCATAATGAAGCTCGACCAAGTTCTGTGTTGTAATTGGTCAGATACCATCTGGATTCTTCCGAATCCAAAGTGTGGAATGCGAGTGCGGTAAAGAATTAGTGCTATGTTTCTGCACGTCGTACAACAAACCACAATGGTACGGTACAGCACACACCTCGCAGCGCGCAGTACCACAACATAAGAATTCCGGTGGTGGTGCGGTACCACTACTTGGTACCTTCACCGTGAATCGCTACATTGCACAGCGTTGATTGAATAGATAAAATTTTCTATGACGGATTTTGCTCGATTAGTAATTAGACATGCAGCCACAACTATCATCGGTTGGAAGGTCGACTTGCCAAAAAATATTACAACATATAATATGATGTATTTGGCTGCCGATTTATTGGTTGTCAAAATTTATCTCTATCACACGGATTAATCCATCCATCTGTCTACCAGCCTATCACTTGCAACAGACTCTTTTAGTTGCTCACAGAAACCTTTATCCACTAAGCATTGCTCTCTGAGAGTGAACCTCGCATTTCGAAACTAGGAAAGTCTGGCAACAGCAATCAGTCACCCATAACAAAATAATCTATCAAAGTAACACTACCAAGCTATACAACATCTGGCATTATGGTATCTGCTACTGCTACCACAGTTGTATATCAGATCTCTGATTTGCATACGGACAAAGATATAACAGATATAATGAATCTATTAGATATAAAATACAGCTCCCTCAGTGCATCATTCAATCATCAAGAGTTAACAACTGTTTACAACAACAAAAACAACAATGAAATATCAATATTGCAAGATATTGCATCTTTGGGCTATCTTGTAAAGATTGTATCATCCACTGTGCCATCTATCAAGACTTCAGTAGCAATCCAAGGGATGACATGTGGGGCATGTTCTGCATCTATAACTGAAGCTTTGGAACGAGTTCCTGGAATACATCAAGTGTCCATTTCTTTGGTTACTGAAAATGGTCTTATAACCCACTCGTCAGATTTGTCTTTAGACCAGATAAAGTCGACAGTTGAGGATTGTGGCTTCGATGTCCAGATAGAGAAGTCTATGAATTTGGAAGAACAATCCGAATCAAGTGCTAAAAAAACGGTAATTGGAATAATTGGTATGACTTGCGGTGCATGCTCGTCCTCTATAAATTCATCACTTGAGAAAATATCGGGCGTGCAATTTGTGTCGGTATCTTTAATCACTGAGGAAGCTTTGATCAGGCACGAGGATACGGTATCAATAGACATATTGAAAGAGACAATAAACGATTGCGGGTTTACTGCTTCCTACGTAAAATCTATAGAGCCTACTGGAAATACCGAGAAAGAAGAAGTTTCACTTAAAATTATGGGTGTTGATGAAGAAACTGATATGATTGGACTTCGATACAATGTTGAAGCATTCTTACATAGTATTCCTGGGATCGAAAATTTTAGTTTGACTTTAAAAGGAATGAATGCCAGTTCACAAGAAACTCCTACGCGAGTGCGCAATTTGATAACTGAGGAAGATACAATTGCTGATTTGAATAGCTTGGTTAATGAGTTAATTTTCAGATATAATCCATCTTTGGTTGGTATTAGAGATGTAGTGGATGGGTTGAACAAAATCGATGAAGGTAACGTTGAATTCTTCGTTATAAATTCATTAGATCAATCATCCGCATCTCAATTAAAGTTATTATCAAAGGTTAAGGATATTAAATATTGGACAAGCATATTTGTTCAATCCCTAATATTTGGAATTCCAGTTGTGCTTTTGGTACATACTCAACATTTCACTGTTTGGAAAAAGACCATGCTACTACCAGGTTTATATTTGGTTTCATTATTGGAATTGGTACTTGCAACTTACATTCAATTCCATCTTGGTGCTAATTTTATAAGGAAATTTTCATCATTTTTGCGTAAGGGTTTTAAAGGTGCATCAATGGATGTATTGGTTTGTATTTCAACAATGGTGTCTTATTTATTCTCAGTAACATCAATCATAATAAGTGTATGGTACGGACGAACAGAGAAACCTCCAAAAGTATTATTTGATACTCTTATTATGTTGATTGCATTTGTTTCGTTTGGTAAACTACTAGAAAATAAAGCCAAGGGCGCTACATCAACTGCATTATCTAGTTTATTGTCATTAACTCCTTCAACTTGTACAATAATAAGTGATATAACTAGTTATGAAGAGACTTTAGGCAAGCAAGTGATTGAAAAAGGATCATCTACTACACAGGAATTTGCAACAAGAACTATTTCTATTGATTTAGTTCAACCGAATGATATTGCAATTGTTTTACCCGGTGGCAAAGTACCAGCCGATGGTTTGATTTTATTTGGAGAAACTGAAATTGATGAATCATTGATTACTGGTGAACCATTACCAGCTTATAAAAGAAAAGGGGATAACGTTATAGGTGGATCTATAAACGGTCCACATTTAATTCATATAAAAGTTACAAATACAGGTGAGAAATCTCAATTGCAACAAATCATCAACTTGGTCAAAGATTCTCAAGTTAATAAAGCTCCAGTTCAGAGATTTTCTGATTATGTTGCAGCTAGGTTTGTTCCTTCAGTTATGGTGCTAGCTTTTGTTACATTTGTGGTTTGGCTCGTAGTTTGCTATAGTATTCATGCCGATGGTTTACCAATGATTTTCCGTCAAGATGAAAATGGAAAATTCTTTGTATGTTTGAAATTAGCTATTTCAGTTATTGTTGTTGCTTGTCCTTGTGCTTTAGGTTTGGCTGCCCCTACTGCCGTAATGGTAGGTACAGGTGTAGGTGCTAAAAATGGTGTACTTATTAAAGGAGCTGATGTATTGGAAAAAACCACAGCAATCCACATAATATTGTTTGATAAAACTGGAACTTTAACAACTGGTGAAATGTCATTGGTTAACTTCAAACCAATTTTACAAGAAAATGTGAATATTTCAGATTGGTGGAATTTAATTGGTTCAGTTGAGTGTAATTCTGAACATCCGATTGGTAGAGCATTAACAAAACTGGCTAAATCTCATTTAGGACTAGATTTCGAGAGTGATCAATTCAATACAACAATTCGGGATATAAACGTATTAGTCGGTTTAGGTATTCAAGCCGAAGTTACAATCAATAGCCGAACATTCAACGTACATGTAGGGAATGATAAATTGTTAAATGAAAAATTTCCTGAGCTGTTGTCAAAAATCGATGAATCGTTAATTAAATCTTCTAATACCGTTTCAAATGTCATGATCAACGGTGAGTATTCTGGATATATTGAATTGACTGATGCATTGAAGGAGGGCTCTTGGGATGTTGTGAATTACTTGAAAAATGTTGAAGGTTATTTGATAGGTATGGTAACAGGAGATAATCGTGGAGCTGCTAATAAAATTGGTAAAGAAGTTGGAATTTCGGAAGAAAATATATTTTATGAAGTTTCTCCCGTTTATAAAGACAAAGTTATAACAGACATAAAGAATAGATTTGGCGACTCGAATGATGAAGTTGGTGTTGCATTTATTGGAGATGGTATAAATGATGCACCCGCATTGGCGAAAGCTGATATTGGTATGGCTATTAGTTCAGGTACTGATATTGCAATTGAAAGCGCGGATATCGTACTAATCGGTGGCCGAAAACATAATCAAACTGATTTACATGGAGTAATAAATGCACTAAAGATTTCAAATGCTACTTTTGCACGTATAAAGTTAAATTTCATCTGGGCTGTTATCTACAATGTATTTATGTTACCATTTGCAATGGGGTGCTTTCTACCATTTAACATCTTGTTACCGCCTGTTGTTGCAGGTATGTCAATGATGTTCAGTTCATTAAGTGTTGTATTCAGTTCATTGTTGTTGAAAAGATGGAAACCGCCAAAAATGAATAAAGAAACAAGAGATTTGGAAACTGGGGATGAACACGTTTTCAGTTTGAAAAACGGTACAATGGAAGAATTTAACAGAATAAAAAGAAAAAGGGTTTTCAGTTTTGGACGTATATTCAATAGAAGAAAAAGAATAACTAGACCTTCTGACCAAGAATATGAATTGGTTTCAGGAAGGTTCTAGAACAGACGATTTTTGTGTGTATAATAATGACTTGCTACATATTGAATTAATAGATTTATAATACCATAATGTTTTGTGATTTAATCCTATTGGAAAGTATTGCCGATTGTTGAAGATTTTTGGAAAGATTTGAGGTATTTTTTCTTGTTCTTTAAAAATTGTTGCAAAAAACTTTCCTCAATTTCACGCATTGCAAAAAATGCAACAAGCCATTGAATCAGAAGCAAACCAGTTTAAGGAAATGACTACAATTTCAATTAGGATATAAAACACCACAGGACCTGCCGGCACATCATGTTGATCTTTTTTCCTATCACAGTAAATCATGAAGGTACAAATTCTATTACTAGCTTCATTAATTACTACGAATGGATTAACTATCAATCCGGAACCAAGTGATGTTTCATTAGCCGGGGATGGAATGAAGACGAAATATCTGAAATCCTTAGGAGTGCGTATCAAGTCTCCCATCCGGGATGTTTCGCCTGAACAACTTTCAGGAGATGACGAAGTCACCATTGAAGCCAATTCTGACATGCCTTCCAACGAATATAGAACACGTGGATTCACAGAAATGTTCTGGCAAGTATTGTCGGTGGGAAAAGATGTGACATTTGAGAAGGTTGCAATTTTGCGAGATATTTTATCCATGCTTGATCGAATTAAACAGGTTCGTGAAGGAAGTCGATACGATGATGTTTGGAATTATGATGGCGAGAGAAGGGGGGTTAAAATTCCAAAGACTCTCGAGGAAGGAAACTTGGATTTTTTCTCAGATGGCGAATTTGTCGCTCAAGGTATTAATAAGCGTGATGCCCAAATTGACTTTGAAAAGTTGAAGGGTAAGATAGGTAAAAAAGGGGGCTTGAAGAAAGGAGGTTTGAAAAAAGGTTGGAAAAAGGGTCAAGAATCAGAAACCCAAGATGATGATAATGAAGAAGAGTGTCCAGATGATAAACAAACAAATGGTAAACGTGATGCCCAAATTGACTTTGAAAAGT